>OZ023326.1:46373198-46395698 GCA_964007535.1 Brachyptera risi
ATATCATATTTCATTTATGATTGAGTTGAATAATGTAAACTTGAAATAGTTATTGGATGAGCGAAGCGGAGACTCCAATTCACCATATTCGGAAAAATCGTTTTTTTGTCGAGCTTCATAAGTCAATTAATGATGGATATTATTTTGATGAATCATGGCATACAGATATGTCATAATCTTACTCGATACTGTATAGTTTCTAGTCGCAATCGCTTGAACCACTTTAGAGAGAAATAACATCGACATTTTAAAAATCCTCACAAGAATGACCCAAATGGGAAATATGGAGAAAAATTCACTCCGAGTTGATCCAGATTTTCACGAAATTCAAGCACACACATGATTCACATTTTTCCAAAGCTCTGCATTTATCGGAAGAGCCGTTTTAATCAATATCGTACGCACAATCAATATGTATTTTTTTCACACCATGGTGGGAAAAATCGGATGAGCCATTTTAAAAATAAAAATTGATATGCATTCCTCTACATTGATTAAAGAGCTCTATCACGAGAGCAATTTAAAAATGATCAACAAGTTGAAGCAATTGATTCGTAAAATGATCGAGAAGATCAAGAGATTAATTAGGTATGCATGACTGAATTAGTATAGATCCAAAATCAATGTATGTACACTTTCACCATTTTTCAAGTATGTGTGTTTGATCTCGCTCATTCTACGATGCATATTGTGCGATTTCCTGGTTCAATTCAATTATTTAGATACGGCTTTATTCCATGTCACCACAATACAAACCGGACAAAAAACTAGTATACCTCTTAGAAGAAAGTCGTTCTTAAATTCCTCTGAATATTGAATATCCATAATGATAAGAATAATATAATAATAATGAAGAATGAATATTGAATATATCTCACGTGAGGCTGATAAATTTACTACATTCAAGCCATAATTTCCTCATATAAAGTGTATACGAACAGTACATTATTGATGATACATTTATGAAGTTGAATAATTTTGAGAATTACTTTACAACCAGATAATCGAGACCTTCTATAGTTACTCTGTTTTATTCGTGGGTGCGAAAAAAGAGAAAACGTAATTTGTTGTTTTTCCCTTGGATTTTTGTGGGAATGAGGGTGATGAAGTGAAGCGCCATCACCCTCCTCAAAATCACCAGAATCTAAGCTAGCTCTCACATGAAATGTCTCTCTTCTCAAAGCCACAAGTCAAAACACGAGTCTGTCTTTCCAAATACAAACTTTCTTTGTTTACGTATCATGTTCCAAACACCACAAGCATACGTCACAGCAACGTCACAGAAGCTTTTCCACGGATTTTACACTAAGGCAATATACTTTCATTCACCCTCATTAGCTAGAGAAGAGTATTGTACACATTATACTGGCTTTGCATCCCATTTCTATAGAATAGCTGTCGTCAGTTCCATGCATTTATTATAAGGTAGTATACCTATTCATTGGTGTCAAAAAACGTTTGGTGCTGTTTCATGGTTAATAAATCTTACTCTGAGTTTTCTACTGTAAATATTTACTGACAATTTCATAAATAAATAGACTCGAAGTCATACAGGATTGAATGTCGAGATGTATATTGATGAGATGATGTATAATTTATAGTGATTTATTGCGGATTTGAATGAAGAACATTCAATACAGAATTAAATTCAATAGTACAGAAATTCGATACATGTAGGCCTACACTTGCGTATTTATGTCATTAGTAAGTCATAAGTCATAAGTTATAATTTATTTTGTGAGATTTAGAATTGGCTTCAAAGTTTCATTACGTGCAATGAAATGTATATACATATCAGGAAAAATTGCTTTCACAGCTTGGCAATGTCGAATCTGAGTTAATTAAGTTACTGTGATGCTCTGAATACTTCACAACTGTCAAAGTTCAACACAAAGCTGGATCACATATTTGTGTCTAACCGTTGAATTTGAAGTATTACTGAAATACTAAATTTGTGTTCAGTGGCATTTTAATTCATGATTCGATTCATGTTTCATAGTTCATTCATATTCGGTCAATTAGGTTTGATGAGTTCATTCAAATTAATTCATTTGAATATGTTAATTAGAACATTCATCGTGATCAAGGTTTTGAAAAAAATGTATAATTATTATAAATCATGAAGTCTTACAACATGACTGGAAATATAAATCTCTTGAATCATGATTAATTTATTATTCTCAGTTTCATAAAATGTTAATTATGAGTACAGGTTTCGAGTTTATACAACCAGACATATTATTATTCTTTTCCAAAGTACCTATATATATCTGGCCCCAGGTGAAATTCTCTGCTAGTGCGCTGCTCTTTTGTAAATTATGTTACGGCTTTAAAATGTCTGAACAATTTAAGCACATTTTCATCGTGGATAACAAGGACCGTGCAGGTTCAGAATAATAACATCGCGAAAAACGATGGCGTTATTAGCCCACCTCTAGAACCTGGGGTGAGATCTTTTTTCAAAATCATTACTGATGGTATAATATTACATCGCAGCGTGTTTTTCCATTATGAAATATTCAACACATTCTCGCAAATAATTCTGTATGTGACTTTTTCGTGCTATAGAAAATTCATAAATCTCATAATATTCATGATACATTTTATTGAATATCTTAGAGATGTTCATGACATTCATGAACATGAATGAAAGTAATAGTTTTGGTTATTTCATGAAATATCCACGATATAAGATTTTGACATTTGGACTAGCCAGAAGGAAGGCTGACATACAGATTATTGAATTTTTTTAAATTTAAATTTTTAAAATTTTAATTTGAAGTCTATCAGATGATAGACTTTATATCTGCTGTTCATATAAAAAAGTGAACATTGTTCAAGTGACTTCATTCAAAGTAATAGATATGAACTTTCGTGTATTTGGTTTACTCTTACCAATGCTGATAATTTATCATAGAAACGGTTCATACTTATAATGTGTTCCAGACTTTCAGATACTAAAATACTTTCATCGCGGTGAAACGTGTGGTCAAAGACAGCAAGTCGGAATCAAAGTTCATCGTTTTGAAGAGAAAATAGTTCAGAGATGATTGTTCACAAGACAAGGCCGGTGACAAGATCGCATCGCCCAAGAGATGCCGCTTTAAAATGGTCTTACAAATTCATACTAAGCTTTCATTTGGGAACAATTATTGCATATAAGGATTCTGATTTTGGTAATCATATCATTGATTTCACATATATTTATCAATCTTAGTTCAATCATCTGGGAAAATATAATCTACAGTAGTAAAATGTATCTTCATTTGATCGCAGTTTTTATCAAACTTCTCCGAGAAGTTTCACAGACCTAAGCAAATTGTATCAATTATTATATGAATATACACCACAGAAACTTTTTAAAAATTAAACATCTGATTTTCATTACCATACCACCACTGTTGAATATTTTAGAACCATATTTTTAACTTCATTTTCTTGTTCGTGTTGGATGTGAATATGATAATGGAGTAACTTGTATTCTATATGAACTGTGAAGATAGCTAAGATATGTGTGAGGTCTGATTTGTGATAGTATTCAGGCGTCGACAACTCTGAAGTTTTGATCTTTGGATATGTGGTCTTTCAGAAATTAATGCATTCTAACTTAATCGAAATTACAGATAATGGTATTTGTCTATATCCTATGCGGACGACGACGAACTGTGACCTTAGAAAAATGTATATGAATATCAAGCTCTGCTCAACTAGACAATCGATTATCATTGACGACATGCTTTAGATAATTGAATATGAACTTGGAAAATGATTTTTTTTTTAAATACTGATCTGAGAAAATATGAGACACTTGTAACTCACCTCTTTACCTTGATTGTCTATCAATAATCATGTGCCGTTGGGATACCCCAAATAGTATTTCAATTTTGAGATAAGTTGGTATCATTTAAGCCAAGTACCATAAACATATTCCTCCAATGACCACAATCCAAAAACACCTAATGAAATAACCTTTCATCTCATTATCTCATCACCTCATTTATCATTCACCGACGCCAATGAATCTCTGTCATCAGTACAGTGCGTCGGTACACCCAATATAAATAAACTGTCTCGTATCTTCATAATACTTCCAAAATGATATGTGCAACAAATTAATTAGTCTCGGATCTCCAACACTTTCACAGTAGGCCTATAGCTTTAAAAAAAAAAGTGTTTTCATATTCAAACCTGTGAAAGTCGTACGATATAGGTTGATTTTGTCTCAACTTGTATATGATTTCAATGAGAGTTGATTTTTTGGGGGTATGAAATAGATATATTTTTCTGTTCCATTAGAATTTTGATATGGTGTGTCGATATGGTTTGATACTATAAATGAAAAAAACTGTTTATTCGCCGAAATGCTTGAAACACTTTTATTCAGTCTCACTCCATTATTCACGTCAGTTTTTATTTATATATATATGGTGCACTTGATTATAATGACCACATTGTACCTCATATCTAAGAGTCCTGTGTAACAACTTATCAATAAAAAATATCGAATGTCATCATTTTCGTACCTCAATCTATAATAAGTAACTAATTAATACTCAACTATCAGTTGGTACAACCGTCTTCTAACCACTATATCAGAAATTACTATTTAATTTTAATAAAACAATAATGTGTATTTCATTGTTCTATCGCAGGTACGTCTGTTGGACGGCATATTTGCTACGTTATCTTGGTAAGCCCGGCCACGTGGAACCGGTGGCTCTACCCGGCGCTCCATTCAGTCACTACTACGCCCAAGAGGTGACCGACGAGGGTATCATCATGGAGACCGATATTACCGTCAAAGAGGTATAATCCTTTCATGTTCACCCTCTTATCACCACTATAAACCTGCATGGCTCGCTTCCTCGTAAGGCTATCGCCTGTAAACATCTGCTACTGTAAACATCATTTTCAATTGGAAATGAAGAAATGCGATGTTTTTTTATTGCTTCATCACACTGGTATTAACGCCGGTATGAACAATTTTTATTCTACGCTTTACAAGGTTTATCGTTCGTGAAAAAATATTCTAGTGTAAGAGGGAAGATTATGATAAGACAAAAATAATTTCATTTACTTTTTAGGTATTTCACGCACGACCACACCAATAAAGTTATCCGAACCTATGGATTATGAATTAGGCTGTGATGATTTTGGATAATTTCAAGCAGATGCGCAACACTGACCCTCACTCTTGATACATTTCAGTGCAACCACTGATTCTGTTTGTCCTCCAGTTGAAGAACAATCATATATAATTGATACACAGATAGAATCAGAGACTAATGAACACAAAGGAAACTATACAATAATAATATTTTTTTTTTTTTCAGAGAAGATTTTTTATTACACAAAATATGAGTTATATACAAATATCGTAGACCCAAAAAGTCATAACAGACTTGTCTGTGGGTCTACTAATACTGTGGGCCAAATAATAATAATAATAATAATAGTTTATTCACAGAATACTCATTTACAAGTTATATTTCGTCAGGATGTGCTTTGGAATATCAAAGCATACAAACAACCTAAATCATCGTAATCATAGTTTATAGACGTAAAAAGGGGGGTTCTACAAAATCTCGTGGTTACATACTAGGAAAACGCGCAATATGCGTTGTGAGATGAGCTTAGAAAATTGGAAATCTAGTATGAAAAATATTCTGTCGCTCAATCCACATGCAACTTGTTGATATTTATAGTGCTGCAACCTGTAATAAGTTCCACTTTGGAAAACCAATTGATCTCAATGTTCAATAAAATGTATATTTTTGTTGGGTTTCGTTTTTTTTTATCCAATTGTTGTGAAAATCAATGAAAATACGTACAATAATGTTTTTCATATTCCGTGAGCATCATAATGGTCTTGGAAAATTATCATATTTCAAGTATTTCCCATCCGGGTTATTTTTATAGGGATTTTCCAAATTTCCGATTTTTTTTCCAGGAAAACTGTACGATCAATTTTTCTGAAAAACAATCTCAATATATTCTGATGTGACGCCAATATGCAGAAAAAGTTTCAAGTTGATTGTGTTTCTATCCTGACCTGTATGCTGCGCACAAAATTACAAAAATAAAAATAAAAAAAATGAAACATAAAAACAAACCCCATTTTTTTCGGTATATGGAATGAAAATATTCGCTATACGCTCATCTCAGAATTGAAAAAAAAATGAATCAAAATTAAATTAATGAAAAACTGAACATGAGGACATGAACATTAAAACTAGGAAAACGCGGGATGCACGTTTATTGTGAGATGAGCTTATAAGTATAGAAATGTACAATGAAAAATAATTTGTCAGCTCAGTCTACATCTACGGACCTTTGATTACTTCAAATGTTCAAAAACCTTACCTGCAACTTGTTCATATTTATAGTGCAGCAACCTGTCGCATATACACTTTTCAAAACCAATTGATCCAAATATTCAATAAAATGTACACTTGTATTGCGTTTTCTTTGTTACTTCTTATCCGATTGTTGCAAAAGTCACTGAAAATATGCATGATAATGTTTTTCATATTCAGTGATAATTTTGAAGCTTTTGAAAAATTTTCATATTCAAGTATTTTCTATCCGGGTTATTCTTATGGAGATTTTCCAAATTTCTAAATTTTCCAAATTTCAATTTTCTGAATTCATTTCGGAAAAAACTCCCGATCGATTTTTCTGAAAAACAATCCCAGCCTATTCTGGTATGAAAGAAATATATAGAAAAAGTTTCAAGTCGATCGGTATTTTTTCCTGACCTGTATGCCGCACACAAAATTAAAAAATTAAAAAACATAAAAACCAAGCCCATTTTTTTTCGGTATGTCGAATGGAATCTTCGCTACGCTCATCTAACAAGGAAGTAACATGAAAATCAAAGATCAATCTCTAGAAAAATCTTATTTGTACAATGAAATATGATGTTTTCAGAGATTCAACTAACAAGATGCTAGTTAATCAATCAATCATCTAGTCTGGCTCCATGTCATCGGTCCCTAATGTTAATGGTTTAATAATGTGATATTCGTAGATGATCTAGTTAAGAGTAATTTGGATGCTGTGGTCCAATTTGAAATGGGGCTAACGCGAGCTTCCAGGCATTTGGTAAACGTGTGTTGTCTCCTGGTGTGTGTGGCTTTTTTCTATTTCTAAAGACTCTCGAATGATACGAGAATATGAGAGCCTCTAACAATTACCTCTGAGGACAGCTCTGATATTATTTTATTGGAGTCAATAGAATGGCCTAGCAATTTCGAGTGTTGTGCCAAAGTGGAATCCCAGTGTTTCCATTTTACTGCCGACATGTGCTCTCATTTGATGACGAAAAACTTCCTATCCGTGTGTCCGGCAACACACAGTGAACAGGCATATATCGGACACACGGGTAGGAAGTTTTCCGTCAGAAAATGAGAGCACATGTCGGCAATAAAATGGAAACACTAGGATTCCACTTTAGCTCAACACTCGACATTGTTAGGCCATCTATAGACTCCAATAACACCAATGCTATAGCTTATAGTATATAGTACGCTAAGAGTACGAGCAAAGCTATAGTACGACTCTATATCAACGTAAATTCGAGAAAGGCAATGGAAATATAAAAAATGAAGTATTTCCGATCTCACGTATCGAATTTATCGAAATTCGAATATTTATTTTCCCTCATTCCTAGCTGATTGGCTGCTTCATTTATGCATTTCAAAATCGATATAAACCGAGTTGTCGTCGATTGAAGTTAGATCGTGATACGTCTGAATATATAAAAGTAGATAATCCAATTTCGTTGATCATGTCAGTTGGTAATTGTGAAGACTAGAACCGTTCGTGTGCACCGTGCTTAAAGCTTATACTTATCTCTCCTCCCCTCTCATCGAGCTGCTATATTAGCTAATGGTGATCGCGTTAAGCTTCCACGGACCACCTCTTGCCAGTGGACACCGGAGATAATTGAACCCCTTGTCCAATGTGACCAAGTGTCAACAGTTATCTCCCCTCTTCAACACCCCGTCATCACAAACACTATATACCGCACTGTAATCACACACCCCTGTCATGCGAAGATAGCACACATACCGTATACCATAATTAGCCTCGGTTTAGATGCATTAGCTGTTGGCAGGTGACACTTTCAAGAAGAAATCGTTATGACAGTTTCGAATAATATTCCGAGTTGATTAGTTTTGTGTTCTCGTATCTAAATTCTACATTTTGATATCTTTGATAAAGTTCATTCAATGATTCATATGTCTTCGATCAACAATCTAAACAGGTTATCTATAATAACATCTGGAAATATTTTGACATAGTTAGTATTGTGCTCATAAAATAACCATAAAAAGATAACAAAATCGTTTATATCACCAATTTTGATAGCTTAAACTATTCAACACGCCGAATTGATCCATAAAGTAACAAATAATATTGTTATTATATAAAACCGACGAGACGTGAGCAATAAGCAACATATACTATGTGCGAACGCGATTGTAATACATATCTATAAAAACTTGTACATGCAATGAAAATCTTTTATACTCACAAACTCGGTAACCGTATTCACTGTAAAACCTTCGATTTAAACCTCATTAGTTGATAAGTTTCCTCCGTTAACGTCAAACAAGTCGTTAAAATGGATAGGCAATTCGAGTATAACGGTGGAAGGGCCGGGTCATTAAAGTAAGCGTTCTTCTATAGATAGCGTGCGTCGAATGATCCAATCAGATATCTCGTCACGATACGTACACCGAAACACCATTAAACTCATAATAAAATTTGTCGTCAGATCCTATAATATCATAATGTAATTCGACCACGTCTATCGATTACTAGTAGCATCGTTGATAGTTTTGGCGTATTAGATAATATTCAAGAACTATATTCAAGAGCTTTACCTAGAGAATTGGTGAAGCTAAATTCGTTTTGATGAGTGCAGATTTTTGTTTTGTTGACCAAGTCCACGCTGGAATATTCTGTATACACGCACACGTTTTTAAAAATGATACAAATGAAAAAAATGAACAAGATCTTCACTGTAAAAATCTAATAATGCCACGAAAAGCACGAATAAGTTTGGAAAATCAAATGAATTCCATCATAAATGTATGTATGGACTTATTTACGTTAGTTTCACTATTTATTTTATTGATTCACTAGAAAGGCATCATGAAAGGATTAGAAAGGCGGATTAGGGAGATGTTTTCACGTTTTACGTATAGCAAAGTCTAAACGAAAAGCCGGGGGAAAAGCAATTTAAAAACAACGTGTATCGTTTAATAAGCTACTGTCTTCAGGGACAAGTCTGTTTGGAGAATACCTGGGTGAGCTGCGTATATCTTCGGCGTCCATTATACGCGCGCGTATACTAACCATATTGAACAGTCGCTTGGAGCGTCTTCTAGTTCTAGTTCCAGCTGTATGTCTCTCTCTATCTCTCTCTATTTCTTTCTCTCTTTCCTTCTCTCTCTCTTTCTCTCTCTCTCTCTCTCTCTTTCTCTTTCTCTCTCACTCTCTCGCGCGTGCTTATGTAAACTTTTATCAAGCAAAAACAACATCAAAGCTTAATTACGTTACTCGTGCCTAACAACGTTTACAGGTGAAGATAGTTTCGTATGTTGTTTCTCGTTAGTTATTGCACGTGGCACATAGTGACCGAAAACAAAGTTATATTTGAATAAAATCGTATCCTGCGAACTTGCGTTCTAACAGCGTAATAATTCATGACGTGTACATCTTGAAATATACATTTTTCTGGTTATAATGATGTGAGAATTATTTGCTATATCAGATCATGTAAAAATGTATCCATACCACGCTTGAGATATTTTTTTATAGTTATTGCCATGTTTATGAGGATTATTATTTCTTCTCCATAGCATTTATAGTCCTCATGATAGCATACTTTTTTTTTTAATAACATCGAAACTTGACACAAAATCATTGTTCCCCAATTAAGGCTATGGATGAAAGATAGGATCGTTTGATCGGGGCACCACAAGGACGATCTTACCACCCCGTTTTGATTATTTAAAACCAATGAACTTCAACACCAGGAAATGTCTATTTATGTATTTATATTTTTGAGCGTTAAGACTCACCAAAGAGCTATAGGTTATTAGTGCATACGAATTAGCAGGTTATAATGCAACTACGAAGTGATGGATGAACGTTCTCAAACGGCCATACTAAACGTGGTACTTGAATGTACGCCCAAGGTGACATCAGTTACTAAATCGGTGCCGTAATTGACTGAGCTACAGAGGGTGGCAAATTTATATTCAAAGTGAACACTTTGTATACTTGTATCCAGGAGAGAGACAGTCGTCTGCCAACTCAATAGTTGTAAAACCATTAATAATTAATTACATAAGCACGCAGTAATTTTAAGAATTTTAAACATTTGAAATACGCAGTTTTGTTCATCATCGTAAATCTCGCATTGAAAAATTATCATGACATGAATATAAGACAGTTATACAGTCCTACAAATATAACAGTGGTTTTAATGTTTGTTAGATTGGTTTACAAATTTCTTCTTTTGTGAATACAAGTATACAAGAATGGTAGCAACTCAATTCAGAGAACAGGCGAGATTTGATCGCAGTTGAAAGAGGCATACAGTGCAAACGATGTGGATAATGACGAATCTATAGCTTATTTTCAACAATAATTTAGTTGAAATACCTCAAATTCATCAATGCCATATCGATTCCTCACAATTCCAAGAATACAACAAACGTTCCTGTAAAACAAAGGTATCCGTTTTGGCACCATTCTTTATATATTTTTCAGGTTATTTCTTACGTGTATCTGTGATTAGAAATCGAATATACTTTCAAGAGAATGAAGTGAAAACCAGTTATACGAGTTCGTTTTTCGTGAAATCCGGTCAAGTTAGATTCTTTGACAGTAGACCTTCGGCTATTGTCATTGGAATATTTACGTAAATTGTCTATTGCTGCCAAATACTCAAACCATAGCAGAGAGATTTATTTATGATATAAAATACCAAAACTAAAGTATAAACTCTTGTTAAATATCGAATGAGCTATAACCGTGACCATGAGCAATAATAAGTCAAACTGGTCAACTATCAAGGATTTTGTGATAGTTGATATTCCAACTGGTGGGCATTAATGTCTCGTTCAACAAAGTGACATCACTTTTTATATTGGGTTTTAACGACGCACTGTAATGATAACTAAGATCTATTGGCGTCGGATGAATGATTAATGAGATGCTGGGATGATGAGAAGAAGGTTTTATAGGTGATGGGAAGGATAGTGTGAGGGAAGCGGTCGTGGCCTATATTGCGGGAACCGTTACGGCATTAGCCTAGACTACAGAGGGAAACCACGAAAAACCCCTGTAAAGATGGGCGGTAGCGGGGATCGAACCGGGTCCGATATGCCCACTACCTCCCGGGTCACACGAAGCAAGTGCGTTAACCACTACGCTCCATGTGCCGGTATGTGACATCACTTCACAGAAGCCTTCATAAAATAGAAACATCTAATAATTCTGAGGATTCTGGCCATCCCATTTTACGTAAATCAATCAAAACCATGTTCTAGCGTTTTATATAGAAACGTTGAATATTTATTGTCGATATTACCATACTGAAAAATGGAGTTGGTTCACTGGCTTTGCAACCAGAATTTTGCGTATAAATAACCGAGTTATATTGTGTGAAAAAGTGATGTATTTTTGTTCATATATATTTTGAAGAGCAAAGAAACAGGAAAAGTACGCATACTGTAATTATTGTAGATACGTAGTTTTTGTAAACTGTATAGGCCTACCTGAAGTAGACTCAAAAATACTTACTTCAAATCTACGTGACTGACCTTCTTAATCTTCGTAACTTCTACGAGACTATGACAGAATCACTTTGAATGTAGAACAAATAGTTCATCGCAATGATATAAGAAGAGATGTGTGGAAGAAACAATTACTTATTTTCATTATGAGAAGAACATTATTGACAATACGAAATTCAACAGAATCTATATCAATACTTGCAAGTAAATGTGACAATTTAAACGCTAGCCATGTTTAAATGGAAGAAAAAAAATATTCCACTCTGACATCCATTAAGATGGTTAAGCCACTTGTTAGAATATCATTAAAAGTCAAGTTTTGATTCCATGTGTATTCTGTCTGCAACCTCCAACTCTGTCGTATGGTCGAGCTTTTCTTTCATTCCACTCGACAGTCTGGAAGTGATTAAAGACTGAAACAACTTATCTCAACCTTTTTCCTTCCAATTCATTACTTCTTTTTTGACTCGAGAGTCTTGAAACGAACGCCGTCTCTTGTGTTACAAAATTAAATTATTTTCGGTTCTTCAGTCGCGCATTCTTGACAGTACATGGCGCACAGACGTACAATCAGAGGTGGTACACTACTGGTTTGTTGAAACTCTATTGAAATTACGAGAACAACAATAACAATAATGACTATGAAATGACGCATTTTCATTTTAAAACATCTTTTGCAATAACCTTCGGTAATGAAAATGGTTCTCCATCAATGATTGTTCAATGAGAAATTTTACGATTTTTTTAACATAACCAAGAGCCGATTGTAACAAGTGATGATTATGAATTGAACAAATATTAGCGAATACACTTGGTTACGAATACAATTTTTTTCTTAATGATCTATATTATCCGATTCATATTCAATCATCGGTTGGTAGAACCGGCTTCAATAAGTAGGTTAACTGAAAAGTATGAGATGGTCACTTTGTTTAATAATGATAACGATTAAATAGAATTGATTGTACTTTACAGAATAGTGAATCAAATGTTAAATAATGAAAGTAATTTACATTTTGATTCTAATTTCATTCTTATTTCGGTATTTTAATTAAAACTTTCATAACCATTTTCTTCCTTTTAGATTCTCGCTCTAGTTTTTCTATCCTTTCCGAAAACAACCGCAATTAAAACGCTCGTGGCTGGCATTTTTCTCGTCAGATGAAAGGAAAATACTTCTTTCTCTCTTCAAACGAAGTATGAAATAAGATGAAGCATATTGCATCAAATAAAGAAGTTATCTTTATCAAGCATTATTATTTTTAATGGTAATGTAATTGAGTTCAACTTGTTTGTGTTATGCACGCACAGTATAATTATATTTATCTAGTACGCAGTAATGAAACGAAAATGCAATACGAAATTAATTTCGAATCCTTATTATTATTGTATTCACAAAAGAAGAACTTCTCATTTACCAACACAACAAACGCAAACATTAGTCATATTAATTTATCAACGCTTTTGTTGCTTGGCAATTAATATTAATAAGAAACGAAATTTTTCGAAAGCGTTGAATACACAAAGATGATTGTGTATATTACTGAGGATTGTTTAATTATTGAGGTGGTAGCCGACCTTTTTTCCGTGGATATACGTGCATCTATTCCAACACACTTCAGCTATTGGTATAATGAAATCTTTTTCATTACAGTGTAGTCGTATACATGATAATTTCTATGGTATAGTCAGTATGAATACAAGCATTGTAGTGGTATTATCACTCAAGTAGTAATTACTGTAATTATAGTGATGTGTGCTATGCTAATTGGTAATATTGTTGGACCAATAACTATTATACGCTGGTAAAGTAAGCCAAGTTGACGGACCTGATAAGCAATCTCCCTTCTGCACTATAAGGGTCCGATTATTTATTGAGTTCCATTCATTAATATTTATGTTGGAATTATCTGAGTGAAAAAAAATGAAAAATATCAAGAAGAAAATTGTACATATTATGGATCATGTAGAATATGTCCATTACAATTGAATGTAGCATCTATAGTTTGACCTAACAGTTGAAACAAACAACAGAATAAGTAACACCTCCGTTCTTATGCACCCACAATACCCCTGAGGTTCTTGTTCTCTAGTACGTGTGATTGAGTAAAATTTTCTGAAATGGCATATATATACAATATTTAGTTCATATGTGTTATTCCTATAGCCTGAAAACCTTACACAGTTACTCCAGAACTACACAGTTTTTCTAGTTGGATGTTCTTTCATAACAATATATATCAAGTCATATTGACCAATGTGTACATATTGACTTATGCATATAAGTAACTTACATCATGCAAAAAGAAGTATTTACTTTTAATCTCTTGTATTGGAAAACACTTTTTCAACTCAAATATATTTTTGGAGAATGAACAGAAGCCACGACATCCTTCACGAAATATTTAAAACGAGACATTCCAAGAACTTTTCAACAACAGTAAGGGAAAGCAAGTTTACAAATTGCTTGAAATAGGTTTTACATTTTGATAACTTTGAGAGAGGACTTACTATACATTCTTCATTTGCGATTATCTTGGGGCACATCTAGAGAATTCAACATATAAGAAATTCAACTGTATAAGAATAAAAGAATTCAACTGTATAACTAACTACAACATGGATGAGATTATTCACCTCTTGAACTAAAACCTTCGCTGAGTAATAAGATATACTGACATATTTCTCATTCCACCGTATACAAATCGTGAATTGTGTTCTTTAGATTTATTCCTACTTATAACAATTACATTCGAAAATCTCTTTATACCCTTTAGCTCTTTCTCCGTGATTCTTCGTCTAGCTCTGATTCCAAAGACTTTTCTGTATATTGCAATCTTCTTTCAACATATCTCTTCTGCTTCCGTCCCAGATAACTTTGTATTATTTTTGCAAGAAAATGTCACCTTTTTGTCTAACGTTTTCGTTAAAAATGGATTTCACATTGTTTCTGCGTTAAAAAATATGCAATTCGACAGTTTAAAAAAGAAATGATGAGAATAGTTTTCTGAGGAGAGGATGCTTTTAGTGAATTATTATCATAGAATATTTCAATTTTACATGTCAAGTCACAAGGCAGCAACAACAAATGAAATGATATTTTTTGAACGGTGCATTTAAAATTCACTGCTATTTACTTCTCCTTGTAACATATTGTTATGTAGATACCAGTGGAAATTTCGAATAGTCATATTATTATAGTCTCATAAAAAATTACATTTTTATTTTCATTCTTTCCAACATAGAAACTTCATACAGACAAAAGTTGTAGTGAGAATTTGTAAAAATAATTCTATATAAATCTAATATTGGTACCATAAATAGTACTAGCTGTTATAGAACTGGGTGATACTTGTAGTAAATGTATTCCAGTCACATCTGGTGTACCCCAGGGATCAATTTTAGGACCTTTGCTCTATCTTATTTACGTTAATGATATGCTTAATGAAGTTAAAAACTGTTCGGTGTATCTTTACGCAGATGATACGGCCCTAGTAGCGGTTCACAAGCATTTTTCAACAGCCAATGGTTACCTACAATTCGATTTTAATAATATCTTGTGCTGGTCTCATGACAATGCTTTAACTATAAACCACAAAAAGACTAAAGTTATGCATATTCACTCACCATTTAGAACTTTAGAAAACATAAATCTAATATACCATGATCATGCCTGTTTACATCGGTATTTTAGAAAAGACTACATATTTTAGTGGAAAACGTACTTACACTGTCAATATTTTGAATACTGAAAGTCAAACTTATTTAGGACTTTTAATAGACAATCAATTTGAGTGGGATAAGCATATTGACCTTCTTTGTACCAAGTTGCGTTCTGGAATGTATAGTTTACGTATTCTCAAACCTATTGTGAATTTCAAAACTCTAATTATAGTTTATCATGCGCTTATAGAATCTTTAATAAGATACGGTATGTTATCGTGGGCGTACTCGACTAACAACTATTTACAGAGAATAGAGAACATCCAAAAAGGAATTTTTAAAATTATATATTCAAAAAGTAACAATTCAACCTCACATTGCAATCTATCAACAATGCGGCAGCTACATTTCTTCTCATTCATAATAACGTATTACTTCAACCAGGAGCACAAAAATACTTCTGATCATATAGATGCAACAAGAAATAAAGATAGATTATTATAACCAATCACTATTAATTCATACGGGAACCAGGATAAATGAGTACTAATCCCTAAATTGTTTAATAAAATCAGACCCGAATTACTTTGTTTAGAAAAAATATCCACAGTAAAAATAGAATTTAAAAAATGGATATTATCAAATTATCATATATTTCATGAGAAATAAAACTATTTCATTTTACAGTGTATATTCCAAGAACTGAAAATGGTTCATAATTTCAAAATGTGGATTCTTATCATTATGATTATTTTTTTATTAAAATTGATATTTCCATCATTATTATCAAAATGTACGTGCGTAAGTGTTCAGACTTGATATTCTTATTTGTAATTTGTTTTTATTATGCATAAAATGTGAGTAGACCTCAAGATGCATAGAGGGCTTGTTTGCGGCCAAACAACGGGCAAATGGTAAACGGGCAAACGCAACCCTCAATGCATCTTGGTAGACCCGCAGACAAGTCAACTTTTTGTGACTTTGCGGGTCTACGAAATTGTGCTGAAATCTTTGTGAGAAGACGAATAAAAAAATATAAAAAAGACTTCTCACGATGGATCTATGATTGTGATAATTTTTGGATGAGCAAAGCGAAGATTCACTTTCGCCAAACTCGAAAGAAGTACTTATTTTTAACGCTCTACAGGTCAAACGGAAATGAAAATTCAGTTGAAACTTGGCGTACTCAAGTGACCTTATCTAATTCGATACTTTAGGCCTATAGTTTTGAGGCGTAATCGGTTGGACCACTTCTGAACTCATTTAAAAGTTTTCAAAAGTCCCATTAGAATAACCAGGAGGAGAAAAATCGTAAAAACTATTTCGTCCAAGACAATTCAAATTTTCAGGAGATTTTAATACGACAATGATACACATTATTTCGAGCTTTCACTCAAATCGGATCAGTCGTGTTGTAAAAAATGTTTAATTTTATGTTTTTTGGACTCGCAGCTATGAAGATACAAATTAAATCCAAGTAACAAGTGTTACACATTAATTGGAAACGATTTAAGCAAGGCCTTCTTCATTATTAATTATTAAAATTATTAAAATTATTCATAATTATTATTAATTATTTATTAATTAGGAAATAGGCGGTGACGTGATTGTTTGGATTTGATCTCAAGGTAGATATATACAACCGATCCAAAATATGTTCATATGTTCCAGCTCATCCATCAACGCGAAAATACATAACGCGTTTTCCTAGTTTATAACATAATTCTTATCCCATGTACATCTGTGTAAACGTGTTAATTCTTTTTTAAAAGATGACTATAAGGATGTCTATATTAACACGCTGTGCCGTGGTGTTTTGGATTGTCGTCGGCCATGCTGCTGACTCACCTGTACACGCATGTCAATACAAAATTGTAGATAATTATTAATTCTTAGTATTAGGCCTATAGTATGATAACATGATGGTTGGTAATTAATTCTTATCTATGTAATCAATCATTTGAAATGCCTGACAGTCCTCACTTTCCCTGAGCTGTTTTAGTCAAGATATGACACATTATTATTCTATTAAGTGACTTTCTTCCCACCATGTATTTGAATAAATAACAATAATCTCAAACTTCAACATTGGATAAGCTTTGTCGTCTTTGAAGACGACAAACCCTCATTAATGATGTAGTAAATGGATTTTGTTTCATAAAGTTACGATAAAACGATGCATTCGCTCTTGTTTTTTGCTTTTACTTTTTCTCTGTTAGGTATACAAAAAAACTGAACATTGAAAAGCTGTATTTCTCAAGTTGATTGGAATAAAGGCAGGAATAATAGGAAAAAATATAATGATGAATTAGTTTGTTTGATAATTTCGTGTCTGCCTCAGAATGAATGTTAAACTGTGATAATTACATTGAATTATATCACATTGTACCCTGTGATTATTACATATAATTATTTATTCTTTTCTAATTGGTGAGGATGATTGTAGAAAGTGAATCGATGAAAACGTCAGTTTATATCTATCACGAGAGCTTTCATGATTTGCCTTCAATTATGTAAACTGTGTGTCAGGCGGTCGGTACTGGTTATAGTGGCAAGCGTTAGTGACACGCTGGTAATTGGTTTATTCCAGATGCGGGAGCCTGGATGTCCTTATTTGACGGACAAGGGCCAACTGCGAGTCCAGGTGGAATGGGGAGAGTGCTATTTACTGTTCCAGGCCACGTACCACAAATACGACGACGTCTGCAGAATACACAACTACCAGATGAGGTAAATTGAGCCTTTCTACACCGCAATAGATGTGCTGTACACCTTTTTATCAACTATAAATAAGGATGGACGTCCTAAATCAGATTTACTGTTACTTGTTTCTATACTTGTTATTCGGGAACTACAAAAGAAAGATGTTGGAAGGTGAAAATCAGATTTGCTACGAGTCCGATAAGAAAAAGCTCTTTGAAACATGAGAATGGTTTGAATCGAATTAACGAAATAAATCTCACCATTGATCAAGATTGATACTCGTGGAGATTTTTTGCTCAAACAATTCTCAATTTTTGATCATTCATTCGATTGAAATGAATTGTGTTAATTCTGTGTTCGAAAAATTTTTAATATCCCAATTCAATAGTTTCATGTTTTTATTTTTATTTACAATTAAGTAAATACGGTTGAAGTATCATATCCGAAATATATTTAATGAATATAGAAAAATGACACAATAAACCCATACGGAATAAATCACATTCCCCCACACCCATTTCTGCTCACACTGATTCGTCAGTCAACTCTTACACTGTTCTGCGTGTAACATTATATACCAGTATATATATATATATATATATATATATATATATATATATATATATATATATATATATATATATATATATATATATATATATATATATATATAATATACTATGTGTATAGGTATGGGGAAAAATTATCGTCTACTTTTACTTGCAGAATAATGCATTTCAAATCCACGTTTGTAAAACGATCATTCAAAGTCAACCGTAATTTTAAACAATCGATGTTCCGCAGGCGGGAGATCGGGGCACTTCAAGCTGAGAATTACAGTCTCGAGCGTCAGCTCTTCAGCTACCAGAAGAGTATCGCTTACGCTCACTCGCGCGGTACATACTCCGACGATCTCGCCACACCTGACGGCCGTGGTGAGGACGACGACGACGAGCCGTATTACGAAGAGAGGGCTTATTCCTTAGGCGACCGAAGTCTCTCGACGGATACTGAATATGCCTGAGACAACCGGAAACGAAGGCCCTCGAATTACGTCGAACAGAGGTCCGTTCTGTTTCCGGTAGGTGCTCATCATCCGACCCACATAAGACGTTTACCACCCGCTCCTGTAAAACCTATGATTATAATCACGACCCTCCAGTCGCCCGTGAACGTGAAACCTGAGGCTACGCCCACTGCCAGGGTATACCGAGGAATTACTTCTTCGATTTGGGAAGTGCTGACAGAGTTTGTCTGCTCTTTGGGGTCATTTGCTACTCGAGCGGCTAAAGCAGGTTTTCGGAAAAACACCACTTCAAAGTAAAATTAATGTATACATTTTCTATCAGATCTATTATAACTACTTTATGATGATATTTTCGATGTGTAATATTATGATATAATTGCTAAAGATGGCTCGTGACCGCTTAGAAATTAGAGTAATCTCATAACTTGTTCCTAGAAGTAAGAAACAAGTAGGAATTTGATTCGTTTTGAAGTAAGTCTTACGAGTCCATCGCTACGTTCATCACAGTGTTGGGGAATGGCTTAGCCAAACTGATTCAACCTGAAGTGGTTCAAATTAGGGAATCGAAGTGAGATTTTTTGAAAACCGATCCTACCCAATATCACATATCATTACTGCCCGGCAGTTTCGAGCTTTCGCAGAGTAAAACTAGGCAAAGGTCAATTGTACCGAATACCGATTATTATGATCGGTGAAATATATCAAGTTTCACTACACGCTTCACCTATACAAATGAGTACAGAACATAAAATCACTTATTGAATAATCTATTACGATGAAATTGTCTGTCGAATTAAGATATTGGTACCACTTACGACTCTACTCAAGACAATCTCAGAATAATAATTTCAGTTTTCATAAATTGGAATACAAATTCTGAATTCTATTTCTTGTTCACAAATATTACAAATTCATTTCGATTCCGATTGCAATTTCACTTCGAGTACCTGTTGCTGGTTCAGATATTTGACGTACATCACGATATTCTGAATTATTTGGTCAAAACATTTTGGAAATTGCAAAACGATCGCCATATTGGTTCATTCACACCCGCCTTGTAGTGAGCACGTCCCTCCTAACCGTTTTGGCATGTTCATTATTCGATTCGACATTGCCAAATCGCTTCCTTAACCGTGATGGGGCTCGATCGTTCTTGGACGAAAATTGAAATGTATTTCATATCACAATGTTTGAACCCTTTCAAGCTGAATAAATTCTTCTAAGCCGTTTTTTGACTCAGTGATAAATATATGGTCAATACTGAGTGCCAGAACATGACTCAATTACACACACCATATTTTCAATGTATAAGTACGGTAAGTACCTTCTATTCAATGTGTAGTAACATGGACACAGTTCAGCCAAGTTGAACCGTGAATAAAAACTCTCGCTTTTCGGACTTGATCTTACATTTAGAATCTTTGAAAAGTAAAATCAATTATTAAAATGCCCTATCAGCATACATACAGTGAATTGTATTTGAGCATTTTTGAAGAGTAAAAGATTATACATTTGATCAATTTGTATCATCAGGTCATTATTAGCCCCTGGCATCAATGTGATTTTTCCTTGCTGCCCTTGTGAATATCAACATTTATCTCTAGGATAATATACATTTTTGAGATTTTAAATAGGCTAGTTGAAATATGTGTGAACACAACCTATCTAAATAATGCTATGATAATGTCAATTTCACCTCAAGATATGAGAATTAGTCTATTGTACTCTATTATATACACTAAGTGTCTTTTTCTGAATCACAAATATGCTACGATTCTAAATTGGATTTGACACATCATCACACGATTCTTGATCTTTTTATAGAAGACAACTTTGCTTACACACTTCCACATAAATATATTTGTTTACACTTTTTTCAAAGGCTGATTGAGCATATCTTTCTGTCCACTGGATGTTGTTTGGCGGATCACGTGTCATGATTGTGGTGATGGTATAGCGAATAGGGGACGAGATGGTCGATTGGAAGCGCCGATATTTGAGAAGTGATATATAAATATAGGAGTATAAAATCACATGCACATCATTGAAATGATCCATAATCGCCTATATATTTTAGCCATGAAATTTGTTCGCTTATTCGCAATAGCGGCTTCATACAGCGGGGTATAATTTTAGTAATATAAAATTCAATTGTATATATATATATATATATATATATATATATATATATATATATATATATATATATATATATATATATATATATTTATATATATATATATATATATATATATATATATATATATATATACCATCATGCTATTTATGTATACTACACAAAATCTTCATAAAAATAGCTTTAGGAGCATACATATTTTTCTCTTTCCAGTATGGTCTTATCGCCAATCTTCCTTCGTACGTATAGGGACCAAACTGCATTATTCACGCTCCCGATGTAAAAGCCACATACGTTTTATCAATATGAAACTTATATAACTTATATATTATATATCTGGTTTGTGTCCACTCTTAAGTCCTATCTACGCTATTGTACCGCTGCCTTTCATATAACAAATATATACATGTACAATTTTTAATACATTCTTTCGTTCATGTAATATAATGTATGTGTTCACATTAAAAGAACACACTTTTATACTTGCTGCTAGATGAAATATGTGAAGATAATAATACTATTATTTAAAAATAAAGGAGAATTTGTCGAGAAATGGTACGATGTATTGTATAGATGAGACTAATTATAACAATACAATACAAACTTTGTGTGCCAAAATTTTAATTGATTCACTCTGTGTTTTGAGAGTAAATAAAGTGTTCCAGAGTCATGATTTGATATATGTGATTGAATTCTGACAACAAAAGCAAAAACGTGACGTCCATTTAGTATTTATTATTATAATCAAATATCTAAATACTTGAAAGTAATACAAAAATCCTTGACTTCATTCTTCAACAAACATTGTGACTTTTTATTGGTGTTTCCAACAATCAGAAGATTATAATAGAATAATTATCTGATCATATTGAGATAATATTAATATGTATCGGAAATTAAGTTAGAAACTGTGTCTAGTCTAGTGATGTGTAAGCGTCTGGCTCACATGTAATTCAAATAATACATCAATAACTTTGCGAATCTAATCTGTTTAATAATCTTATCTTTGAGAGAGTTTCACATTATGTTATCGTGATTCTTCTGTTAATTATTCAAGTAACACTGTGAACGTATAATGACTATACAGAATCAATATTTCCAACCGAACAGAAGGTGAATATATGTACATATGTATAAATATGAATATATATATA
>OZ023326.1:46398198-46433198 GCA_964007535.1 Brachyptera risi
ATATTTATACATATATATACATATGATACATCTATAATAAGTACACAAAGGGAACATTTATTCCCGCTGCTACATGTTGTAAAACGAGTCATTTCTTGGCGCCACATTTCAGAGTGTTGCAAAGTTTCTCTAATATAAAATGTAATTGTTTCCCAAGATTGTAGACTAATTGAATTGAACACACCATTCACATTACACATATTGAACACAGCATTAAATTGATCTAGAGATTCTTGACGAAGAATAAGTAAAATAATGAAACTTCATCACTTCAAGAATTATTACCAATGGCATCCAAGGTTTTACTCACCTTGGATAATACCATTGTTTTGTCAGTCCAGTTGCATTCAGTCTACATTTATATGAAATCATCTTTATTATTCACAATAAATGTAAATATTTATCATGTAGACCTCTACAAGTGTTGAACTAACCTGGATTGGATGTTGCTTCTACTAGCAACAACAATCAAACAATCAAGGAGCAAATTACATTTGTAGGTTGTGGTGGACGACCTTGGAGATGCAATACATTAGTGCTCATGCGAAGTTGGCCTGTGTGAATACGACAGATAAGACTATACGTGTGATCGAGCTAGACAGCTATCAATGAGGGAAAGAAGCCATGCAATAATTTGTCTGCGACAAGAATCTACCAACTTTTGACAGGTATTTGAATATTAATATGATTGAATATTTTAAGGTAATGCCAGCTAATAATTAAACACATACTTTTTTAAAAGTCGTATTTGTGACTAACTTTTTTGTCATGTGAATAGAAAAAGAAATATTTGAAATAAAATATATCTGAGATACGATCGAGTGACAACTGATGATACAACCTATTCAAAGTGAATCAATTTGTACATATTTACATACTTTTGTAATAGGCCTACCTACTTTTATTACTTTTGTCACATGATAAAAGTTATAGAACAAGGCCATTTTATAGCCTATGCTTTTGTGAACACATATATCCTACGTACAGCAGCTACATAATTTTAATAATGAAAATGTGAAATTTTACAACATATTCAATTGGAGTTAATAATAGACGATTTCTACATATAGTGTGTACTATGTAGTTACATCAAGAAAAGTAAATTTACAATAATTGTATATGATTGCGTCTCATTTAATTATCAAATATAATGATAAAAGGCTGTGAAAAGCGATTTCTAGTACAGAAATATTCACTCATCACTTTAATTCATTAACACCATGTCATTATGATTCATATCTCTATTCCAGAAGTATAGACATTTCCTTATTAAAATGTTCAAATTAAATCTTCATTTTGATATTCATTTAATATATTTATATATATACATATATATATATATATATATATATATATATATATATATATATATATATATGTATATATATATATATATATATATATATATATATATATATATATATATATATATATATATATATATATATATATATATGTTGAAGAATGAAAAAAAAAATATATATATATGTATATATATATATATATATATAATATATATATATATATATATATATATATATATATATATATATATATATATATATATATATATATATATATATATATATGTCATAAGTAAGTGTGAAGCTAAATGTAATAGGGATTAGAACATTAATTTATGTAGATATTATTGGAATATATTTATAGTTTTGAAATACACTAGTCAAACGCGAAATATGCGTTGTAAGATGAGCGAGATATCCGAATAAGGTATAAAAGTCGTTGAAGTAGTTGTACCCTTGCTACTTTATCGACTCTGGTATTCTACACACCTTGATATGTGAATAAGCTATGAAAGTCGTCAAAGTAGTTCTACCCTTGCCGAGGGTAGCGAGATATCTGATTAGGGTATAAAAGTCGTAGAAGTAGTTCTACCCCTTGCTATTCATCGACTCTGGTATTCTACACACCTTGATATCTTAATAAGGTGCATAAGTCGTTAAAGTAGTTCTACCCTTGCCACTTCATCGACTCTGGTATTCTACATACCTTGATATCTGAATAAGGTGCATAAGTCGTTAAAGTAGTTCTACCCTTGCCACTTCATCGACTCTGGTATTCTACACACCTTGATGCATATACAAATACTTCATTATTGGGCAAATATTGAATCTAGAAGGCAGTGAATCTCGGCAACCTAATTCTGTTATTATTTTTATGATATATTTGATGAATATTATCAGTTATTTTAATTTTTTTCTTCAAAACGGCTGATTAGAATTGCATACAAAATAGTAATAATGTGTAAAATCTATGTGTACACTTTCAGAGAAAATTTCATCTCGTTTGGATATTTTATTTTTCAACATTTTCCGCCCAGCCAAATCTTATGGGGATTTTAGAAACTTTGAGATGATTTTTCTCAAAATCGGTCCGACCGATTAATTCCCAAAACTATACAGTTCTAAGTTGGATGAGTTTGCGTGTAAAAAAAAGTTTCATGTTGATCAGTCAACCCCTGCGACCTGTGGAGTAGAAAAAAACACACAGACAAAGCCCTATAAGAGTGGCATGGAGGCTTCGCTACGCTCATCAATCATCAGTCATTATTACTCGCTTTTATTGAACTCATCAATGCCTCAACGATGTATTCTGTTAAAATTTGGTGGTTTTTTGAGAGTAGGTCCATCATAATCCATACCCAACATTTTTAATGGTATATTTCAAAATTTGAAACGATATTACAATAAATTATACGATTTTTTGAAAATGTATATTCTTTACCTCCAGTACAAAGAGCAATACGATGAGCTGTGTGGAGATAGACCAGAAAATATGTTCTCTTTATCAAAAACCAGTGGATTTAATGACCAACATGTTGTTTACATCTGTCTTCATGTGGCTAAAGTTGAACATTTCCTACCACACTCCTAGCTTGCGCACCGTGTCGCTTCTAATTCATGTAATCAGTTTTAAAATATGGTAGTTTCGTCTAACTAGTCAAACGCGAAATATGCGTTGTAAGATGAGCGAGATATCTCAATAAGGTATAAAAGTCCTTAAAGTAGTTCTACCCTTGCTACTTTATCGACTCTGGTATTCTACACACCTTGATATCTGAATAAGCTATTAAAGTCGTTAACGTATTTTTACTCTTGCCACTTCATTGACTCTGGTGTTCTACACACCTTGACGCATATAAAAAATACTTCATTGTTGGTCAACTCTTGAATCTAGAAAGCAGTGAATCTCGACAACTTAATTCTGTCACAATTTTTATGATATATTTTATGAATATTATCAGACATTTTATTTTTTTTCTTCAAAACGACTGATCAGAATTGCTTAAAAGATCGTAATAATGTGTAAAATCCATGTATACACATTTAGAGAGAATTTCATTCCATTTGGAGAGATTTTATTTTTCAACATTTTCTGCCCAGCCAAATCTTATGGGGTTTTTAGAAACTTTGAGATGATGATTCTCAAAATCGGTCCGACCGATTCATCCCAAAAACTATACAGTTCTAAGTTGGATGAGTTTGCATGTACAAAAAAAGTTTCATGTTGATCAGTCAACCCTTGCGACCTGTGGAGTGCTTACAAACAAAAAAAAAAACAAACAAACAAAAAAAAAAAAAAAACACACAGACAAAGCCCTATAAGAGTGGGATGGAGACTTCGCTACGCTCATCAATTACTTTGAAGCAGCGATTTGATAATGAATCTAATAATTCAATGATTTTGATTATTACCATCAAAGAGGGTAGCAAGATGCAGTGAGGGAAGTTAAGGAATTGCAATCATAGAGCGCTTGCGCAGTAGGCAGCCAATGGTAGTCAGTCAGCTGATCATAGATTATAATGTATATATCTACGATCAGCATCAGCTGTTTATCTTTATTCTTCACCTTTTATTTTATTATTCACAGAAATATTCACTCATCACATTAATTCATGAACACCATGTCATTATGATTCATATCTCTATTCCAGAAGTATAGACATTTCCTTATTAAAATGGTCAAATTAAATCTTCATTTTAATATTCATTTAATAAATATATATATATATATATATATATATATATATATATATATATATATATATATATATATATATATATGTTGAAGAATGAAAAAAAAAAAAAATATATATATATATATATATATATTATATATATATATATATATATATATATATATATATATATATATATATATATATATATGATATATATATATATATATATATATATATATATATATGTCATAAGTAAGTGTGAAGCTAAATGTAATACGGATTAGAACATTAATTTGTGTAGATATTATTGGAATATGTTCATAGTTTTGAAATACATTACTTTGAAGCAGCGATTCGATAATGAATCTAATAATTCAATGATTTTGATTATTACCATCAAAGAGGGTAGCATTGTGTTGGTGTTGGTGCAACACAAACAAACAGACCTAATAGGTCTGTTTGTTTGTGTTGCACCAACCTGCACCGTGGTGTAGGTGGTGCAAGTGAGTGTGAAGCGGATATACGTCAAAGTGCAGGAAGTGAGCTCATCAACAGCCTACACCTTGACTTCACAAACAAACACAATTGTGGAGGCTGATAAAGCGGTAAAGATGTCGGTTGGAAGTGACGCTGATGAGGATGATATTGTGAATTATTGTATGGAGGAAGATGATAGTCCATCTACATCTTCTTCGGATTCAAGTGACTCCAGTGATGAAAATGAGGCTGCAGCAATTTTATTGGGGTTAAATCAACAACGTAAATCACGAAATTGCGTATCAAATTTCGTAGAAAATGTCGTCTCTTCCTACACGGACAGGGAATTCGTCATGCATTTTCGTATTGGCCGTGATTTAATGCAGCAACTTGCAGAAAAGTTCTCAGATTCTCGATTTCATTCTCATCGGTTCTCACGATAAAAGCGTCTTCAACATCCGCCATGTCATCCATCATCATTGCATTTGGCGCTCAATTTGCAGTGCTGTAACCGCTACACCACCTCCAGAGCTGGTGTAGGAAGTTGCTACACCTCTTTGCACCAAAACAGTTACACCTTACAAACAAACGCGGTGCAACGCAGTCGGTGTTACACCCATTTTACAAACAAACGCGAAAGTGTAGAAAGTGTAAAAAGTGCAACACAAACAAACATACCTAATAGGTCTGTTTGTTTGTGTATTGAGGGTAGTTAAGGAATTGCAATCATAGAGCGCTTGCGCAGTAGGCAGCCAATGGTAGTCAGTCAGCTGATCATAGATTATAATGTATATATCTACTATCAGCATCAGCTGTTTATCTTTATTCTTTACCTTTTATTTTATTTTTATTATTATTTTTTTCATATTGGGTTTTAACGACACACTGTAATGATGACTGAGATCTATTGGCGGCGTTTACCTTTTACTTACCCGTACCGAGAGTCAGAGATATACGTTACTCATGCATGCAGCCGATGGCAACATATGCTCGTTCGAATCTCGGCGGTCGTATTTGATAATTGGGCATTTACAAATATCGCAATGCATTTTATATGTTCATTTTCATCACTAATATAATTATGTCAAATATGGCGGAAACTTCCCGGTTTGTAAAGCAGTGGGAAAGCTTCTGAGACACAAAATTTATGTTCACCTTGACTTTCAGTAACGTATCTCGGTAACCATAAGTAACATATATTATCTATGAGCTGTTATTACCTAATAAATGGAAGGGTGTAGCCTATGGTCTAGCAAAAATGGATGGACCGGCACATGTTGCACCGGCATTCGCTTCACGTGATCCGTGAGGTGAAGGGGAAAATTGAACCCGGTTCGATCCATCTTTACAGGGGTTTTTCGTGGTTTCCCTCTGTAGTCTAGGTAGGCTAATGCACGACCGCTTATCTTTCCCAAATACTCTATAAACCTGCATCTCATCAATAATTCATTCGACGCCAATATATCTCAGTTATCATTATAGTGCGTCGTTAAAACCCAATATGAAATAAAAATGGATGGTCGACTCGTTCGATCCTTAGAGCGTGGAATACAAATCCATGGTTAGAGGAAATGTTAGAACAGTCTAGCAAGAAGCTTTTTGGAGTCTACCCTAGACATTGAGTTTAGAGTGTTCCACTAAAAACTCAATACCCTAGAGAGGCTAAATAGATTAGTGTCTCTACGTAGACTCTAGTCTCGTGAGTCGTGAGTCTACCCTAGCCACGATGTAGTGACACCAACCTATTGCATCATAATACAGTTTTGCTGTAGGCCTATATACAACTAACTATAGTAATATCTTTGGTATATACAGAATTTTATTGTGATAAAATAGGTTGGTATCACTACATCGTACCCTGGCGCAGCGTTTATCCAGAGTCGATAAAGTAGCATATGTTCGTAGAAATACTTTATCGACTCTGGTTTAGCTAAGGGTCAAGAAGGTTAGGTCTCGTTCACCAATATCTAGGCCTAAGCCTAGCCTAGGCTACACATTTATAATGTCAATTGGCCTGAAATAAGTCAAAGTTCGTCTTAGAAAGTGATGTTACTTGTAGATAATTCAGATAAAGTATTATTATTATTATAACCCTGTTGATGTTTTACCAATGATTAATGTCATCATCAAGTTTTATTGCAATATCAGCTGCTTCACGAAATGAATTAGTGGAGCAAGCAAGGTAGGCCTAGGCCCAGGTTTAAGTCTATTTGGTCGTAGGTGTATTTTGTCTTGTTCTTTTAGGCCCTACGTCTTACGTAATTTGTCTTGAGTTAGGTCCAGGCACAGTTGGTTGTCAATGGTGTCAGCTGTCTGCAGTCAATGAGTCGAGCCGAACGGTTCAATCATCAAATTTACAATCGTCACGACAGACATACCCTGAATCATTTTCGTTAAAACAGTGGAAAAACTTCCATGCTACTTTATTTACACTGTCTCGTTAAATTGGGTTGGGGTTGCGGGCACGTCCATCCAAACCGTTTCAGCGTGTTTATCACACATTTCAGATGTGATTTGATTGTGCCAAATCTCCTCTTGAACCATGTTCGAACGCAATCGATTTTGAAAAAAAGCATGTAGGGCCTAGGGCCTATATCACTGATCGAACAGTTTCAGGCTGAACCGATTTGGCTAAGCTGCTTTTTCCAACTGTGTAATATGTATTATTATGTGATGGGACTACAGCATGAGATTTGAAAAATATGCTATATATTTTGTTTCCGGATGTTCTGTTTATTTTTGTAGTGAGAGATTTTCACAATTTTCTGATGACATAGGCCTATGTGTAAGTGGTGCAGATATTCTCATCCCATATTTTTAATACACATAGGCTATAGGCCTATGGGCCTTTTATTTGAAAAAAAAAACTACGGTACGGAATCTGGATTAAAATATTTCTTAAAAAAAATTAGCCAGATATTTTCTTGATTAATTTACGGTAGGCCAAGTTTTATTTATGAAAAAATTAAGGTCTTACAGATATCAGTTGTACCGTAATTGTAACTTGAGTTACTGTAAAATTCCCTGGCAATAATCGAGAATTATTGTAGAAACTGGTTAGTAGTTGAATGTCACTATTCAATAAAAATGGAAAACAAGTAGGCCTACCGCTACCGGTACCGGTAGGCTTATCTTTTAATTGACATTTGAAATTTTTGTTCTTTTTTTCAGTCTTTTCCTTTCAGATCAGAGAAGTTTGTGATTTGGTCCCACGCCTGCAACAATCCATCTTGCTTGTGTCCCTTATTCAACATAGATACTCAACATGAACTTACAAAAAAAAAAGAAATGAATTCTCTTCTTAACTTTTGCCAAATTCCCCCCCAAATAAATATAGCAGTTTCAAAATGGTGAAAATGCTCTGCATGCTTCATTAGTTATTACACAATGTAGTGATACCACATACTCCATCATGATATAAAGAATATGTACCAACTCACGTCTTCAAAGTGGAATATTTCCGGGGTCAAAATCTGAGTCTAGGATCCCGATTGCTCTTGAAAAACTATCGCTTTTATAGGCCTATCGAACTACAATGCTATACAATGCCACTGGTACTCTAGCCACTCTTTTCTACATCTACTGTACTAGTTCACGAGGAAATCCGCTAAATCGCGACAGGCAATCGAGACCTTCGGCTCTGAACTGACCGCAAGAAACCACAAATACTGTTCATGTTTTTAGTATGGGAGTTAGTACACCTTCTTTATAAATTATGATAAAGTATGTTGGTATCACTTTATCGTGGTTATTACGTCGCAAATTAAAATTTACATGAATTTTCCTAATTTACCGACAAAACTAAATTTGAAAATTTCGTTGAACATGTAGGCCTATATTGAAACAATATGAAAATTCTATAAAAATTAGAAATTTCAATGAGATAAGATTGGAGAATTAGGAAATTTACCCCGTGCTATTCTTACGGGGATTTTTCAGTGTTCAATATTATTTTCCGAGCAAAGTGCTGACCAATTTCCCGCAATCTAACTGGCACGCATTTGCCACCAATGTCCAGAAAACATGCAAGTGATTGTGGTTGATTCGTGTAGCCTGCCTGTTTAGGTCATTGAAAAAAAATACATGCATGAATTTTCTAGTAAGCTTACCGTAGTGAAAGGGAATCTTTGCTTCGCTGATCCAATTAATTAATATCGTATTCACATTACAGTATTTGATGATGTGATTTAAATATTCTCTCAACTTGGTTCATGCGTTGATACTAGGTGTGATTCCTGAAACCGTGAACAAAAAGCTTGAGTAATAATCTAGCCTCGGTCTAAGTAATAAGAAGCCTAGCAGGGAATTCAGAGCTGAGTCTCATGACTCAGTCATAAGGTTTTTGTTAGTTTTTTTACCTCCATATGAACTTTGACCTATATACCTATCATGTAACAATATGTCAATAATGTTTCTTTTTTGTTCCTTTTTACAGCACACTGGATTGTGAAAGAAAGCCTCTTTTACACCCACACCGTTATATACCTTCGACTGCAGAAGAAACCAAAATCAAGATGCTATTTTGTCAATGTAGTCGATCGCTAGCCAATCGTAAAATCATAGTCGACTTTTTGGCAATATGTTTTGGTGTAGGTGCTTGGATAGCTATAAATGGAATGTTTGTTGAACTTCCATTGCTTGTTCAGACTCAACCGGAGGGTTGGAATTTACCGTCTTATCTTACAGTCATTATTCAGATAGCAAATGTTGGACCAATATTGTACAGTCTCTCGCAGAGCTTTTGTCAGGGTAAAATTCGTGACAGTCGGATTATTTACTGCTTACTTATAATGGGGACGATAGCATTATTGTTGATGGCATTCTTTTATCAAAACACGAAAGAAATTGGTGGTAAGCCAAGGAGTTTATCACTATTTGTTTTAGTTTTCTTCATTGCATTAGTAGGATGCACGAGTTCAGTTCTCTTTATGCCCTACATGGGTAAATTCCGAGACATATACCTGATCTCGTATTTTGTTGGAGAAGGGCTGAGCGGTTTTCTGCCAAGTGTGGTGGCACTGGGCCAGGGTGTTGGTGGTAATCCTACATGTGTCAACTCAACAGATTCAGATGGTATTACTTCACTAGTACCATTCACCCCACTGCCCAACTTTTCTACGCAAGTATTCTTCTTCTTCTTGTTTGTTACATTGTTCCTCAGTACAATTGCATTTTTCTTACTCAATAATTTACAAGTATGCAAAAGTGAGAAAGTATCTTATCAAAGAACAAGAAGATCTAGCATCCAGAAGAAATCTCAAACAAAAGATAATACCGGTACTATTGTCACAAATAATGTAATTGAGTCGATACCCACTTATGATCTCAACTCTTCAGAGGATGTTTCTAGTACTCATTCTTCAACGGACCTATCTGTTGTTTCTCCACCTAGTTCATTTTCTGTGAACAGACCGAAAAATGTTTTATCTCGTTCCACACGTAGGTACTTACTTATTTTACTGGCATGGGTGTGTTTATTAGGAAACGGTGTCTTTCCTAGTATTCAGTCCTATTCTTGTCTACCATATGGGAATGTTGTTTATCACTTATCTGCAACTCTAGGTAGCATGGCCAATCCAATGGCTTGTTTCTTAGCCTTCTTTTTACCCATCTCATCGGTTTTGAATATTTCGATTTTGACAACGCTGACCACTGCTGTGTCTTGTTACATTATGACGACTGCCATCATGAGTCCTGCGCCACCATTGGTCGACACAACAGCTGGCGAGATTCTTGTGGTAAATATGATATTCAATATTGTATTTTAGTTACTTATTAGGTCCCACTCCCAAACATAAATGGTTACATTCCCAAACAATTATGGTGCATATCAAGAACAAACTAAGAAAGAAACAAACTTGTTCACCTATTGACTAATCTTCAAAATAGCATGGTACATATTTGAGTGAATCTGAGAACTCATTCCAAGTTAACATGGTTATAAATAATCATAAACATCATACAGTAGTACCGGTATTACTGTAGTCTGTAGTACTACAGTAGAATCTCTTTAGTAAGTTTCTTCCTTATGCTGCTTTTACTGACTTGCATTGAGAGTGGCGCTTTACAAGCATTGGGCGCTCTGACCAATCGGCTATCGTGTTTCTCGCGAGCTCGCGTTTGGCACGTTAGACTTCAATTTGGTTTGACTTTTGATGCTTTGTACCCACTACCAACAACTAGGCTGCCGCTACCTGTCGTTTATCGTTCAATCTGACCGAACGTACAATGGTACAAGGCGGAAGAAAAAAATGACCTCAAAATAAAATTTGACACATGTGAGAGAAGACAATGTATTCGTCTTCAAACTGTGAAAAAGTTTTAAATATTAAATAACAGTAGTCATTTGTTGTTCATTCAAGAAAAGGAAATGAGGCTTTTCACCGGCACATGCAGCGCGGTGGTTTTTTGCTTCATGTGATCTGAGAGGTGAAGGGGCATATCGAACCTGGTTTGATCCCGGCCACCTTACAGGGTTTTTCTTGGTTTGCCTCTGAAGTCTAGGCTAATGCTGATATGGTTCCCACAATATAGGCTACGAGCCTACGACTGCTTCCTTCCCACTATTCTTCTGATAACCTAAGAAACCTTCATCTCATCTTACGATCATCTCATTACCGGTAATCATTCATCCGACGCCAATGGCAATAGCTCGTGGTTATCATTATAGTGCGTCGTTAATTGAACCCAATAGGATTCATTGTTGGACTTTTAGCAGTTGATTAACATCCAAGGTAAGGGCCTACTAATAGGACTACGGTAAAAAGTAAATATTTTTCAAGTGCTGTCTTAATTTGTAGATGAATCGAATATAAAATTGTTCAGGTATTTTCATATTATAGTTGATGGAAAACAAGGCCAGCTATCTTACTTCGCCAAATATCGAGCTTTAAAGATAATCTGACAGTTCACATTCAATAGTTCATACATTGTATAGGCATCCATTTTTCTGTTGATCTTCGACAGGCGCGACTCAATAAATGTAACTGCTCGCGTGATGCACCAAACGCGAATAACGTGTCGCAGTGAAAGCATCTTTACAAGTACCTTCAGTAGTATAGTAGTATTTTTCAATCCCACCCATATGCACCATGGTAAATACCCCTAGTCTCTTTAGTGAGTTTTTCACTTTAATAAGTTGTTTTAGTCTGGATCTCCAAAAAATATACTGATGAGGTTTGACTGTACCATGGAATGAAGAATTAAAGAAGAACTTGATAGCTTATTGGCCAACTGCTGTGCAAATTAGACAATTTATAAGCGTCTTCGGGTAAGCTGTCGTTCAATATCTAATATTTACGCAGTGCCACTGTACGAACAAATTGATTCTATTGCGCTCTCTCTCACTCTCGAATGTTGTTTGTATTCACCACTCATTTTCAAACACCGTTGGTTGAATGATCTGGATGTGTGGCGACTAGATAGAGAAATAGATATCTAGATAGAGATCTAGATAGATAGATGTGTGGCGATAGAGAGATTAGATCTTGAGCTATAGGCTACCACTAACTTCCAAAAACAAGCAAATAGAATTTAACATGCATGGGTAGACATGTGAGTTGGTAATATTACCACGGTAATATTACTGGTAATGATAATATTACCCTCCTTTTGGTAACATTGAAAAATTCGGTAATTTTGAAACAAAAAATATGTGTCTGGGCTGGCTGAAAATATGCATATGTCCAAGTCCAAGGTAATTTTCAAAGCATAATGGAAGAAATATCTTCCAAAGCAGCACTCAGCCGCTCAGATATTTTATATTGTAATAACTTTGCAAATCATCCTTGTTGAGTCGTTGACATATATCTACTAATTATATCAAATTTAAACAACAATATCTCAAAAGTTATTCTACCTTCACCTTCCTAAGTCATTACCATATTATTGTAATAATTACTTACATTCTTGTAGCATGGATGCATGATTAATATCTGTTTTCCCTGCTTCCTGTCCTGTTAGGCCTATAGTAAAAAAACCCCGTAAATTACCGCCCTCGGTAATATTGCTGGTGATATTACTGATTTCAATGTGACCGGTAATTTTGCATCTCTATCCATGGGTATAATATTCTTCAAACCAATGCTTTGTTCTATGCTACTACTATTGGCTTATGATACTGAGGCCCTATAGTCAAGCTCGGAAGATATAAGTTTGAGGAAAGAGTAGTTGTCGAGTGCCTTTTTCTTACTACATGATGCGTTAATTACGTGGCATAGGCCTACAATTGTATAAACAATTTTTATACCGTAGAATTACCGAAAAATAAAATTAATCTGTAAACCACCAGCTTACCGGTACCTAGTTGAATACAAAACTTTGCTTAACTCAAAGAGAGATTCAAAGTACAGCAGCTCATACTTACAATACTTGGCTATATTATATTAGGCCTACTTTTAGTAATTTTACAATTACTTGGCTTTAGTTTATATATATATATATATATATATATATATATATATATATATATATATATATATATATATATATATATATATATATATATATATATATATATATATATATATATATATATATATATATATATATATATATATATATATATATATATATATATATATATATATATATATATATATATATATATATATATATATATATATATATATATATATATATATATATATATATATATATATATATATATATATATATATATATATATATATATATATATATATATATATATATATATATATATATATATATATATATATATATATATATATATATATATATATATATATATATATATATATATATATATATATATATATATATATATATATATATATATATATATATATATATATATATATATATATATATATATATATATATATATATATATATATATATATATATATATATATATATATATATATATATATATATATATATATATATATATATATATATATATATATATATATATATATATATATATATATATATATATATATATATATATATATATATATATATATATATATATATATATATATATATATATATATATATATATATATATATATATATATATATATATATATATATATATATATATATATATATATATATATATATATATATATATATATATATATATATATATATATATATATATATATATATATATATATATATATATATATATATATATACATATATATATTATATATAATTACAATTTTTTATCTCTTGTGTGGGCTATTGTCATATGATTAATAATACGTATATTAAAGTGCACCATACCTCTGACAATTGACAGATGTAGATCGTCCGCCCTCGTGATGTCACAAAATATAAAAACCAATCAAGTGGACAGTGAAGCAGGGAAAATAGGGAAATAGCCAATCAAGGTATCTAAAATTTCCCTCACTTCGTATAACCACGCCCATCTACATTGGTCAATTGCTTCTACAGAGAAATGGAGATAATTATTCATCTAATTTATCCATTTATTATTATATTATATATATATAATCGTTGAATAATTATCTCCATTTCTCTGTAGAAGCAATTGTCAGAGGTATGGTGTACTTTAAGATATAAGTTATAACTTGCATTATCCTCATCTTACTCACTCTGACAGTGTGTAAATCTCTCAGTATATAGTAAACATATAAACGAAACTACCATCATATTATAACTTAATACGTTCACTGTTACGCACAATAATATAAATCAAACATGCTAAATAGCATTGGCAGCATAGGACTTTCAAACTCGGGTAATAACATCCCGTTCTAGTGTAAACGATCGCCGGTAGATGGCTTATTCATTTCGGAAATGGTCTATTGCAATGATTTTACATTGGTTCATAAGATCATACTGCGGGCCATTTGAAAAGGTCCCGCGGGCTGCCAGTTGGGAAGCCCTCATCTAGAATAAGTGTGTGACTTGACCTGTGAGGTTGATGACCCTAATTGGTCATTTTAGACTAGTTGTGGCACTTGGTGACTTGAAGGACTTGATGTGAACTTAAATATGGCAGACTTGGTTGTGAGATGTTATTGATTGTTATTGTTTGTTCACTTTACTTGTTACTGAATACTGTTACTGCCGTGACTAATGTTACATGTTTTTTTTTCTGGTTGTAGGTACTAGCATGGATACTGAATACTGGTTTCATATCTTATGTGAAGCTATCGATTGCGACTGTTTTTCGTCGCGAGATTGGTAGAGCACTTTTTTGGTGCGGTGCTGTTCAACAGATGGGGTCGGCCATTGGCGCCATCGTAACGTTCTTGCTAGTCAATAACACGAACCTCTTCACATCTTATTATCCGTGTCAGTAATACTCAAGGTACTTCATCGTTAACACATTATAATTATGAAATAATTTTTTTACGTTCAATTTTGAGAAATCTCAAATTTGAAATAGTATTTTTTAGGGGTGCACAAATCCATCGTTTTTTATCCAAAAAATTGACCAACCTGAAATGTTTTCATATTCAGAGCAAAGTGTAATAATAGGACAAACAATTGATATATATTGAACCACATTACATTATTCCATCATATAGGCCTACACCTACTACTGTAGGCCTAACATTTTTTTAAACAGATTGTTGAATTGAAATTTTTTGATTTGACAATGCTGTGGCCTGATTCCTATTGTAAAACTTACAACTGAACCAGGAAGTGCAAGTCTTGTTCCAGCATTTTCATGTCCTCTGTATAAAAGTCAATTTTTTAGCCCAAGTAAAACATGTAGAACAATTGATTCCTTCACTTTGAAAATACAGCCAAAGGCATAGGAAGCTAGGAGAATTCGCAATACTGTCAAAATGTTTGAAATTGCGAATCTTATTCATATTTTCTGAGTCTAAAAGTGGATACATTTCAGATTGATTGGATTCAAACAGCCATAGTATTTTTTCAATTGATTTTGTATATTACCATGATATTTCAACGTTCAAATCATACTCAATCTTGGCATACCCCTAATCATCACATGTAAATTTACTTTATAGTTTACATATAGGCCTGTGACTGAGATAAGATACAATTATTGTGCATTATGAATTTTAATGCTTAGATAATACATTTATTTATTTGAAATGTTGGTCCATTGTGAAATGTTTATTTGAAATGTGGTTTGAAATATTGTTGAGTATATTATATAATATCAACCTGTGTAGAAAATATAGTTTGACTTTGGACCTATTGGTCGTAGGCCTACAGTGAAACCTCTATCCATCGTTTTTCAAGTGACCAGCAAAATAAAACCATCCATGCAGGAAAATGATCCATCCAGGAAAATTCAACATTGGTCATGTGAGAGTGGGGTGAGAAAAACTGAATGGTACAAGCAGGAAAACGATGGATCTGTGAACGATGCATAGATGTTTCACTGAATATAGACTAAAGACTAAACTATACTTGGGCCTATCAGTAGGCCTACTGTAGTTATAAAATACAGATCACTAGCCAGTAAACATTACAGTTGGGTGAGACAGTGGCTCTACAAAAGTAATTGTTCCTGAAACATCATTGTTATTCAAGTTTAATTTTGTAGTTAACATTAGCCTTTGAGATTTTAAATTTGTTTAATTTTTTAACTAAATGTATAGAGGTACACAAAACTAAACCAATACAAACATTGTTAATTATGTGGCGAGTAGTAATGTGAATATATCCAATGTGAAATATGCTAATGAAACATGATAAACAAACCAAACAGTTCACTCGAGTATGTTTACAAGTGAACAGGTGTTAGACGAACTAAATTGTTCCCATAGTCAATCACGCGCTGAGTTTAGTATGCTAATTTCATCCAAAGTGTATTGGCATGAAACCAGCATTTCTTCAGAAACAAAATGAAAACAGAAATAATTAGATTGATATTTTAGAAATTATGATCATTGGAATTTACTGCGTGAAAGCTGATAGGCTTCCCTAGTAGATTCCCGTGGTCTTTCAAAATGTATTTGTGAGTACTACGTATAACTATAAACCATTGCATTGCAAGTTGGGTGTCACGGCACACTCATAGTTTCATTGGAACTTGAAAGATATCAATTTGAGAATGGAAGTAATCAATAATCATATGTTAGTGGTTGGACCTACTAGTATTGTATAAAACAATTGCAACAAATGATACTGACAAGAATTCAGTTAGATAATAAAGAAATACAGAAGCCCTGCCCTGACAATCTGAACTCTATACCTTTTGTTCGTAAATGTCAGCTAGGCCTTTTGTGAGCCACAACGCTCAAGTACGCTTTCTGGTACCTATGGTAATTGAGAAGCTTAGTTTAGTGGATACTGAACACTAACTATTGGTCATTTTCTGACGATCATGGAACTTGTGATCATCTGAACTTCAGAATTCACTACCATCTAGATATATGATGCATTCTTCAATATAGTCCTTGGTTCTTAAAATGTTTTGTACTGATTTGTTAAAAAGAATATCATGCCATTCCATTCACATTCACCACTGTAGTATCAATCGTTCATTTCCTATTAGGCATATAGTTATTTTTTACGTTGAGACATAGACAATAAATTGTGAGTTGTTATTTATAAATAAATGTCATTATTCCAACAGGGCAACAAAACCTCTCAGTTGTTGAACGCCTTTCTATCAGATATTTGTTGTAACACTGCTTTAGACATCGCTCCAAGGAATGTTTCTAGACTGGTCGACGGTTTTTGCACGTGATGCGCGTGAGCTAGAAACGGAATCTTGCGTAGCGTTCTCCCACTCAATCCTTCACTTTTCCTAATGTAACATTACAAAGCAAAAAGCTGACGTTAGTCGAATATTCATTTAATGTGCTCAATGGTACAAATAGCTACGTTTTATGGGGGTACGTATGAACAATATAATGTAAAAATGATGATAGATGAAAGGAGGTTCACAAAAACCCATGCCTACAATAGGTCTTGAACCCGCATCATCTGGCTTCAGAATTTAAGGCAGTGTCTCAAGGTGCCTTAGCCCAATAGATGGCATATTAGTTACTTCATGGCCGGTCTGTGTATCATAATCACCCATTAATAATTAATATGCGGGCCGAATATAAATCAAAAAGTTAATAGGCCTATTCTGTGGCAAAAGAGTGACAGTTCTCAGTGGCTAACAGGAGAAACTACTTTGGCCAAGCTAGTTTGACAATTTTACATACAATGAAAACAAAATAACATCTTCTTTCAGTGACAACTTACTTTGAAATATCTACAAGTAGTAAACTTAGTCGCACACTTTCCTCTGTTTCATCAATAATCTTGTCAAATTCAATGCCGGCAATTGTATGAAGCGGTTTTACATGAAGTATCACATCAGTTTTTGTAATGATGTCTCTCTGAAACACATACAAAAATAGCATAGATATTCATACTAGAAATGAACGTATTAGGTAGTGATGTGAAATGACGAACGTACATGCCAGGTTAAGATGAAAAGAGTTTTTTCATAAAAGCACAAAAATGTTTCATCTTTGAACAGATAATTATTTGTCATGAATTTAGAGAACTTCTGAACATCAAACCAGAGAGAAATTTTAATACATACTGTAGTAATATTTCACCCAAAACCCTGCCAGGTAAAAACTTGAAGCCAAAGCCTGAAATATTTTAGCAATTACAAAAACTTCTACTACATATAAAAGGTGTGAAATCAAAACTGTATGCCAAGTGTAACTAATATATCATTTACCAATACGTCTTGGAATATTTCAGCAACTACAATAACTTCTTCATGTAAAAGGTGTGAATTCAAAACTGTATGCTAAGTGTATTCATCAATACGGCCTGGAAAATAACAGGAAACACTTGACTCATTGTCCTTCAGTCTATGTCTGTATTCCAAAATATCGTTCTCCATCAATTTGATGACATTTGTAGGTAGTAAATGAGGTAATCTAATTATAGGTCTACATTTGATTGGGACATACACTTTCTGAATAAATTGTCATGTTATAAAAGTAGATTTTGAATAGCGTTGCATATTAAGCCAACATAGAATAGTTCTGATAATTGGATAATAAAATATTAGGTGACAGAATGCTTTAAGCACAGTATGAATTTACTTTTAAATAACATAATATTATTTTCTGACCATCAATAATCTTTCTCATCTCAATATCAAGCTCCAAATCCTTACGGAATCAATCAATAATAAATCAATATAGCCTAATATATATATTTGAAAAATATCAATGTCCATTGTGACTAGTCTTCAGTCATGTGACCATAAACAACCGTCGATGATCAATATGATCAGTCATGAATCATCACTACATCACCAGTGATAGGTAAGATTACCATAAGTTTGGAATACCGTACTTGGGCACTTACATCAACGCAGATTGCAGTTTCATTTTATTTTTTAAAAACTAATCATTTGGCATAAGTTACAAAATTTCAGCTAATTTCATAAAATCAAGTATCACTAGTAAAATAAATTGAACCACTTCACCAGATTTAGGTGAGAAGTTTGATCACTTGAACAAATAGACCAGCTAAGGATTGTGTGAAGTTCAAATAAGGTATGATGACCCCAATAGCTTTTGGTTTTGCTTACACAGTTAGATGTACCGGTACTTACTCTTTGTAATTCCTTGATGCATGAGTAGTAAATCTGATAGATTGCACTGGTAGACGGTGGACCGATATATTGCTTTATGTCAGCTCTATCAACAAACGCTAAGTCGATTGCACTTGTTAAATTTGATGTTGTTAAAATTAATACATTCGGATATCTGAAAAAAAGAAGATTTCAAACATTTGGCTTAATTGAAGTGGTTTGATAAATGTTCACTTGTGTTCCTTCAACAAAAATACACATGTGGGCAAATGCAAATAATTTCATCATGAATCAGGCAGAGGAGTAGAATGGAGAGGACCTGGGCCTAGCATACCCAAGTCGACATGTTTTTGCTCTAGTTATTAATTACATACACTCACCTAACCTTGTTAGAAATAGGCAAGTATGTGAAATTGAAAAACAAATCTCTCTTCAAGATCTGTTACCCATGTTTTTTGTGTAGGTCTACTTCCAGTTTTTTTACAGTTGCTAGTTAGCTCCATCCTTCCTCATGTGAGCCTAATTTAATCCTGCTGGCATTTTGAAAGCGAACTAATATTGTTTGCATTGACTCAATAATGATCAATTTATCATGTTAATCATTACTATTCAGTATTCACTATATAAGATGATGCAGTGTTGAGTAATAACTTTTGAAAAGGAACGCGTTCCTTTTTCAAGAACTTTCAAGAAAATGAGTTCCTTTTTTCTAAAAGGAACTTTTAACCTTCAAGTTACAAATTTTCTGGAACTTTTAATATGTACGTAAATGTTCCTTTGAAAGTTCTTTTATACCCTGTTCACACCGAAAATGTTAATCACGATCAACGACTTAATCTTGATTACCGTGCAGTGTGAACGCAACTCCATCAACGTTAACAGTGATTAACGTCTTAATCTCGTTCAGCAAACCATGTTAGCGCGTTAACGCAGTTAGTTTATTACCCACAATTCCATGCGTACATTTAATCTCAATTAGCTTGATCGAGATTAACTTTTCGGTGTGAACAGGGTATTAGGCATTGACTGTACTTCATTTTAGAAATCCCGAATCCGTTCCATTTATCGTCAGTCATCTGTTTAAAATACTCCAAAATAGAAAATCATGCAGCATGTCCAGTCTTGGAATGTGGCAAACCCTAATCACTCACTAAAAGCAAAGACCTTAGTATACTAAGGTGCTCAAAAGGTACTAAATGCTTATCGGCACTGGGATCGGGAATTGATGATCACACATGCAAGTGCGTAGTCTAGACTAGTTCTAGCTATCCACAAGTTCAGAACTTGATCAATACTTGTCAACGGCCATGGTTAGTTTGTCAAAACTCGCAGATTTCCCTATTATTAAAAAAGTTTTTTATAAAGTACAACACGGCTATTCCATCCAGTGCTGGCATTGAGAGAATATTTAGTGCAGGATGGCTAATTTTCAGTAACCGGCGTAGCCGCATGTCAGATCGAAATTTTGAAAATTCACTCAGATTGAAGATTGGTAAAACGAAAGAATGTGTACAATTGATTGAACGATGCATGTTGTTGTCGCGACCAAGCGGGGGCAATTTCCCTGGCGTATATTCTGTATTACATCATTTATCCGGTAAAGTAACTTCTTAATATTCAGGAACTTTTGAGTTCCTTTTTTTTCTGAGGAACTGTAACTTCAACTTTAAAAAGTTCCTTATAAGTAAGAAACTGAACTTTCAAAGTTCCTATATTTGAGGAACTTACCCAACACTGATGAGTGATGATGCATAGGTCTATATTTGAACAGGCTTTAAACAAGAAGATGAACAAACTTATAATTTCAATCACATTAATCCCCAAAATTGTAATTTTAGCACCAAGTAGGTGGACCTAATGTATGTCTCATGTATATAAGGTATAAATTAGATATCTAATGACTAGGCTTATGCCACTACACTATTCACCACCAGTACACTAGGTTTGGACAAGGTATCTTCACCCAGCCTAAGAAATAAGAATCATAAGATTTTAGTTGAAGTGGTATACTTTACCTTCTGATTTGATCTATTTGAGTTAGGACAGCATTGACAACTCGTATAGAATCTGACGGCTCGGTACCAGAGATTGATGATTGACGAGCGTGCGTTAAACTTTCAACTTCATCAATTAGAACACAAACAAGGGCTTGTGGATCATCAATTAATTCGTGAATCTTTGAAAACATCTTCATTACTAGTTTACCACTCTGAAAGCCATAATAATAATTTATAACTGTCTATAGTTAATTATTGATTGAACATTAAAGACATTGGAAATTAAAAATAAAAAAATTGAAAATTGAAAAATTAAAAATAGTCAATTGATTCAACTGTGAAACGTCAATGCAATGCTCAAATCAATGCTCGGATTAGGCCATTAGGCCTAATGTTCTAAATGTCATTATATTACATTCACATTACAATAGATTTAAAAAAAATGCAATTTAGTCAATAGTGGCGACGTTTGTACTTTGTAGTACAGCGAAATATTAGTATGTGAATTTGAAGGTCTTGTGCCATTTAGCACTACAACTGTTAACGATTTATGTTATTGTGTATTACTACAGTGAACACATTTACGTGTACCGGTAATATGATAGTAGCTTTACAACATTTTCACTACATATATTCAAAGAGATTTATATACTGTTGAAGTGAGCCAAATGAGGTATAATGCAAGTTATATAATATCTTGATGTTTTGCCTTCAACCCTGCAGATAAGCAGATCCACTTTTTAAACACTACTAGAATACCCAAGCTACAATTCCACTGATTTTGGCTGTTACAAGAAGGTATAGCAGGCAGCAAGAGTCTGCACATTGAATTCTTGAAAGGGTTCATTGTATTGGTAAAACATTCAAGACCAACATCTGTAATTCTGCCTAGGTACTACATGTCCTACAAAATATTGAAAATTGCAAAATGTACAGCTAAAAAAATCATATTTGCAAAATTAAACAAACAAATTGGTTTAAACACAAAAATCAGTAAAATACAAAATGTTAAATACCGTATCAGCATTAGGGCTACTTTTTATTACGGTATTTACACTTCAAACTTGATTACTTACCTCTGAAAACCACTTGGAAAAGAGACTATGGCTATTGATTTCAACTAGTTCTCCATGTGTGTATCGATGCCCAAGACGTATTGAGAGTTTCTGTGCGAGAGCTTTGCATAACGATGTTTTGCCCGTACCTGGAGGACCATGAAGTAGGACCACTCGGTTCCAACTGATTATATTGGCGTCAATCAAGCGGTCAGAAAACAGTAATGTAGTCTCCACAAAACTAAGCAGCTGTTGACAAAGTAATTGTGTATAGAGAAATACTCAAAATTAACTTAAGCTGCATTATGAGAGATTGTGTTCACAACTGTTGCTCATTGGACAGCAATTCAATTGGACTCGGTTCGCAAAATGGTCATTCTATAAATTATCATTGAGACCTGGTTGCTCACCCATCTAAAAACAATTTTCAATTCTGTCCATTTATTGCACTATAGGCCTGTAAGAATACTGTGGATATTGTATTTCAGGTTTTTCACTCAAAGAGTTTGAGAGTTATTAACCATTGTAAATAGATCGATGTAGCAAAATTTTTTTTTTTTTAGCTGCGTTAAATGCTACATCTCAAAAACTGTTCCACCAATCACAAAAATGCACTGAGCATTGTTTGGTACATGGTCTGTTCTTTTGATGTGGAATTAAAATCATATTTCTGACACCATATTTGTTTTATTATTGTAAAAAATCAAACTTCCCAATTTACCGGTATTTGAAATTTTATTTCTCAATAAGGGATGAAAAGAGGATTAGGCCTACATTTATTTTCTATTTTTGTTCATCACAATTATTTAAAGGACATCCCAACCCTGAAACTAGATTCTATTGAATAATGACAATATTCATTTTTAAATCTTCATCTTTTAAATCTAGGAGGATAGAGAACGGTGGAAGGAACTCGTAGGAAGAGAAGAAGAAGCAGAGGAAAGTAGTGGTGAAGAAGAAGAGGAAGAGGTCGGAACTGGCAGGAACCGATGGAGAGATGAATCCTGCCCTAGATGAATCGGTGGAAACACCCCCTGGCCCAATTTAATTGGTTATCTGGGAAAGATATATATATATAAATCTTAGTGCAAACTAGCAATAATTAGGCCTGGATTTAGGCACAGGCTAGCATGGCTGAAGCCTAGGGGCGCAAGATTTCTGAGGGCGCTTGCGCCACTTGAGTCTTTCAATTTTTGATTTGAATGAACTGAAATCATATTAAAAAAATGGAACATGAAGTTACGTCATGGGTATAAGATAAAAATACAACCAAAAGTATTGAAAAGATATCCTCATTTTTGAATCAAAACAAACTGGGCAGCCAATAGTTGAGTATTCATCAACAAAGTAACAACACTACAACATAGATCAATAACTACAACTGACAAAATATAATCTTGAAATGTGCTATTTTATGAAATTCTCTGCGGGGCTATGTGTCTTTTCCCATATTGGATTTACCGAAATACTGAGCATCCTGATGATTGTTTTCAAGACTGTACTCCTGGTGAGTCGCACCCTGTCGTGTAAATATTGCATAATCAGTACGTCAACCAGGGTTGTTGAGTAACAAGTTGAAAAAGTTGAAGTGCCACGTGTTATACCACGTTCACACTAGGATCACTAACTGCAATTAAGCTAATTGCAGTTAGCATCATGGGTGACACTGTTCTTAACTGAGGTAAAGTGTTCACACTGACAGCGATGAAATGGTTGTTAGTGACGTCATGTACTGCCACCTTCCTGTCCAATTTATTGTTAATTTTCATATTGCATTTATGAATTTACAGATTTTCTGTCGATATCTCGCCTTGTTTTTGAATAAGGCCATCTATAATTCACAAAAATTATGTAAATAATTTAGATGACGCTGCTTTGAACCAACAATGTGACGATGCGAATGATGTTGCTCTTTGCGAAGCTGGTAGATTTCAATCGCAGTTAAGCTCTAACTGCGTTCACAGAACAAAGTTAGAGCTTGATGCCGGTTAGTGCTAATTGCGTTCCGTACACATTACGTTGTTAACTGCAGTTAGAGGCTTAACTGCAGTTAGTGATCATAGTCTGAACGGGGTATTAGTAGGCTATAGTTACAAAGCTGTGAGTCATTGCCGGAAAGATTGGTTACATTCGTGACACTAGTCCTACGCACATTTAAAAAATGAGTGGGTCCATTTATTTTTGTTTTCGTATAGGAGTGCTAAATTATGATTAGCCTAGGGGCACTGGGTTCTCAAATCTGGGCCTGGCAATCATCTCAATTTCAGGAATTTTAATTAATTTTTTGGTCTTCCAGAGACCATGAGTCAAGACGTAACGGTAGACATTACCGATTCTGTATGGGAACATAAACAAAATCAAGTAATGTCTACGTCACGACTCAGAAAAATGGCCGGGTCCTGGAGCACAAATAAATTAATTTCAATTTCTGAAATTGAAATACCCATTTTTTTAGTTTCAACTGAAATTAGGGAAATAAATACCGGTATCGACTTTGTTCGTTAAAATCTGGTTTCAGCATTGTGATGTATTTTGATAAAAAGATTACAAACCTCTCATTATTCATCCCCTTCATATGGAAAAAACATCCCCAAAATAGAGAACAGTAAATTTGTCATTTTCAATGTTACATAGGATCTCCACTAGGGGTGCAGATGAAGATTTGAGATGACAATTGATTATCTGGTCTCATGAACTTGAAATAACTGAAAAGTTTGTATTGCCATTCAACAAGATGTGGGAAATACAGATCTTGGAATATTGGTGAAAATTCCATAAGAGCAATTTTATTTCAATGGCAAGTTTTAATAGGTAATTCTTGAATAGAAAGCAAGTGCTGTTATAGAATCCATAATCATTCATATAGTAAGGTAGGCCTACTGTACTACATATACCCTTTGAAAAACACCAAGTCTGATTTAAAAAAAAAAGTTTTTTTTGTGATAGTATTGAATGCTCCATCTTATTATCATTCTAATACAGTAGGCCTACCAGTAAAACAAGTCAGATGCTTCTCATAGGCATGTTTTTTTAAATCATTACAGTATTTAGTCTTCATGTTACAATAGAATTTAGCCTCAAAATGCTGGAGATCTATGTGATGATTTTCTACCATAGACTTCACATGTAAATTACTCAAAATTCATTTTTGATGACACTTGTGCAATCCTTGATATAGAATTGGAATACAGCTTGATAAAATTTGATTTGGAAATTTAACTTTTTTGTATTGAAGCTGAATAAATTGTGGATGTAATAGTAAAAGCAGATTATCTCTAAGAAAGAACTAAAATTATAATGTTTCATTTGTTAATTTATGTAAGAAATTCAAATATAAAAATGGGATAATCAATGAAAAATAATCAAATTTAAAAATGAAAAAATAAAAAATAATACTTTGGTATATGAGCCATAGGGAAAAAACCTCCCAAGTGCTATTACATGCTCATAACAAATGAAATGGTCTTCCAAAAATCAATCTATATCACACATAAGCTGAGAAAACCATGTCAAGAAAATGAGATATTTTATTCAAATTTTATTTAAAAGCATTGTTTTTTTTCATCCAACTAAATCATTTTTAATCTGCCAAAAAAATGTGGTAAAGGTACAAACTTGGGACTTTTTCTTCAAAGGGTAGGTCTACTACATAGTAACACTATGTACCGGTAGCTAATATTAATGATTAATCTGAAGCTTCCTCGGTCATCAGTGTAACATCAGAAACAGATGGTGGCAGTAGTAGTAGGCCCTTCTAAAAGCAATATTCAATAGAATTGATATGGATGAGGGTTGCCGTTTGATCAAGAATTTGAAAACAATAACGTACCAAAATTTTCATTTCAAAGAGTGGTTGAAAATATTGGAAATTTAGAAGTCCCTTTTGATATTGCATCAAAACGATGATATATAGGCCTAATATCAATCAAAGTAATCAACATTTCTTGAATCTGAATCATATTTTTCAGCCTAGTAGTTCTGTGAAGTTACTGTGTGATGATCACTATTGACTGCTTGTTCATTCAATGGCGGGACATGAAATCAATGGTTTGAAGCGTGAGATATGTCCAAATCTGACATGACAAAAGACAGTCCATGGAATTGATTTTCGATATTGAAATAATTGAAAATCAAATGAATTCATTTCTGTATTGAATTAGGCGTAATCGAAAGAGATTGAATACATTTTTGATATTGAAATAATTGAAAATCAAATGCCATTTCAATATCGAATAACGATAAAAAAATATTGAAATCGGATGGCAACACTTATGCATTATCTATATGTATATAGGGCAAAACATAAACATATGTATATGCAAAACATAAACAGACGGTACCTACATTATCTTTTATTGTTGAGTCATAAATAAGACTATCCCAGAGACCATCAAAATCTTTTGATGGAAGAATCCAGTGATTGGCTGCAGACAGTAAGCCCTCTTCTGAATCATTTTCCATCATTTCGGTTTGTGGTCCGTCAATATCAAGACGATAAACATGACATTGAATTTCTACATTTTTCAAGTCCACATTCTAAACAAAGAAAAAATCGTTAGTGCCTAAGTATAAGTTCTGTTGAAATTTTTTTTCAATCCAACTTGGCCTATAATGATAAATTAATAATGAATGTATTTTATTATTGTTTGCTTAACAACCCCACCAACAGCTAGGTTATAGGGGTACAAATGAGCTGGTAATTATTAAACTATGAAAAATGATTAGTGAAATGACATTTACAAAAACCTATGCCTTAAGCGAGACTCGAACCCACGCCCAACGGTGACTTCAGTTTCCGAAGCGGTGCCTCAGCTGACTGAGCCTCCAAGGGCAGCAAACAGTTGGTTATTCGTTAATTTGTCAAAAAGATTTTGCAGAGCCATTTCAACAAAGGAAGTAACATGAAAAATTAATCAATAGTGTCACAATAAGTACTACCGTACAAGTTGATTAATTTTTTTGTAATATTAGGCCTACATTTATAATAATGGAATCAGCACAATTATTGACGTCAGATGCAAAAAGTGCTAAATCCACTGTAAGATTTCAGATTTGTATCAAGCATTTCTTTGAAGTGATGAATTTCCAACAAACTCATAATTTACTTTGATCATTAAGTATAGAGAAACCTCTATACTTAATGCTTTGATGGTTAAAGCTGTCATCAAGCAAGAAAATCACAAAATTCTTACAATTTACTTCCCACTTCAGCTGCATTCCTGCTGTTGTGCAATTGAACATTTAAACAATGAAAAATATAAATCAATAAAATGAAAGTTTTGGAATTTAATAAAATCTGACCAGTGTAATTCTGGACCCTAAATAAGTCAATGCAGTTACTCTTAATTGTGGTCAAGTTGTTGGAAATTAAATTTTGGTCAAAGCAACTGAACCAACATTTCTGAATTTTCAAGCCTGACAGTAAGCAAGTACAGGAAAGGCATACACTTACCTTCAATGAATCATCATTATTGAGTTCACACACATGAATAGCTTCCACATGTTTGTTGATGTGTGTTTTTAAATCATTTAGGTTTATAGAAGACGACGTACTGATGCAATCTAGACCAATTAATTGGAGTTCTTCTTTGACTAAAGTTGATAAATCATTTGGAGCCATATTGCTGGGGAAAAATTGAGATGTCAACTGAAATTTTACTAGTCATCTAGGCTGATATAACAGCCTTGGAATTTTGGAAACGACAAGCACTATCCCTACATATATTCTAATATTTGCATTTCCATTTTAAGATAACTAGTTTTGTGCTTTATGCACTAATAATGCACTTCTATTTGTGCACGCCTATTATTTGCCCCTCCTTCTGAGTACAAGATAACTTTTATAATTAAAGCGGTGACATGATCTATGCGACTATAATAATCTCAAATCTAAAAGAACTAAGAACTTAGAGAACTTGCTCGGTGCCCTGTAGCAATGCACACTGCAGCCAAGTAGCCAAGTAGGCCTACACACCATTGGATTTATAATACACAAAAATGTAATGCCTACACCAAAGCATTGACCAAAGTCATTATTTCAACTCCTAAGTCAAAGCTAAAAATATACTGCATTTGTATAATGATGTGGGAAGAATTTGAACTTTAGCACTACATGCAGACAGCTTTCCAACCAGGCTGCAGTGAACTTTTCGAAATTGTTGAGTAGGCTTCTAGCTTTTAAGATAAACAACTTCGGTAATTTTGTGTAACTCGGTACCAAATTTAGTTTTCATGTTGTGTGGCTGAAAGTGGATTTTTTCTTGTGGATCTTGACGTGATGTGTTCATGATATGTTTCAAGGGTTTTCGATTGGGGTTAGATGGCCAAGGTTGGTGTTGTCATTGATTTTGGTGTTGTTGTGGTGAGGGTACGTGGTCAAGGTTGGTGTCCCAACCTTGAGGTAATTTTACTGATTAACGTACCATGGCCAATTTTTGTTCTATGTTTGCATTTTTGGTGTTTTCTGATAGATCTTGTTTATATACATGGTGTGTAGTTTGGACATTTTGTATTTTGTTGTTTTAATATGTTTTTTACTCATTTGAAGTAGATATGCTTTGTGATCTGACGAAGGTGACAAAGGTGGACAGTAGGTTAGGTTAAGGTCAGGTTGGTGTCCAAACCTCGCGTATACCGCCGGTAGGTGGAACGGAGCTTAGATACTTAAAAAAAAAAAAATGACAGATGAAAGAAAAATTTTTAAAAAAATAGAGCACTCTTAGCCGGTAACCTAAAACCTTTCTTGACGGGAGTCGACCTCGATTTCTCATCTCGGTCCTTTTGGCTCTAACCTAAGCTAAGCGGCCGTAACCTAACCCACCTAGGTGTGGTACATGTTAATCAGTAAATTTACCAATCTTGGTTGGGGGTGGAAAATTATGTGTGTACCAAATATGAAAAATGTACCAAGAAGTACATGGTACTTGGTACATGGTACATGTACCAAAGATGTACACTAGGCTATGTGAAGAAAAAGCTACACTTAAGAAATATAACAATATCGCCATCCTAGCTTAGGACCTAGGCCTAAGCCTTATCCTAGCCTCAGGTAAGCCACGGTGTATAGCCCTAATAGGTTAGGTGATGTAGCAGGCTATCTCTGTGCATTGAAAGGCTTGTACCAACAGTACGGTTAGTTTTACCAAAATCCGTGCGAAACGCCACCGTGATAGGAGGCCAGTCACGTGGTTCAGTTGACATTGACAGGACTTCGACATTTTGACGTACATTTGGTGCGCGCATGCATAGAGCGCAGCTCACTGGCCTCCTGTTACCGTGGCGTTCCGCACGGATTTTATGGAACTAGCAGCACTGTTGGTACTAGCCGAAATAGGCCGAGACATCACCTAAAATATTATACACCTTGCCTTAAGCTTTGTCCCTACAGGTTAAAGATGACATTTTGTACATTTAGTGGTAAATACAGTAGATTGACACTAGAAAAAGTACCTCTCAAGACGCTGAATGATTTCGAGATGTAGTATATCATCCATTTTCTAAACGAGTTGGGCCTGCACACGAAACAGCAATTGGTTTGTAAACGATTTGAATTGTAGCACGGCGCTAGTGACAGTTGACTTGTTGCTGCTCGGAGCCTCGTATTCGTAGCCGCGTATACTGTTGGCCCAACTTTGGATGGCGGTGGCAATCGTATGGGAAATCGATACGGTTGGTAGCAACGAGATGGCCAACTGTAAAAAATATTATTTCTTGGCGCGCACCTCACGATAGTTTTGATTATGTTATGAGTTGAACTTGAATTATTTGCCTTATAGTCTGGCATAGGACTAAATTTCGTGATACTAATTGAATGTATACAGAAAATTAATGAAGATGTGTAGATAACAAATTGAGAATTCAACAATGGATTTTTGATCAAATTGGAAACATTTTCCATTATTTTCATCTCCTGTAAAATGCTTTTTCGCTTTTCCCTTTCTATATTGAATTTGGTTAATCTTTGATAATAACGAGTCATTTAACTGAATCATTTGATTTATATCAACTCTTGGGTTTAATCCAAGATATATGTATATATATATATGTATATATATAATTATATATATATATATATATATATATATATATATATATATATATATATATATATATATATATATATATATATATATATATATATATATATATTCACTTAAACTCTCACGATTCATATTTGAATAAATTGAGTGAAACTGGGCTTTTTTTTAACCGTGATGATATTTATTTATAAATTACCAATGTTTCAACGAGAATAGTCTCGTTCTCATCAGGGTCCAAACGTTGGTCATTTTATAAATAATGATATTTAACGATTAAAAAACAGCCCAGTTTCTCTCAATTTATTCATATATATATATATATATATATATATATATATATATATATATATATATATATATATATATATATATATATATATATATATATATACATATATATATATATATATATATATATATATATATATATATATATATATATATATATATATATATATATATATAGAGAGAGAGAGAGAGATATTACCCACCGGCACAGATAGCTGAGTGGTTCTCTCTCGCTTCATGTGATCCGGGAGGTGAATGGGCATATTGGACCTGGTTCGATCCCCGCCTCCGTCCATCTTTACAGGGGTTTTTCATGGTTTCCTCTTGTAGCCTAGGCCAATGCCGGGATGGTGCCTACCATGTAGGCCACGACCGCTTCCTTCCCACTTTCCTTCCCAATACCTAAGAAACCATCATCCCGTCATCTCACCAATCATTCATTCGACGCCAATAGATCTTAGTTATCATTATAGTGCGTCGTTTAAACCCCAATATATATTATTACCTGATATATCCATGGTCTATAAATAACCAGTCTGTTGAATATGACTTCACTAGAACAAGTTTAATTGCGTAGAGTTGGAATGTACAATTTAAACTTTCATAAACATTATTGTAGGATAATTAATTGACACGATAATAAATTATACGTTTCAATTTGACGCTTATTTGCTACAATTTTTAATATAGACCTATTGAAACTAAACTTCAAGCTATTATTGAAACTCCACCCTGCGAAGTGAAATAACAACCATCTTAACTGCAATTTACAAGACCATGTATTCGGTGAACCTACACAGTTATAATAATATGTTTGAGTAACCACATTATAAACTCCACTGACCACGTCTTGCACCAAGTATACAATATTAATGTTATCCTTATTGACGCTGTTCATACATGTATACATTTCACCATGTAGGTGATGATTTTACTCACAAGTTATAACATAATTCCAAAGTCAATAAACTAATTATTAAGTAAACCTATAGTTGGTGTGTACTGTACAGCCTGAAGTGATACTACCCAGATAGTGTGTAATTATATTTAGCACGCCTTGTGACCACGAAGCTGCAATCTTGGTTATTGTAGTCTATATATACAATATAAATATTAAATTTACAATTTTGTATCTAGCTTGTAGCTTGACCAAAATTCTTGCACACGGCTATTTTATTACACACACTAAACGCGTAGGGTCTATACGTATATGTAATATTCAATGGCAATATTGTGTTATGTTTATCATGCTTTTTTTTATATAAATAGAACCGAAAAGCCGTTCACAATATATTTTCGGAGAGCATGACTGACACCCGGACCTGCTGTAGAAAATCGTTAGTTTTAGGGTAGATACAATTATTTTAGATTAAGGTTTGGTATGGTTGGTTATGGGATTGATTTGGTTGGTTAGGTTAGGTTTATTTTGGCTATAGTTATAGATCGTGTATGACAAAATAAGATGTGTCATGACTGCTGGAATCTCGTTTTCTAATTGATATTTTCATCCCACGATGTAGTTTTTCTACCCAGTTAGAGAGTAATCAATTATTTGTGTCTTTGTGTATCCATGCAGTAAAAATCTGCTTTTTATACCAATGCAGATTTTGTACCATTTCATACTGATTTTATACATTAATTTTTTTTCAAATATATATATATATATATATATATATATATATATATATATATTTGAAAAAAATTAATGTATAAAATCAGTATGAAATGGTATAGAATGGTATATATATATATATATATACATATATATATATATATATATATATATATATATATATATATATATATATATATATATATATATATATATATATATGTATATATATATATATATATATATATATATATATATATATGATTAAATACATATATATATATATATATATATATATATATATATATATATATATATATATATATATATATATATATATATACTAAGATATACTATATGAATAATATGCTAAATGAGAATGAAAATGTACACACTATGGCATTTAGCGGAAATCAAACGATTTTAAGTTGACAATGTTTTTACTGCTGTATTGAGTGTATTTACTTTTTATTTTAATATTGACTATTCATATTGACACTCAATTGTGAACAGCCATCGGAATGAAAAAATAAATGAAATGAAATAATTGAAATGAAAAATTTACCAAGCAACATTCTATTCCACTGTTTCTCCATTTTTGTCAAGTATAAAATTCACCCATACTTACCCATCAGTATTTTTCATGTTGTTTTTCTGTGCTGAATGTCACGTCGTATCACTTTTGACACAATTTCAATGGGGGCAAATGTGATATTTTCATTTTGGTTTGGGCTTACAATTTTTTTTTAAGATGTAAAAATGTTCAGCATGGAGGAGAAACATTTTATGCTCAATATAGTTGAGCATGTGTACCATATGTAGGCATTTGTACAAAAATACGAAATTAGTATAGATCAAGTAATGATAATTGACAGATAAAATAGTCTAAAAGCTGTTACTCTTCCCAGGTTGACCCTATAATGGGTTTATTCAAGTTAATTTAGGTAGCACATAACAACAAAAAAACATCAACTCCTACGTATTACTGTACCGGCACTTTTACAACATACCTACCTATAGATAGAAGTTCATACCACACACAATATTTAAAACAAATACAAATACTAGCGAGTCGTCTATTCTCCATGAAGATTAAGTTTCTGAGGTTTAAATTACTAAGATTTATACACAATAATGATAATAAAGAGTATAGTCAAAGGCTGTATCCATCCAATTTCTCTCAATCCAATTTCTCATCTGGAGTGGCACGGAGTTTCCAGGGTTTCATTACGCGAACTACCAAGGGAATAATGGAAACTTAGTTAAACTATACCAATTACCGTAACTTGACATTAAATAGGTATTTTAATTGACAGTGGTTGGGTTGTAGCCTCAATCACATACACGGCATAGTTAGGAGAGGTAAAGGGTTGGGGGGAGAGTGGTTGTTTGTCTGTTTGTCGACCTACGTTACAAAGCATAATAAAATATTCATTATTTACTGTGGTTTTATAAGCTGAGTTCGGTGTATTTTAGATAGAAGCTTCACCAGGAAGTCGACGTTGTTCAGGTGGGCTTTAGAGACCAAAACCGCGGCAGTCTCATCATTTTATTCATATAGACCATACGCATTTCAAAGGTGGTAAAATTAAGTACCAGTATTGAACAAAAAAAAATTTCGTACAGAAGAGCGATGACTCTTTATGGAAAAGAATGAGATGCTGCATACTAATTTGCTTCTCACCTTCGTCTGAAAAGAATTCATTGTGAAAAAAAGTCTGGAGTAGTAACCTAATTTGAATAGTATAACTTTATATATATATATATATATATATATATATATATATATATATATATATATATATATATATATATATATATATATATATATATATATATACATATATATACATAAATCGGATGGGAGGCACGGGAGGTACAATCGTTCATTTCCATTCAGGAAATCACGTGAACTAATATTAATTAGGTATGAAGACTGATGAAAATGTGTCACAACTGTATTGTCACAATTGGACTGGAAACAACTGCATTGGAATTGTTTTTGTACTTTTTGTTCCGTACGTATAATGCTTATAATTATAATTATGCTTATTATTATAAGCTTACATGCTTATAACTCGACCACAGAACAAGAACTTTTTTCTTTCTAAATTTCCGTTATAACGTATGTATACATAATATATGTCCATGATTCGTTTATTTTGATTGTTATGGATTCGATATCGTTTGAAAATTGTAAATTTCGATACATGTCAATCCAAACTCGATATTCATGCAATTTTCATAACGAACGGCAACCCTTGATAATACAGATGCATATATATATATATATATATATATATATATATATATATATATATATATATATATATATATATATATATATATATATATATATATATGTATATATATTTATATATATATATATATATATATATATACATATATATATGTATATATATATATATATATATATATATATATATATATATATATATATATATATATATATATATATATATATATACTGATACCAGTGGCCGAGTGGTTAATACACTGAAACGTCATTCAGGAGACCGGGGTTCGATTCCCGCCGTGGTCAACCATCCTGACAGGGGTTTCTCGTGGTTTTCCTGAAATTCAGGTGAATACTGGGATTAGCAACAAGCCACGAACGACCCCTCTTCACTATTCAAAAACGCATAGTACAATAACTGTTCATCTCATCATCCCACCATCTTATATGTCATTCACCAACGCCAATAGATCGTAGTCATCAGTAGAGTGCGTCGTTAAACTCAATATAAATAAATGATTAATGTAAAAAATTTATAGGCCTATATACAATATTTACCAATATATAATATTATATATATATATGATATATTATATTTATAATATAATATTAGCCAAAATGCATACTTTTGACATAAATAATAGTATGTACTTGCTGACACTTTTGTATATGAGCAGACTGTACACAATAAACTTATCGACCGTATCCTGATATGTACCTATATTTTATATT
>OZ023326.1:46438198-46446144 GCA_964007535.1 Brachyptera risi
TCTCTCCTAGTTAGAGATAGTATTTAAACGAAGCAATGCTTTTACGTCACTGACGTTTCACCAACGGCTATAATATTTTGTTTTCTACCATAAAACTTGAAATTTGATAATTATTTCCACTATTATACCATGATTATGTAACCACAAGTGTACAATCTCACAAGTGTAAGTTACTTTCAAAATGAAATTGAATCGAGTGGCTCCAGCCCAGTGTGCTTCCATGTGTTTCAACTACATATTATAACAAAACTGAGTGAAACTGAATAAAGTGATAGCAGGATGTATATTTTAACTATCGTAACTAATATCTCTATTAAATGTATTATCATCAGAGAATTTATAATCTCAGATATTTAATTTTATTCATATTTCATTCAATGTTAATGCTTGATATACATTAATAAGTTACAGACAAAATGATAATGATAATAATAATGATATAAATGAAATTGAAATCTGGTATACATATCATCAATAGTCTTATACTAAAATAAGAATTACTCTGTAAGAAGAAGAAGAATGAAAACAAACATGTATGGGCCTACCGATGGGTTTGGAACTCGTTGATGAATGTACTAACATATAGATTGTCGAATTTTATTTTAATCCATATATATTTTATTCAATACATTTTTATAGTTTCGATAAATGAAATTAAAATGGTATATTCAGTTTGCGTATAATATTCACATTCACTGATACTAGGATTACCCGTATTATTAATATCTATAGATTATTGCTTAATTTCGATCTTTGCATCTTTCACAATACCTCATGTATGATGAAAACCTTGATCGCCATAGTTATTTGAACTTTGAGACTTATTTTCGATTCCCTTTCTTGAATATAGGCAGCTATTATATTGTCTCATTCGCCCTCCAACAACTACTCCCCTTCGTACTTCCAGTTCACGTAGTCATTAGTGGGGTCTGTTAATGATTAGTACGTACTTTACATAATCAAAATTACATTTTTACTTCTTTGTTCCAGAACTCAGAGAAATTTTTGTGGCATAATCTTTTATATCTATATAAAAATACCAAGATGTCCCGTATCTTTTGACAAACGAGTTTAATTAAAGTTTAGTTTAAAGTAATTGCAGTACATGTCCACGTAGTAGTAAACTGGTGAAATAGATTCGTATTGTGGTACATAAAAAAAGTTAGAATGTTACCCGAGTCAAATATATAGCGTGCCATACATGTCCGGCAAATTACGACATCGAAAAGTTTTTATTTGTATTTTATTTGGGGACTACTTTCTCACCCATCCGGTAGTAAAACCACCTTATTACACCTTATAGTATGTCACTCTCTGAACCTATCTTCCTTGTGACATATTTTATAGTGATAAAACGCACACACAGTGACTTTTTTCAACGACTAGGAAAGCGTGATTGGGACTGAATCGTACAATAGCTGTTATACACTGGGTACAAATTTACTTCAAACGACGTCGTTCCTTCTCGCAATCACCTGTGAACCTGAGCACTGTGACTGATTTACGTTCGAGATTAAGCTTCATTCATTACTGCCAAACAAGAGAGCGAACTGAGAAAGAAAGAGAAAGATAAAGAAGAAAGAGTCGAATTTAAGACTGGCAACAAGAAAAGTCAATTGATCCAACTTCATACAAAGACCGGCTCAGAAACCTAATCACCGCAGCTAATAAGTCACATGGGAATGGATAATACTATTGAGAAATATCCGTCGAAAAGAGTTTCCTTCCATAATGTATTTCCTGTCAGGTTATAAACCTTTGACCGCGGTAGAGTGGAGATAGATATTAGGTACAAGCGCATTGGGTTCATACAACCTAACAGTAGCCTATTTTTTCTACCATGAAAAGTTATCTTTAATATAAAAAAACCAATTTCCTCTTTCGTAAGGATAATCCCTCTGCAAAGAACCTTAATACCAAGGCCTATCATGATTGTGTTAGGAATTAGGATTGTGATTATGCTTCGTTGGAAATTGATCGAGAATAAGTTCAGACACTCTTATTGATCGGTATACGTTCGATGTTGTAAATAGATTTCGGAAAGACCTAATCTAGTACGACCATTATAAAAGCATTATTTATTTGTTCATGTGACAAATTTGTACGAGAAAATAACATGTTGTCACGAATACGATTTGTCCTTGTTAAAGGTAATGGTTTCTTTTTCGGAATGTTATCGTTTCATTTTATACAAAAAATAATTCGAACTTGCAATATATATATATATATATATATATATATATATATATATATATATATATATATATATATATATATATATATATATATATATACACACACAACTATATGCATATATATGCATAATATTATGCATATTAGCACATTTTCTTCACTCTAGTCCTTATTAACAAAGTGTCATTCAAACGTTCGATTGTCGGTAGAATCAAGTGGCGTGGAAAACCGAGTGATGTGTATGAACAGTGGGGAATTCAAGTAGTTCTTCGCACTTCCACATCTCCCAAGACATCGAGAGCAGGTTTGAAATGCAAATTTGAATAAATAATTTATAGCAGGGATTGCGTTGGAAGTAATCACGGGTATTCGAGCCAAGAATCTGCTGTGGTGATTGTAACTCGTTTGATTTCATTTCCATCCCCTATTTTCATCGAAATCCTCCCCCACTACCCGTCACCAACATAACCCTCTCCAAACTCTCACGAATGGAGTGAAAGGAAATTTCCGTATTTCTTCTTTGTACATTTTTCATCCATCGAATTGTCTAACATATTGATATTGATAAACAGAATGGTAAATACTAACACATTTCCCTCTTCACCTCAATTTTTTCATTTGAATTACGTAAACAGCTGAAAGTTCGTATGATGAAAATAAAATCATAAATTTCCGTAAGTGTCTTTTCCTGTAACAATTTCAAACCTATATGCATTGTGTTGTTTTGTGAAAGTAACGCAATTAACTCATTTTAATATACAACGTTTAAACGTATCCTCTCTGCTTTTCATTTCTCATTTTCTAAGATAATACTTGCTTGTTCTTATAAGCTGTGGTTGTATACCTTGGAGATGCTACTTTAATTAAATGTAATACTTTTAATTATTATGAAAGTGTTCTGAGCTCATGTAGTCTAGTAAAATATAATAACTTTCCTCGAAAAAATAAATCTTGTAATATCAACTTGCCTTGCAGCGTACCATAGTTTAACTGCCTTCTAAATTCTTTGAGTGAACAACATTTTGCTGTGTAAAATCAGTAGGCCTAATATACCACTACAGCTTATTCTCATGTGAGTAATTGTTGAAACACTAGCGAAACTGAACGATTTAAACGATGGATCGATTATGAATCCTAGGTGTAAAGTTTGTTTTAAGTGTAATTTGTACAACATGGTAAAATGTCTTTCAGCCTACATTTAGCTCAGGTAGTAGACACTTCATTGAAATATGTAGCCAGACGGGCGTGGGTTCGAATTTCGCTTTAACCATATGTTTTGGTATACAACTCCCATTTCTTCATAAGTATCATCAGTATCATTTAGTATCATCACTTCATTCTTTCATTATTGCGTGTTCATTCGTGGCCCCATATAAACTACAGTAGTTAGAGAAGGCGTTACTCGTTGGGCATACTTTGAAAAGTATGTTCCAAAGTTAATATTTCTGTGTCGGTATAGAGCTTCGATAGAATATCTCCGCTCACTCGTTTATGTTACGAAGTTTGTTGAATAATAATATTGGCTCTCTTGTTCTAGACCTTGTTTTATGCCTGCTGTTTGTGGCAAGGGCTGTGGAGAAGCACCGAAAGATTCAACTGAAATATTTGATACAATTTAATTATTTGGAATATTTCATACAATGTGTACGTATTTGAAAAATGATTTATTCTTGAAATAAAATATGATTGTTCTTACTTTTCATACAGTCACACTCACACTCTTTTTACCAATTGCCGATTTCATTGAGATTTTGTAGATGTTGTTTTCTAAGATTGATCATAAAGTTTTACGACTTTCAGTTGTTGACAAGTGTGCTATTGAATGCTACGAATAAAAGTAGAATGCTCGGGCTGTTAATTTGAGCGATAACCATGTGACCATTACGATGAAAAAAGCTAAAATAAATCTTTTTCCATACTTATCTGCTACAGTGCCGTACATTTCAGTTTATCTATTACTCGTATTTTTCACCCTTTCACGGAAAGGATATTTGTAATAACCTCTATAGTTACAATTCAAGGATATTTACTTAAGAGAAGGTATAAGTGCCCGTTTTCTGCCTGTCTATCTGAGTAATACAATGATTTTCATTTCCTTTCAAAAATATAAACGGTTGCTACGGATTAAACGTGAATTGCATAATATGAATTAAATTGGAAGGGTAGCTGAGCGAAGTAATATGATGAATGTTTATATATAAAATGAGATAAAAAAGCACAATGAATCTTGGAAACAGAATTTATATGCGTTGAAATATTCTCTTTTGTAAAAACGTGGTTCCAGTCATTTTTATCAATGAATAATATTTTGGGATGATGTTACAATAAGGTCAGGACCTCACAACTAATCATTGCAATAGAAACTATATATAACACAAGAGTGAAATAACTTCTGGGTGGTAATTACGTTGTTTTTGCCAAAAACTGGAAACTGAAACTCCAATTCCTCATCGCCTACATTCGAGTAAAGCTGAAACTGAATCCCATAAAGAAAGTCTATCAAATAATCGTTAGAACCATATTTCATCTGAATATCAGTAACACTGAAGCTAACGTTCATCTAATATGTTGTCTTTCACTTTTTACTTTCAAAATGGTTCATTTTGTAATGTGCGTTGACTTGAGGAGGTTTGAAGACAGCAATAGAGGTAATGTAGAATATATGTTATCTCGTGGTTGAGTAGAGTTGAGCCGAGTTGAACGTGTATTGTGGTTTATACTAGGGAGTAGTTGTATTGATGTGGAAAAAATCATTCATTACGTATAGTGATGTATTCATTAGTAGTGGTTTATATACAAAGGAAACGCTGTAGGCACTACACATTGTCGCGTTGTTCAACAGAATTGGAAAAATATTTTGTATTTACGGTACTAAGATCTATTTATTTTAAAATATTGAACTGATGTATTATGATGTACATGTCAACTTGCAACTTGCATTATGTATTAGGGTGTACTGATGTACCCTTATTCAAATATATAATTTTTCATTCTCATCGACACGTCAACAACTTGTAAGCCAACATAGTGTACGCCTACAATTTGATTTTAGCGCCTGCCATCTTGAAGTGAACTACTAAGCACACCAGCTCCGTATAGCTGGTGTAGAACTACTTGAACTAGTGCAAGTGAACTGGGACAAACAAACATGATAGTGTAGCTTTGTTGCAGCACCACGGTTAAAAACATAAACGAAAGTGCAAGAACCAAAGAACTAGTTCAGATAGTGCAGGACAAACAAACAGGCTTAGTGTGTCGCTATTGTTAAAATTGGGCGTCAAATATTTCGAAAACGATACTCTATCTGGTTTGGTAGCTGCCCGTTGAAAAATAATGTATCAAAAACCAATTTTGTCAATCATCTTCTCGAATTCTTTCTCTAGTATATTTACAATTGGATGAGCCATGAGCGATAGCTATAAGAATTCCATTCCACTCTTATGGAGCTTTGTCTCTCTATTTTTGTTTTGTTTCGTATGTTTGTTTCTATGCACAGCACATGTCGATGGGTTCGAATAATGAACATGATGAAACTTTTTGTGAACACGCGGACTCATTCAACTTGAACTGTCTAGTTTTTGAGCCAAGTCGGTTGGGTCAATTTTGATAAATTCATCACGATGGTACAAGATTAGGCCGGGTGTGAAAAGTTGGAATAAACATCACCTCAAAAAATCAAATTTTCATCGAAGGTAAAAATATAAATACACATTACTACGATTTTTTTTATTGAAATCAGACTGGTATATATGTTATGCAAAAAATAGCTGGAAATGGTGGTATTCTTTATTCAGTGTCTTGCGAACTATGATTTACGGCTTTGTAGACTTGACAGTTTGTACCAAGGTGTGTAGAGCTCTCGAGTATATTTCATATATAAGTCAACGTATGTAAAGAGTTTTCGAGTAGATTTCGTACTAATATATCGCTCATTCCACAACGCATATGCTGCGTTTGCCTAGTTATTGGATAATTTTGAAATGAGTTTTGTGAAAAATGATACTCCCATTTTCAAATCCACTTCATACGTTGTCAACTTTCCAAAAAAAAAAAAGAAATTATATACACTGAGCAATCACATAGTACGTTGATGAAAGTCAATTAAATAAATCGTGAACATTTATGAAATTCTTCTATAGCAAGCACAATATTATCTTTGGCCTCCCATACCTACTCGACACAGACTCTGTGTGATATTAGTGACAAAAACAAGAAACCAAGTATACTTTCTCCATTAATTTGTAAAATCGGTTTCAATGTAGATTGTAAAACGATGTTAATCGTGATTGTCATAGGCATTCGGGTTTGACATATTTCGTGAATTAGTAACGTTATTATTGATTTAGTTTTCATATTAATATTAGTTTTCACGAAAAATTTCAATTCAATATTGTTCACTATACTGCTTAAACATAATTTCAGGTAGTGAAGTATACAAAACACAATAAAGATGTTCTCATTTCGAATATGATTTGATTGCGAACGAATATATTGACAATTCAAGAAATGGACGATATTTTCTTATAATTGTATAATCTAATGAAAAGCGTACCATTAACTCTGTTTTGATAATATGCATAGATTTTTCTTATTGCTTACTTTTTTTTTAAATTGAAGAGTTACTGACAACAACGATTGAGTATGAAAATAAGACACGTGCATCATTCTATTCACCCTGAACATCAATCATTAAAAAACAATCGAGAGATCATGAGAGTAACAATTAATTAGTCTGATATTCCGGAGCATTGAGTGAGATTGGAAATTGCGAGAGGTGAAAGCTTTTGGCTTCTGGTTGAGATCAAACCTGTGTCATCTGTCGCAAGAGCAGTGGACCAAGCATTATAGAAAATATGCCATTGCCCTTTTTCTCCATTTTTCTCTTTTTCTTCAGATGCATCTAGTTCAATTACTTACGGCAAGGTGTCTATCTCATCTTGAAACCATTGCAATTAATCCAACACCATATCTTGTTTCATCAATAATAATTATCAAACAGTCAAGTATCTATCACCGAAATTGAATTCCACGCTGAAAATAATTAAATACGATTTAACAAACATGTCGGGAAAGCTGGCTCCTCGGTTTCAAGTGGAACTTGACATTCTACGCAACTTGTCACGGTCTCATCTCTAGCTCTCCAGCGTACTTGGCCCCCTCCACGTAGACGCTACGAAAGACCTCTTAGCTATTTCAAGTGGTATAGAGAATAGAATGATGATAAATGAAGGAAAGAAGGCAAGACGAACGCTGAATATTGGGGTCAAGAGGTAGGACTTTCCAGATAAAGGGGGTCTGGAAGAAAGAGATGCCAGAAATACGGACGAATCGTAGTGGATAAAGAAAAGATTTGACGAGTCAAGAGATAGTGGGTTAGGGGGAGATAGGGGTATATATGAAGAAAGAGAGAAAGAAAGAGAGAGAGAGAGAGAGAGAGAGAGAAGTTGACGGTGCACATCTTTTGTCATACTCGAGTTTGGTAAGCTCCTCGAGATGTAGCTTGTACTTGTAGTTCAACAGAAGTTCTTGTTTAAAGTATCTTACAAATAAGTACACAACTATATACAATATAAACACAAAATCCTTCTTAAATGTACTATTAATTGTTTCTTCTTTCAAAGCTTGAGTTTTCAATTGCGATCTAACAAGACATCATCAGTCTCAACTTGGTTTCTGACAAAGACCTTTTATTAAGTTTCGCAGATTTCGTGATCGGACTATACGATATCTGGTCCTTATGCACAACGTGAAAG
>OZ023326.1:46446344-46511344 GCA_964007535.1 Brachyptera risi
ATATATATATATATATATATATATATATATATATCTCTCTCTCTCTTTCTCTCTCTCTCTCTCTATATATATATATATATATATATATATATATATATATATATATATATATATTTATATATATATATATATATATATATATATATATATATATATATATATATATATATATATATATGTATATATATATATATATATGTATATATATATATATTTATATATATATATATATATATATATATTTATATATATATATATATATATATATATATATATATATATATATATATATATATTCAATTTCACACGATGATAGTTGAAAATATGAAGTGGGCTTATATAACTGTCATGCGTGAAAACTCATATATATATATATATATATATATATATATATATATCTCAATATATATATATATATATATATATATATATATATATATATATATATATATATATATATATATATGATCATATATAAATGGAGATATATACGGTATATATATATATATATATATATATATATATATATATATATATATATATATATATATATACATATATATATAAATGCATATATATATATATATATATATATATATATATATATATATATATATATATATGAATATATATATATATATATATATATATATATATATATATACATATATATATAAATACATATATATATATATATATATATATATATATATATATATATATATATATATATATATATATATATATATATATATGTAAATATATATATATATATATATATATATATATATATATATATATATATATATATATATATATATATATATATATATATATATATATATATATATATATATAGAGAGAGAGAGAGAGAGAGAGAGAGAGAGAGAGAGAGAGAGAGAGAGAGAGAGAGAGAGAGGGGGAGAGAAAGATAGAGAGAGAGAGAGGGAAAGAGAGAGAGACGGACAGAGAGAGAGCTCTCATGTATCCTTATTGAAGACTTTTTTTTTTGAATAACATCGAAACTTGATACAAAATCATTGTTCCCCAATTAAGGCTATGGATGAAAGATTGGATCGTTTGGACGGGGCACCACAAGGGCGCTCTTACCACCCCATTTTGATTATTTAAAACTAATGGTCTTCAACACCAGGACTGCGCTGTCTGTGACCATAATTTTTCGCCGTAGATAAAAGTCTTTCAGTATAAACACACGAATGTTGATATCTTCCACTTTGAACTAAGTCTCTTGGGCAATGATTACTTCTTTCTCTTGACAGCAGATGTAAAATTGATCATTATACAAAATGCACGAATTAAATTAGTGATAGGCCTATAATATCTATAATATCTATAATATTGAAGACTGCCATCACATACAATGGCTGCCATAATTGACACAGAATAATTTTTCATTTTTTTTCAATGGGAAAACAAAAGTTAGAAACACCAATGGGATAATGGGCAGATTGATTGAAAGAATCGTTATAGATCAAGGAAAAATAACTAATGATAAAAAACAAACAAAAAAACCGAGGCTATGAGGAAATGGAATGTTAAATCTGTCATTAAGAAGGTGTAAATGAAAATATCATGAATAAATCACAACACAAAATAAGGGGGGAGGGGGATGAAAATTGAATAATTGGATGAAAATGGTTTTTCGAATTGTGTATATAGATCTTCTCAAAATCTCTACAATAATGTATCCATCAAGGTATTCGGCAATTGATTTTTCAACATATTTCTCGATAAAAAGCGGAATTGTTCCTACTATTGAACTTACTATTTCGATAGAGTGTAGGTCGTAATCTCTTTTGTATTCCGAAATAGTCGAGTGAAAGTGAGCTAGTTTATCGAATTCCTAATTATGAATGAATATAAATCAATGAATATTATATATATATATATATATATATATATATATATATATATATATATATATATATATATATATATATATATATATATATATATATATATATATATATATATACATAGGGGCGTGAAACGTTTTGTAAGATGGGGGGGGGGGCAAGACCAATTCCCGACCATGGAGCCACGGTGGGGGTGGGAGGGGGGGGGTGATTCTCCAAAGCTCCACAAATATTTTCAGTATGAGTTTTTCAGAGGGTTCTTCAGAAACTCATTTTTCGTTGAAGCTGATTTCACGAAAAAAATGAAATCTCTGTGAAAAATGTTTTTTTATGGATGAATTCGTGGTTTCAGTAAAAATAATTGAATTAACGAAATCGAACAAATAATTCTACCGTACCTGTTGAAACGAAAATATTTTTTTGATCGCACCCCACACTTCAAACAGAAGCAAAAATGTTGATGAAATTTGGCATATAATCGAATTTAATATTGTATAGTTTTGAGCAAGGACGTCGTTAGGATTTGTGTATTGGGGGGCGCACAGGCTACATGCATGAATTGACAGCCCAGCTGGACACCTACCGCGCGCGGAAAAGGGGTCTGGGGGGCGAAAGAACCCCAACAGAGCCCCGCAGGGATCTTTTGAAAATATGGGCATTTTTAAGTGATTTTCGCGATTCACAAGTGGTTTTGGAGTCTCATATAACATTTTGAATCATCATGGACATTTTTTAAATTGACCATCCTTTAGCGATTACTCCCATCAAAGCCCCACAGGGAATTTTTTAAAATAGACCCATGTCATTCTTCAAGTGATTTTTGATACTGACAAGCAGTTTTGCAGTCCAATGATTTGATCACTATCGACATAACCAAAGTTATTTTCAATAGTACGATCATTATGGACATTTTCGAAGTTATTTTTACGATTTCTCCTAGCAAATTTTCCAGCAATGATTTTTTTTATATATGGTCATTTTTCAAGTGATTTTTGCGATTCGTGAGCACTTTTGGAATCTAATAATTAAAAATCATAATCGAAAAAAAAGGAGGGAGTGAAAAGTAGTAGAGTGTATACTGATACAATTCATATAAATAAATGATAATATTTAATTGTGTGGTCGTTCGTAGGCCAACATCATATATTTTATATATTATACTCAAATTGAGTCTTGGAAGATCTTATTCTTACCCCCCTAGCCCTCCTTGGCCGAAAGTTGGAGGGGGCAATGCCCCCCCTGCCCCCCCGGTTCCGACGCCAATGTATATATATATATATATATATATATATATATATATATATATATATATATATATATATATATATATATTCATATATATATATATATTTATATATATATATATATATATATATATATATATATATATATATATATATATATATATATATAAATATATATATATAAAAATGATTATCTTCATATTTTTATATTCTGAGACATCGACAGAACCATACACACACCATGCAATTCAGGTGGTACCAAGTTCTTCATTTATTCTCAGTTAGGAATATTAACCAACACTTACTAATACTGAATATTAGTCAAGTTGAATTGACTTCAATTGGTTTCACCTGAATTGTAATGATTATCTATATATACATATATTCGTAGCAACACATCAATAATCTAATTTTCACACTCCCATTAACAAACCTTTTTCTCAACTCTTCGGTTTCAGAAAAATATACAAGTTTCACTCATTAAATCTCCGTATCTGACTTCTTAGCTTTCGAAATTTGATTGTATATTCAATTGAAATTCAAATGTCAGAGTTAACACTCTTCTTACAACTAATTCAGCCACAATTTTCGAAGAGTACAATATAAAATATATTCCAAAGCGGCGTAAAACTTATAACTTATATAACTTATAAAGGTTGTGCAAGCGAGTGAGAGGGGTGGAATAAGGATGCAGGTAAATTGTATCAAAGGATCTCTTCCTTAAACTTCTTCACTGTAGGAGAAATGCTCAGCCGAATTCTGCCGCTTCTATTTCCATGTTGTCCTAATATTGGTGCTCGAATTTTGCAGTAGCTAATTTCAATCATAATAATTTATTTATTCCCACATATAATATCAAATATGTTGCTGTTAGATACGTTTGAGCAGTTTATTACTAAGCGATAGGAGAATGACTGGTTGTTATTGTGTAGTAGATACGACAATAGTGTCGTATGATCATTATGCTCTTCCACTATAGCGTCTAAGAACATGCATCATGATGGCAGAAGTTGATTCTATGAAGCTTATCATTAGTATTCAGCTCATGTTATAGTTTTGTGTATATAGAGACATATAAAACACTGTTGTTTCGCTGGTATGGTTAATAAAAAGCGACTCAAGTCACTGCTAAACAATTGATATATATATATATATATATATATATATATATATATATATATATATATATATATATATATATATACCGTATTGCTATTCTCTCTCTCTCTCTCTCTCTCTCTCTCTCTATATATATATATATATATATATATATATATATATATATATATATATATATATATATATATATAAATATATAAATATATATATATATATATATATATATATATATATATATATATATATATATATGTTCTATTTTCACCACAGTAAAATACATCATAATTTGCCTACAGTAACAGAAATCAATCTCGAAAAACGATAAGTACAGTCAAAAGAGTACTCTTTTTCGAATTTATCAAATGTCTCCTATGTTTTCTATATCTTCTAAACCACTATATCTTTTTCAAATAACCACATCTAAGTAAGACGATAAAATGTTGAACATTTCCCCCTTCTTGCTTTCCTATGATACAAATGGAATAACACATCATATATCTTCTTTTTCGACGAATCATATTATTATATACAATTTACCTGACTTGGATATCTGCACGAGGGAAGACATTTTACTATGTAAAATACTTAGGAAAATACAGAATTCAAAAGTACTCTAAAACTTCGTTTCCAGTTAAACTCACTGTATAATGCTAATGTAGAGCGGTCGGTAGAACTCTCTCGCTGTGGTATTATTTTATTGCAGTCTGCTCGCTACAAATTATAGATGAGTAACTTGAAATGTTGCTACGTTCTGAATTTAGAATTGTTCTTGGTACACAGATGGGTATATTAATTCTTAATTCATTGTCTATCAATCGTTAATCGTTCAGTGCTATTGTGTTTTTTTTGACAGTATTATGAATCAAATGTTTGAAATTAAAAGAATTAAATTTCTAAATCTTATGTTTTTATATTAAGCAAGAATAAGCTTATCGCCTGACATTGCCTTAAACATATAAATGATTCAGGTAAACAGTTATGAATGAATCTAAATCATTTATACTAATCTCGATGATATCCCATATCTTCGTTTAGGTGAAAAATGAACAATTTGAAATTATCTCATTATATGAGCGATAGCGAAGACAATTACACTCTGCTCTTACGTGGATTTTCTGTTTGTTTGTTCTTATGCACTGCACAGGTCGCACGGTTTGACTGATTAATATATATGTATATATATATATATATATATATATATATATATATATATATATAAATATAAATATATATATATATATATATATATATATATATATATATATATAAATATATATATATATATATATATATATATATATATATATATATATATATATATGTATTTATATATATATATATATATATATATATATATATATATATATATATATATATATGTAAATATTTGTTTAATAACATCGAAATTTGATACAAAATCATTGTTCCCCAATTGAGGCAATGGATGAAAGATGGGATCGTTTTAGTGGGGCACCACCAGGGCGATCTTACCACCCCAATAATATAAAACTATATATGATGGATATGGCACTTTTTCTGAGCACGCGGACTCATCCACTTCAGTTTAGTTTGGGACCATCTTTATGAACAACAATCTCAGAATAAAAAAAAAACACATGAGGATAGACCGGACTGATGAAGAGTTGTGATAACTCTTTCGAGTTATCCTCCGAGTTATTAATCTCTCCGAGAATTGAAAAAAAATGATGATGAAAAAAATAAAAAGTAATAAATAATTAAAAATTAATATATCGATTCAATAAATGATATATTAATGGATAATTGATTATTTATTATCATTTTCAAGAATAATTCTTATCATTTTTTTCATCATTTTTTTTTTTTTTATTATTTTTATATCAATATTTTTTTCCATTGTTTTTTTATCACTAATAATTTATATCATCATTCAAATCAGGAAGTGGAAAGAAGTGAGTGGGAGTGGTAAGGTTATCATTGAAATTGGAGAGGGAGAGACTTAGGTGGTACGGGCATATGCGGAGAATGGAAATGGAGAGAATACCAAGAGCAATGTTTGAAACAGCAGAAAACAATGGAGCCAAGAGAAGAGTTGGAAGACCAAGAGAAAGGTGGCAAGAGGGAGTCAAGTTTGGGGTAGTCAACCGAGGAGAAAAATGGGAAGGAGTGGAACACGAGAGATGGTGGGAGAATAGAGAACGATGGAGGGAGCTCGTAGGAAGAGAAGAAGAAATAGAGGATAGGCCTAGCAGTGGTGAAGAAGAGGAGGAAGAAGTCGGAACTGGCAGGAACCGATGGATATGAGAAGTCTGCCCTAGAAAAACTGGTGGAAACACCCCTGGCCCAATTTAATTGGTTATCTGGGTTTGAGATATATATATATATATATATATATATATATATATATATATATATATATATATATATATATATATATATATATATATATATATTATATATATATATATATTCATATTATTTCAATATATTCATATTGTTCAATTATATTGATCAAAATTTTCGCTGAATGTGAAAACAAACAAGATACATATTATTACAAATTTTCCTCGCAATCGGACTAACGTTTTAACTCAATCGTTCTGAAGAAAATAAGATTATTCATGTTTCAATTAAAATAACTTAAAATTATGACTATATACATAATCATGGCACCATGAATAAGGACTTTCTGAACTTGATACTTTTACGTCTTATACGCCTATTTGGACTTGAAGTCAAAGTGTGTAGAGTTTTCGAGTAAAATCAATAAGAATTTCTCGCTCATCTTACAACGCATATACTGCGTTTGCCTATAGTTATTCGTGTAATAAGAGTTTACAATTACAAGTCATACAATTACATGCAAGACCTTATGCTCGTTGATCTGTTGATGAAAATGCTCGTTTCCTAAATTCGGAGCTTATATTTCCCTATAGTCATTACGTGAACAATTTTAATTTGAACTCACGCTGTCTTAGTAAATAGTAAACAGTAAATACAGTCTACAGATACATATACTGTGAGTAAATACAGATATATAAACTGATTATAGGTTTGAACATCACCACATCAACACTCGTCGACTTAAGGACTAATTATCTTATACACACACACAAATATATATATATATATATATATATATATATATATATATATATATATATATATATATATATATGGATATATATATATATATATATATATATATATATGTATATATATATATATATATATATATATATATATTTATATCAAGTTTTAGTCGTAGCGAAGTAGTTATGCATTTACTTTCCAAACTGAATTATACATTTACGCTTTGGATGCAATCAATGTTCATTTGAAAATGATCCAATTTGCTCTAATCAAACTGTTAATTAACACTTTAATTATTGATAACGCAAAGACTATACAAATATGCCGTATTTTAATGACCGTAGATTGCAAATGTTACAACTGCCGGAAGGCAAGTAGTCTAATGTTATGCAGATATGCTAAAGCCATAACCAATTACAATAATTGAATGGTGAATTAGGTTTCAGCTAGTACCAAACCACGGCTGCCTAGGGGTCTTTTAATACCGAAAAGGGTAATTATAAATGCATTGATTCGAAATAACGGGCCACATCGTACGGTTCCATCACAGCTTTTACAATCTGTATTTAATGAAATGTCCATGATGCAGCTAAATTCAGAGTCATGTTCTTCTGTAAACTTTCTCGATTTTAGATATACTATGGAAAATATGATTACGTATAAGGGCCCATTGAATCTACATCAATAAGCATTTCGAAACAATGAAATATTGAATTGAAAATGGAATTTATGTTCTCATTATTCAGAGAGTTTTTGGAATTGGAACTTCCTTGTCAATGAATATGGAATTCGCTATTTTTGGCATACATTGAAATTATTCGGTTTGTATAATTAAGCCCAATATATGTATTGAACGGAATAAACAAATATAGATGTACTGTGTATTGGATGAGTGATTGAAATAATGACTGAATATTCGTCCCCGTATAACTTAGCTGTTGGTGGGGTCGTTAAGCACCATCAGAATAAATAAATGACTTGATGTTTGCCTTTGTCACAATCTGATCAGCTATAATCAAATTAAACATTCATTTCCAACCCATTCAAATCAATCCCCACCCTTAGAACTACCAACACTGTCGCAATAACGTACCATCATTATTAATGTTCTGTTTTCTATTAAAATTGATGTATTTTTGAATAATATTATTTTTACCTTCTTCATTGCTGATATTCTACTTTTATCCCATATAAATTTTATATTGTTATGAATAAAATAACATTGTTTTCGGGTTTATTGGAAGTAACACATGTTCACTCGTCAACCACTCGACCTACTTGAGTTTCAATGAAACAAAAATAACAAAAACCATGTTTTGAAAATAATATGATTGTACATGTATTGTTGGAGCTCATTGTTCTCAAATATGTAAGTCTTACAACATACGTGTGGATGTCTCACTCACTGCTCTTATGCTTTCACATTCAATATAAGTTAGAACATCAATCAGTTAGGTGGACTATTTTGAATATACTCATATGCACTATTCAATCATCAATATTCCATTTTATTGAATAATTTTGAAAAATGCGATGCAAAAAAAAAACTCTGAAGGGAAGTCATAATTAGCTCTATTGAGAATTGAATAGTGCGATAGTCTTCGTTCACGTATGGTCAGTGAATCTCTGACACTAATATCAATCTGCAAGCAAATACTAAAAAAACATAACAAAACAGAGGAAGACTCAATAAAAATTAGTGAAGTCTCATTGTAGTAATAGAGGTCTAGTAGCCCTATATGGATGATTTTGTAACTTCGTAGTGATGAATTAGGTCATGATATTGGATATGTAACTAAAACAATTCAGTCAATATGAAACAAAATATATTTTCACTGACCAGATTTCCAGAGACGTATAGGCTTTATACATACAAAACGTTTATATATATATATATATATATATATATATATATATATATATATATATATATATATACATATATATATATATATATATATATATATATATATATATATATATATATATATATATATATATATATATATATATAAATATATATATACACTCGTACAGAAATACACTTATTACAATTGGATGTTTCAATTCTTCAACACTCCATTATTATGAACAAACTATAACTAAAACTGTTCTACGTATATGAATACTACTGTTATTCACCTATAAACAATTCCGTCGGTTAGTTCCTTGTTCAAATACATAACATAGCAACAAGTCTGTATAAGTTAATAATATTGTTTGGCATTGTTAAAGGGTGTAGCTATGTCACTTTATTACAATTATATGCTGGGACTGTTTCTCTGTCTGCCTGTCGCTTCTATATTATATTCTCGTATACTTATAACTCGTTATATTATTAATATGCCTTATTGTTGTTCAAGCCATGGGAAGTTACTCTTGGAGTGTAAATCTTTGAATATTCATGGGGGACTTTGATGTTGATGAAATATGCGAGATTCCGGTAGATGAGTGCTGCTCTGTGTATATATAGTACATATATATAGTTGTTCAGGAAACTGCGTGCGGAGAGTCGAGGTAAGGTGTATATAAGGTAGAAGTCAGGTGAGATGTGGTAGTAGGGACGTGAAATGTAGCTAAGAGGTAGGTAAAACAGCACAAACGATGCCGCATCAGTAAGTTATTCAGTTAGAGAAACCTTACCGTTTGCTTTGACATCATAGCTCTAGGAATCGTGAATAGACATGAGTTAAGAGCTGTGTGTGGTAAGCGGTAATTAATGTTACAGAAATATTGATATCTCTATTCTAAAACACAGTAGACCCTAATTTTCATAAAGTCAAGTTTTTCAAGTTTTCAATATAAAAGATTCAGCTTTCAAGAATATTATAGGTTTTGGTGAAGGTTTCGAGCTATTTTTAAAGAATTCAACCGTGACATTTATGTCGAGATTTGTCGTGCCAAATCAAGATAATGCAGTATTTATATAGAGGTCTTCAATATAAATGGGTTCAACGTTTCGGAAAACAATGTCAATTACCTGGCGTGTTTGATCTATAATCTATTTCAACGTTCCAAAGAAGCATCAAATCTCTAAACTTTTCCGTGGCGTTTCGAACAATCAACTCGACCATGAATTCCCGTTGGATTCAGTATCTTCTTATCACGTTCCTTTTTGTGGAGGCGCCGTGTTTGTTTAAATTTCGTTATGTTCATATTCTGTATGGATATATAGTTACGTTTGGTATGAAAAGTCGATTTCAACCTAATTTTTAATTGAGAGTGGAGTTTTTTCCATCTGGAATTCTGTGAACATTTTTTAATTTGAAAATATGATCGCCAATACTGGAAGACTGTGATGATCTGAGCAATTCATTTTTTGAAGCATAAAATAATCTCAACCCAAGGGATGGGTTGGATATTTTGTAGAATTTAAATATTGAAAGAAATTGGTTCAAGTTGATTAATTAATTATTATTTATTATCATTATTATTATCATCATTATTATTAGATATTATTTATGCATGTAGATGATTCCTTTGAAGAGAGTACTATTTGTTTATTCCACAGTTAAACCCTCAGTGAGTTTTGTGGACACTTAAGAGTGAAAAATGTCTTGTAATAATGTATATTTATTGGATGAAGATAAAAAAATCACAAATTACTTATTATGCTTATCACAGATAAGCTGTATTACAGGCTTTGTGGAGGTTTTTGTGAGCTTCATGTACTTGTTCAATTTGCTGAATAAATGAAATATAAATGATAATAATATGATAAACATCAATTATAACTTGAGCATAACATTTTTCACAAGAACTCTGCACTTGATTATTATAATATTATTAAAACTGTTTTTTTACCATTTATGATACTTTTTCTAATATTTTAATTCATATAATTTGTATGTCTCACATGTACTGTAAATATACTTTGTAATTTGTGTACACCCACAGACAAGCCTGTTTCAGGCTTTGTGGTTATTTTATGAGCGTAAAACACTATATAGCATTGTACAAAACTATTCAAATGAATAATAAAAAAAGGAAAAAAAAATATTATTTGCCATTCAGAGGTAGGTAGCAGCTCTGAAACAAGACGCTGAGTAATAAAAATGATCAAGTATGAATTATATTGTTAATTAGCATAATCTCTGCTGACAAGTTGCGAAAGTAGCTCAGCGGAGTTTTGTACAAAATCTGTGAACCGTTTCTAATGCCCAATAAAAAAATGATTATTATCATTATCATTATTATTCTCATTTCAAATGAAATAAAAATTATTATCATTCAATATTTAATATTCAATTATTATTATTATTATTATTATTAGTAGTATCATATCGTATATTCATATAATAATTATCATATAATAATTTTTCAATTTCATTTCTACATATATATAGGATATACATATAGCCTATTCGATTTTGTATTCCTTAACTATTGAAAAGTTTTCATTTATTTTTTCCTTGTCCAAGCTAATAATTTCATTCATCATCCCACAGATAAGCCTTTTTGGCTCTGTGGAAGAGCGTATTGATTAATCTTGTATGTATGTCTTATTTGAATGTAATAAAAAAAAAAAAAAAATATTATTATCATTAGGATTATTATTGTCAATTAAAATTTGAGGGGCCCCAGATTTTGGAGCAGAGAATTTGAGACTTGTTGGAACCGGGCAATCAATATTTATTTATCGTTTTCTTAACGGCTCCACCGAGAGTCAGGTTATTTGGGGGTACGAATGTGCAGGTGATTTTGAAACTTAGAAGTGATAATGATTGTAAGGACGTTTACATATATCCATGCCTTATGTGGGACTCAAACTCACGCCCAACGGTGACTTTGGTTTCTAAAGCGACGTGCAGCCTTTGTTAACTGAGCCACGCAGGTAGGCAATACATATTTCATATCGTTGATTGGTAAAGTATATACATAGAAGCAGAAATATGAAGTTTAGATACCGACGCGAATTGCATTTCAGTTAACGCCATTTTATGCGACATATGTATTGTATTTTAATGTGTAAAAAGGAACTTCACAAAAATATACATTATTTGCATGTTCTTTATCTTCTGGATATATGAATCTTATAAGCTACATAAATGCAGTTGAAGTTTTAGTTTTCATGAATAGTTTTACAAAGTATTTAATTTGAATTGTTCAGATAGTTTCCATTTGCACTAATTTCATTATTAATTTTCATAGATCTCTTAGATTTGATACTTATAATGTAGATCTCTGTTTTTCGCGCTTGAAAATGTGAACACAATTTTCAAGTCATTCATTAGACGAGCTTTAGCGAGGATTCAATTTGACATACTGAAAAAAATTGGTGTTAGTTTTAATGTTTTTTGTGTGTTTTTTTTTCATGTTTTTTCGTCGGTTCTCCACAGGTCAAACGGCTACAGCTACCAACTTAAACATTTTTTCACCATGGTTCCTCATTCAACTTAGATCTGTAAAGTTTTGTGGCATTATCGGGTGGTAACTTTTATTCTTATGAATTTTAGAAATTTCAAAAATACCCATTAGAGTAACATAGCGGGAAAAAAAAATCGAAAAAAATCTAATTTGCGTAAAGTTGAATTAAATTTTGATACACATTTCTGGAAATTTTTAGCTTGATCGGGTAAGCCATTTTGAAGAAAAAACATAAAATGTGCTAAATTGGTACCACTCGAAGCAGTTTTTACCCATTTATAACTTGAATGTCACCCAATTGGCGAATATAGGCAAAAGTTTGGCAGTCGACATATCCGCTCGTCTAACAACGCATATATGGCGTTTTCCTAGTAGTTACTCAATGTCTTAGAATTACATTTATCCAACTGTTTAGTATTCCGAGCCGAGAGTATATGTGGTTTTAATCATTTTACCAGTACTGGGTAGTGATTATAGTTAAAATAACATTTTCGTTGCGATAAGAAGAGAACATGCAACATTCCTCCCTCTCTTTAAACGCTAGTGTTGCTAGAGAGGCTGTGAAAATGCCACAAACGATTAGCAAACTGTAAATTGTTCCAACTTAACTTGAGCAAAGACCTATCGCCTTGCAGCCATGCAGCTCGCTCACTCTCCAGCTCTCTCTCTCTCTCCCTCTCTCTCTCTCTCTCCCCCTCTCTCTCTCTGCATATATATATATATATATATATATATATATATATATATATATATATATATATATATATATATATATATATATATATAATATATATATATATATATATATATATATATATATATATATATATATATATATATATATATATATATACATATATATTGCAGCAATGTGTACAAGTGAGTGGGCTTGGAGTGTTGTTTCATTCGGGGGTGTGGAGAGTTTAATATCGCAGTGTTGAGTTAAATCTGTGGATGATGAGGGTGTATTATTGAACCAGATTAGTTTCTAAACTTTCCAACTATTGGAGATTTCATCTTGTTACACCGTCTAGAAACTTTGTAAACAGAAGGAAATCTGATTGGAAGTTTGCATGTTGAATACTAATGTAATTATTTGGGTTAAAACCTTACGACATGTACAGTGTGTATTTATAATTTATAGAGCCTAAAACTTTTAACTCTCGTAATCATGTCTTGTCATATTTGAATATCTCATTATAAAGATTGTTCAACCACAAGCTTGTCGTGTCGTCTACCGGAGAGAACGTCCCAGTGAAAAAGAAAAAGAAAACGGGAAAACTTTTTTCAATTATAAAACTAATTTTCCGTGATTAAATTATCAAAATTCATCAAGTTACATTCTTGTTAATGGATTATTGTAATCAACGTATTATATAGTTCACGCACGAAACCTGCACGGGTTGATCAATATTAGGAAAGTTAATTAAACTAGGATATTAATTACATCTATTGGTTTGCTATCCAAACACGGACTAAAATACGGCAGCTGAGCAGTACGCGACTGTAAACGGAGCTTAATTGGTAACACAAACAAAACCCAGCTATACCCTTGTATGTAATGTACTGTGTACTAGGCTTTGTTTCTCTCTGCAAATACTATGCAAATTTAGACGAATCCACTTATACTTCTTTTGTCCATTCGATAATGGACATGTTTTATGCGTTTCCTGTTAATTTGATGGTTTTATCATGTAGTTTACATTGACTATATCCATACGATTAGAGTGGATTTTCATCAGTGAATCGTTCCACTGACCACAGCATAGTTGAATGAATATGAGAGGGCTGGTAGCGGGTGAGAAACTTTGAAGAACAGCCGTCGGCGAATTCACTAGGTTTTGGTTTCCTATTAAATAATCAAGTATTTATGATCGCTCTATTATACATAGCTTGGCTTTTACCCTCACCCTTACTCTATATTTACCACAGTAAAATGCCAGAATAGCTGTGTACGCACGCATCTACGCTATGTGGCGAAGAACGTTTGATAATAAACAAGACTCTCGAAAACTTTGATCAATTTACTATGTTAATATTTCACCGAATGTATCTTAAGAGAACGTGTTTTTGTTGACTATTTGTTAACTAATTGGTATTCTTAACAAGGCGTCTTTAAATCACGGTTACTTTATGTGACTTTATTTGCGTAACGTAAACGAAGCGCATTAAAACCAATTAAAACCGGAAATATACATGCAAGATAGTAGAAAAGAATGGCACGGGAAGCAAAAGGGAGGCAAATGAGGAAGGAAGTTGGCCATATTTATTATTCATGTAGCTAGGGCAAGTTTTACGAACGTTGGTTCAGTGCCAAAGTATAACTAGTTCCAGCATGTAGGACTGTACCGTAGTTAACATTAGGGAGATAAACTCCCATCTCTAGAAAGGTGTAAAATACCGCTATTATATTTAGGAGCTGTACAAATTTAATGCTTCCCATTATTTCAACTTTATCAAAATAATTTAATTTGACATGAAAGAAAGAAGTAGCATTACATCCAGGTTAATTAACGCTGCGGGCATGAACGAGTCGGGCGTAACTTTCAAAACGTAAGAATGTTTTCAAAAGATATGAGGATTATCTCGCATTTTAATAGGAAAAATGTGAACTATCTTGTATATTTAGTTCGAAATATTCGATTCTTTCTCTCTTTTTTACAACAAGTCAACTTTATAGATTAATGAAATCCATGCTTGGTGTTTTAGTACACGACTGGGGGTTGGTGTGTCTGTGTATGGAATTCTAACGACGCCAAAATGAATTACCTTCACGCTTTTATCCCCTAATTTGCTACAAAATTGTTCTAAAACATAAAACATATCTCTTTATATATTTTTTAATGTGGTAATGCTTGGCAGCCATGCAAATATTGGATGTTAGGTACGAAACAACCCTTTGAAGTGGTTTGGGAATTCAACTTTTTCTATAAAACATGAAGTTTTTCGATTTCTGTCTATTAAATATTTATGTATAGAGCGAAATATTTGGCCAGGAGTTGCCTTTTGCGTCCGACTTCCTCTCTTGAGAGTGTTCCTATGTAGGCCTATTACAGAAGTTTGTGTGCCGAGTGGAAGATGTAGTAACGCATCATGGGATCTATATTGAGTTCGGTGAACACCTAAGTATAACACTACATGCTTCAAATGCCAGTAGCTCTCATTCACACACACAGTCCTCGCTAGTTTCCACCCCACTTCCCACAATGCACTTCAACTCGACCGAATACATTCTTAAAGTCATTCGAATATGGATGAACTTCGACTTCTCAATATTATTGGAAATTGTTGAAATAATCCACATTCTTAGCTAAAGCGTTTCGTTGGCAAATAAGACGTACTTTAAGGAATGTAGTTCGTTTGAACAACAAATTTGAAAGCAATCCGAGCCAATTCAAAGTAGTAGAATATCTTTGAAACAATATGAAGCAATGCCTGCGTGCATCACAGAGCTGTGAAACGTTTTAGCGAAACGGATTCAGACGGAACTGGTTGAAATATTGTTATACATGTCAATTTTCGGCAACAACGATCGAATTCCAACATTTTTCAACAAGTGATTTGTTATTGTAGAAACTCATCTTAAATATATGATGAACAATCAAAACGATTTGTTCAGTAGTGTCCGAAACTCGACTCAAATTTGTTATTGTAACGCAAGATCTAAATTGATTTAATTCTCAACCGACTTTGACTTCCACTTCTATCCTCCATATTTATTTTCGTTTTTTATACTTTGTACATTTTTGGAATTAGTAATTTGACTAATATTAAACACGTCGATTACATATGCACTCTGGTTAAGTGAACAATGTGATGACTAACTGTATGCAAAATAGGCCTGGATCACTAATCAACTCTGATATAAGACCTAGAAGTCTGACAGAACTTTTCAAACGCAACAACAAACAAATGTGGCTGGCGTTCTCCGATTTCCAAACTAATTCAACCGAAACGATTCAGTGTATCAGTATATATGTCAGAGGTTTGAACCGGTTTTATGTGAATCTGTTTGACTATACCGTTTACCAACTTTTTGATAAACATAGCGAAACAAAGTGTATACACGCATGCAGCAAAAATTGGAAATCTTTGGAAGCGAGAGATGAGTTTCTAGCATGAATTCTTTGTATTTGATCAATATATATATATATATATATATATATATATATATATATATATATATATATATATTTCCCTCAATATCCGAATAACTGGAAACACACGCTTGATACGTTTGCCTTGATGAATGAACAAGATGATATATATATATATATATATATATATATATATATATATATATATATATATATATATATATATATATATATACCTCTATATAATTTCTTCACTGGAAACTTTCCTTGGATTTTTCTCTCATAGAGGAATAAACCATTTGATTTTCAAAAAAATCGGAACATGATTTTCTATGAGTATCCCAAGAAAGTATTGAAAATTGTTACTATTCTTCGTAGTTGTACCGGTATATATATATATTTTTTTTTTAATAACATCGAAACTTGATTGGATGAGCGAAGCGAAGACTCAATTACACTATACCGAAAAAAAAGTGCCTGTTTTTTTTTTTTTTTTTTTTTTTTTTTTTGTTCGCGCTCCACAGGTCAGAAAAAAATTCAAAATCAGTTGAAACTTGGCACACACATGAACCCCTATCGGACTTGATGCTGTATAGTTTTGAGGCACGATCGGTTGAACAACTTCTGAGAAAACTCATTCCAAAGTTTTCCAAAATCCCATTAGAATAACCCAGAGGAAAACATTCGTGAAAAATATTTCATCTGAGAGGATTCAAATTCTCAGAGAATTTCAATCTGATAATGATACACATTATTCCGAACTTTTACTCAAATCGGATCAGCCGTTTCGATGTAAAAAATATATAATGTCATTTGTGTCAATTATTCAAAGCTATTAAGATACCTATTAAATCAAAGCAACAAGTGTCACCACTTGATTGTAAACGATTAAAACAAAGCCTTCTTTATTATTATATAAATTATTAATGGAAAATAAGATGGCAGTGATGTAATGGTTTGGATCTCAAGGTGTATATATATATATATATATATAATAACCAATCCAAAGGTAAGTTAATATGTTCCAGCTCATCCATCAACGCTGAAACACATAACGCGTTTGCCTAGTACAAAATCACATATTATCAATGCGTCATTTGAGCAAGGATGGTTTCCCACAATGTTGAAAACTTCAAAGTTGATACCTATATTCAAAAAGGGAGATAGGGCCAAAGTAGCTAACTATAGACCCATTGCTCTACTCTCCGTTTTCTCCAAAATTTTTGAAAATGCCTTTCATTCGAGACTATTATCTTTTTTGAACAACCACTCATTAATTAACAAATCTCAACATGGTTTTACTACTGGAAGATCGACAACCACTGCCATCTCGTCATACATAACAGAGATACTGCATTCTCTTGATCGTAAAGAAGAGATACTCGGAGTATTCTATGACTTCTCTAAGGCCTTCGACGCGGTTGACCACTCTTTACTGATGAGGAAGCTAGCGTCTTTCGGAATATCAGGCGTAGCAAACAATTGGATACGGTCATACTTACTTGACCGTAAGCAGATAGTTTATCTTACAGATAATTCTGGTCAAATCCATAAATCAGAAGAATCGATTATTAACATCGGGGTCCCGCAAGGGTCAACACTGTCGCCCCTACTGTTCATTCTCTTCACGAATGATTTACCAGAAGTAAACATGATAGGAAAAATCACACTCTTCGCCGATGACACGAGTCAGCTGATCAGCTCGAACAATGGTGGAATACAAAAGATGGCTTCTGAGGCAGTTGTGGAAATGAATGAATGGTGCGTCAACAATAAACTTTTTCTAAACAGGGAAAAAACCATGCTGATGCAATTCAGAACGATGCAGTCAAAATGTGACCAAAATCCTCTAGTAAGAATGGATGGAAAGAGCTTGATAGTCGAGGCGCAAACAAAGTTTCTAGGAATAATTGTGGATGACGTATTGAACTGGGTAAGCCATGTGAAGTATGTGAGTTCTCAGGTGGCATCAGGATGTTTTCTGCTCAATAAACTGATGTATATATCCAGCATCGACACCGTAAAACTGGTCTACTACGCTCATATAGAATCTAGGCTACGATACGGCATAATATTATGGGGCAGCTCCTCGCAAGCACCAAGGCTTCTGAGGCTCCAAAAACGTGCCTTGCGTATTATGGCACGTGCAAGCAAAGACCCGTGTGCTGACGTTTGGTATAAAGACTCTTGCAGAACACTGTTTCGGCAATTTGGAATATTGACAGTTGTTGGCTTATACATTTTCAGTACTATAATGTTCGTACTGGAGAACAGCCGGGACAGTATAACGCATGACAAACTGCATGATTTCAACACAAGAAACAAATCCGCATTCGTCTTGGAGGCTCACAAGCTGGAGCTCTTCAAGAAAAGTCCAGCTTATGCTGGGTGTAGATTTTTTAATTGTTTACCTATTGTACTAAAAGATGCCAGCAAACTAGATTCTAAAATAGTATTCAAAAAAAAATTACGCAGTTATCTGATTGAAAAATGCTTTTATAGGTTAAATGAGTTTTGTTAAAGTGTGTTCATATTGAGATTTTTATATTGAATATTTTGAATTTTTGTTATATAACTTTTTTTTATGACTTTCCATTATATCATGTAATGATCCAAAAGGAAATAAGACCATTATTATTATTATTATTATTATTATTATTATTATTGTTCCCCAATTAAGGCTATGGATGAAAGATAGGATCGTTTGGACGGGGCACCACAAGGGCGATCTTACCACCCCATTTTGATTATTGGATGAGCGTAGCGAAGACTCAATTACACTGTACTTGAAAAATCGAAGGTGTTTTTTTTTTCTTTTTTTTTTGTTCGCGCTCTACAGGTCAAACAAAAATTCAGATCATGATGAAACTTGGCACACACATGAACCCTTATCTGACTTGATGCTGTATAGTTTTAAGGTGCGATCGGTTTGACCACTTCTGAGAAAACTCATTCCAAAGTTTTCAAAAATCCCATTAGAATAACCCAGAGGAAAACATTCGTGAAAAATATTTCATCTGAGAGGATTCAAATTCTCAGAGAATTTCAATCTGATAATGATACACATTATTCCGAACTTTCACTCAAATCGGATCAGCTGTTTCGATGTAAAAAAATATATAATGTTATTTGTGTTAATTATTCAAAGCTATTAAGATACCTATTAAATCAAAGCAACAAGTGTCACCACTTGATTGTAAACGATTAAAACAAAGCCTTCTTTATTATTATATAAATTATTAATGGAAAATAAGATGGCAGTGATGTAATGGTTTGGATCTCAAGGTGTATATACATATATAATAACCAATCCAAAGATAAGTTGATATGTTCCAGCTCATCCATCAACGCGGAAACACATAACGCGTTTGCCTAGTTTAAAACTAATGGTCTTCAACACCAGAACTGCGCTGTCTGTGACCATAATTTTTCGCCGTAGATAAAAGTCTTTCAGTATAAACACACGAATGTTGATATCTTCCACTTTGAACTAAGTCTCTTGGGCAATGATTACTTCTTTCCCTTGACAGCAGATGTAAAATTGATCATTATACAAAATGCACAAATTAAATTAGTGATAGGCCTATAATGTTATAATTAGGCCTATCGCTCTACTAATTAATGGTCGTGGCCAATTAGTACTTCATCCAAGCATTTGCTTCGAGGACTGTGGGAAACCACAAAAAACCACGTCAGGATGGATAAATAATTAATATATTATTATATATATTATAGTATATTATATATAGGATGGATATAAGATTTTTGTGAATGTGATTTGATGATAAAAAAGTGTCTACCCAAAAGTTCTCAAAAAATGTATTGATAATATCAAAGTATACTGCGTGCACATATCCGGCTGATGATAGAAACTTTCATGTCGACCAGTCAATTGGTCTGACTGTTTTACAAGCGTACAAAGAAAAGAAACACAATTTCTCAGAAACAAGTACAATAAAAGTGAGGTCATGTGTAAATTTCAACTTCAATCACAGACTTACGTGAAAACCTTGAGTATTTCACATCATACATGTCATAAGCATGGCCTGCAGGTGAATAATGGTGGTGGTGCCAGGTTACAAATATCAAAGGTTATAATCATGTTTTCCATTCTATGGGTTGAATAACAAGACATCACGTTTGAAACATTGTCATTTCAATATGGGAAATTTCCATGTCACTTTTTATTACAAGTACCTTTTAATCAATCGTCAAACATTGAGCTTCATTTTTTCTTCTACAAGCACAAGAGACGGTGCAGTTGTATATTATTTCATCACTTCAATCGCATTTCAATTCACACGCTACACCAATTATTACACAACAGTTAACTCTTTTCATGATTAGTCGTAATCATTTCGGTCACATACAATTTGATGAAAACAATATAGGCCTATATATCAATTTATATAGCTCTAGTAGGATAATATAAGTATGGTAAGTAAGTGGTAGTGGTAAATATCATAAGTTTTCATATATATATATATATATATATATATATATATATATATATATATATATATATATATATATATATATATATATATATATATATATATATATATATATATATATACATGTGAACCAAGGTATAGAGCAATCCGTAAGCCCAAATGATAGGGGAGAGTACATTTCTATATTGAAAAATATTATATCAAGGAACATGAGCGTAGCCATCTTTCATTTTACCGCAAAGTATTTGTAAATTTATTTGAATTGATTTCAAAGTTCTATCTTTCTAATTTTAAGCAACGTTTTTTAATAACGGAATGAGCTTCTATCGAAGTGATAGGAGTGATAAGTTGAATTTATTGTTAGCTTATATAACATGAGCTTTGTGTTGAAGTTGGGTATAGGTCTTTACTCAAGACAACTTTTATGTGCGTGTGATTTTATCTTAAAGTTGCTCTTATTAAACATCTGTTGTACTAAAGCCTTTCATCTTTGCCGCTGAAGTACTTCTTCATTAACTGTTCAGTCTTTGATATTTCTCCCTTTCAACTTCACAATGAAAGTATCACAGTGAGCAGAGCCGTCGCGCTATACTGCAGAGCACAATAATTTGGTTATGCTAATAAGAGGAATTCTCGAATGTAACGGTTGTTTTGTTTTGTTCGAATTATAATCTTATTATAAGGTAGAAACTGTATGAAATAGTATACAATTGTATGAGACAACATACTAAATCGCGTGTTGCTTAGTACATGAACGGTAAAGTAATAAATTTTTAAATACTTTCACACAGAAGGAGCAACATTGTAGTGCATTAAGGGTGGCCAGTCAACCCCAACTGAACAAACCCATGTGAGGGTGTGTGAGGGAGAGAGAGGCAATGTGTGTGTATATAGTCCTATGGCGAGGTTTCCGTAGTTTTAACGTTAGGGGTCCTCACTTTCATTCCCTTGGGACATGACCCTATACACCTTTACAGAGGCTCAATCTCTTTCTCTGTCTCACTCACACACATACACTCAAGTTCACATAAACACTCAAAGCAAACATTACTATTGGCAGATTTATCTCAAAATATCGGATTTGGTTTTCGAAAATATCTGTGTCGATTTAGACATATTTTTAGACGTGTTTTCATTGAATTTCATTGAATCAAATGGACTCGTGTAATTTCTTCATCTTAAAACTTCATATGATCAATTATAGTTGGTCATGATATTTCATAGATCATAAATATGTGAAAGAAATATTGGTTGAAATCAGTTGTGATCGATTGTTTGTCACTATTTTTAATTTTTTTATTTTTTATTCATTTTTATTTGTACTATTTTGAAATCGTTCTTATTTGAAGATTGTATTGAACTGTGATCTGACAAATCATCCGAGTTGATATCATTTCTCAGTTTTCATCATTAATTTTTTTCCTGGATCAAATATTTTGAAAATGTATGTGAATGACACTTCCGTGAATGTTAATGCAATGTAATTCGAAATTATTTTCAACGATTTTCAACGATGAGCCTACTAGTAAGTAAATATGGAGTACTTGGTTCATTCACACTTTTCGCGGTTGGAGGATTCATGATATGAAAAGAGATGTGAGAACAAATGGGAATAAATTCCCAATTCCTAATTGGCAATTACAGTTCACAATTATTATATTACCGTGATAGTTGATAACATTTCAATCATGTCTTTTGAAGTATAGATATTGAAGTATTGATAAACTTATAGGAAGTATGGGAAGTATAGATATGAATGTCATGTTATACATGCATGTCTTCATGTCTTCAATATGATTTTTCAATGAATATGAACAATAATGTATAGCTGATTTTAAAGTATAGTTCATATGATTGGAATATTAACGGAATAATAATATCTCACAACTTTTTTTCATGAATTTTGAAATTTATTGTGAAATTAAAGACCATTTCTAAATGATATTCAATTTTGAGAAAAAGCCGTATTTTGTACAATTGGAATAAAAAACGTACAATTGGGCATCATCTATAAAATGATCAAACATGGAATACTGCAAAACCATTAATCAATTATTTATGAGGTATGTTATGTATCTATGCCCATCCAAAATCTTTGCAATATTTCTGAATATTCAACTGACATAAAACTTTTCCATTTCATCATCTACTTATTAGGTTTCGAAATTATTTCCTCGTTTTTACTTTATGTGATAACGAAATGTATCATCACAACTAATAATTAATTCACCATCACTAGAATATTCAATGAATAAAATGAACTGTAATTATACTGATGCAGATTCTCTGCAGATTCATATATCTTCTCACGTCTGACCCTTCATTTTGTGAAGAATTAGTTATGTAATACGTTAATAACGTATAACTCACCGATAAAAACATGAAAAATGCATCTCTGTTTATTCTAAAATATGTCATACCAACGTTTCCTTGTTACTTAATATGATAACGCATTCAACATAGTTCTTACACCCATACTGAGTGAAAATAAGTTTCAGCTTTGAAAAAAGTCGAAAGTTATTTTGATGTTGCTCTGCCGATACCTTATTTCGAACCAGCTCTCTGAGAGTTCTTTAATATTTAACTACTGCTTCTACATTTGTTTATCGAATTTCACCAGCTTTTACTATCTTATTTTCTTTCTTGTCCCAATCTTGTTGCTCCCTTTACAAGTAAAGAAGGAAACAACTATAATGAGGTTCACTGGTTGGCTGAATATATAGAAACATATATTATTCAATAGTAAGCGAACAAAAAAAAGAAAAGAAAATATTCATGTTCAACACAAAGCACTCTTTGTGCAAACAAAAATCAATCAAAACAATTTCCTATGTCAACATTATGCTTCAAGTATTTCTGGATTTTATGCTCAATAAATACAATATATAAATCATCTGTTTGAGATGCACAACCCTTATAAATAATTTTAAAAATAACTTGTGGTATGTTATAGTTGGTTAGAACGATTTCCAATAACTTACTTCGGGAGGAGGACGAGTGTTGATTCAAGAATGCCTATGTAAAAAAAGAAGATGGGACATATTTTCATTTTGAACTTAGTTCATTTTCAATATTAAAATATTCAATATGTGGTTCAATATGAACCAATAATATAAACCTACTCATCTTTTTTTCCATAGCACATGTCTTTTGAATTACACCACCAACACTGTATCATTAGTACTTCATTATAACATTTTCTCTATCGTATTTAGTAGGCCTGCATCATTTGTGATCTTACTCAATAATTAGCTTAGGCTTCCTACTGAAAGATCTCAAAATGTTTTATTACCGATTAAAAGTCCACATGAGTCAATTTGACGAAATATCTGATTCTTGGTCATAACTTTCGAACGGTATGAGGTAACAACATTCTAACATAGATATAGACATGGACGAAGTACAGATATTAATAATACCTTCAAGATTATATAAGTCATATTTATTCAGCTCGTATCGCATACTTGTCTAAAATAGAGGCCTACAGCTAGAAAAACACATTTTCCAACATATTTTTCTATTTTATTAGTCATATACGCTTGGCAATCATGCGACATGAGTTATATATAGATTTAACTCAGACCATCTTGAATGTATTGAAAATATATGTGTTTTGTCTTCTTTATCATTTTGATTCTCATATCATTCGGAAGTTATCAAACCATGCAAAACCATACACTCTTAATACCTAATTTTTCACATAAAGTACAACTGAAGTTCGATCTGAAAGAGGGATTCACAATTTGGTATAAGTGTGTCCATGTATAATATTTTAGTGGAAGTGCCATGTTTTTTCTGAATGTAAAATATAAATATATATTGCTATTTTATCACATGTATTGATAGACTGTTGTATGAAATTTATATTTCATTGATAACTAGTAAGTCGAGACCTTGATCTTTGAATTATTTTGGTACAATTATTATAGTATACTGCAGCCTTTTTTTCCCATCATGACAGTTTACAATGTCATTACATAAGTGTCCGAAATAATTTGTTCATACGAAAACTGATCTTGCTTGTTCTGTGAATAATTTCGAGGAATTTCTAAGAAAGCATACAAATCCTAACGGAAACAATAACCGGCTAAGTATAGCGAGGTCTTATGGTGTCACCGTGCATAGAGAATATGGATTGTAAGTAATAAATATCATGGACATTTTGGACACTTATTATCATATAAATTCAGAACGTAAGTGCATGCTCATATTTTTGGTAATAATTCTTGACCACCATCACGTTTCTCTGAATTTATTAGCATAGCTTATAACTAATAAAGTTGGTAAACTGGGGGCGTTAACCTGAAGGTTCTGATTTATAACTGAAGTGAATAATCATACAAATGAACTACTGCCACGTCTCACTAACTGTTAACTGTTAATTCTGCAATTGACATATCAAAGTGTACACCTTGTTTCTGCTCTTCAACTGTCAAACACAGATCACGTATTTCAGCCCGATTGGAGCAATTGTGTAATAACTGTGTATTATATATCCAGAGCTAGCACAATTTCACACTAATTGCGAGTTTCAAAACTCACTTTAGCCTTTATGAGTAGACGTTTATGCGTCTCTGTTGAGTGGAATAATTGACTTCTGTGAATATTTCTCCAATTAGTTTCGTATCAACATTGGTATATGTCTTGTGAAAAAATCATACTTCAGTAAGTTTTTTAATTGCGAATTAAATTATAATTAGATTTAAAAATGAACAAACAAATATATCGCGTTTTTATAAACAGAGAACATGAAGGAGTAAATGAAGCATTCTCCTTCACTGACAACCGGGTTTGCTATGGTACATGGGCTGAAAATTGCATTACTTGTTAGAAAAAACTTTATAAACATTTATTCTCATTATAAAAGGTATGTTTTTTCATCATATTACACTTTTGATCGCGTGAAGAGCTGAGGGTAGTCGAGTAGCTGTTAATTGAATTCTGGTATGAAGTTCAATATGTTTCAACCAGTTCAACACTGTCCGACAATGGCACACTGTGGAAATTAACACTTGCCCACGTTTCACCGGAGACGAGAGAACATGGCAAGCATTGAATCTAATGCACTATGTGTGGTTTGCTTTCTGATTGGGGTCGGTGAAACTCAATAACGTCGCTTTTTCAAATAACATTTTAGATTCAAGGAAATGTTTGCTGGGTGAAGAATTCTAATGATTTTGGTCGGTTCTAAATCATTTGATGGTGGTAGATTCCCCACACAAAGTAGCATTTTTAGTTAGAATCTATTCGGGAAAACATTTGACCTACGGCTGCATGCTGTGATTGTGATTCCATGTCAATGGTACCCTTCGGTGCATTCACACATGCACATACCCGGACACACACACACAACATATATATATATATATATATATATATATATATGTAAATATATATATATATATATATATATATATATATATATATATATATATATATAAATATATATGAACGTTTTTGCCAAATCTGAATCCAAATGTCAAATATAAATGTGTCGATTATTTGACTTGAATCTGAGTGGCTATTTAGCTCAGTTAGTTAGAGCTTTGGGTACCAACCAAGAGGTCCTGGGTTCAAATCCCAGAATGCTCACATTTTTATGATTTTACAAAAACGTTCATACATATCGGTAATGGATCGCATCCATGAAGGAATGTTGTTCAATATTTATAGGTATATATATATTTAAATATATATATATATATTTATATATATATATATATATATATATATATATATATATATATATATATATATATATATATATATATATAAAATCATCATCTATTATTTATCATGGATTTAGAAGTAGTGTTCAAACGTATCAGGCCTAAATTTGATATCACATTATACAATCATAATATTTCAATACATATAATATTATAATAATTCAATAATAAATGGTCATATTGAGAATAAGAAGACTATTTCATTGCCTGACGTTTCAACTACAGCATTGCATTCTACGGCTGAAATGGAAATACACATATTGAGAACAAATATTGTGAATATAAGAAACAGATTCTTGTTGATAATTATTGATAATACATTTTTTAATGTAATACAAATCAGAATACACATCGATGTATGAAAATGAATAGTAAAACGATGAGTCTAAACGGTTGTATCACCGTAGCTTAGATTTCTTCATCGAATCAAATATGCTCTTTGGCTAGGTTTCCAGGTAACAAGAATCGTCGTCGAATGGTATGATCTACTCATTTCTCCGATTCTTTCCTGCATGGTTTTGTCACTTTCATCGGTCACAATATTTGTTTAGAAGTCTTGTATGAAGTTTCAACTCTACAAGAGCAGTGGTCTAGCTGGGTAATGGAGTGAAGCAACAATCTTCGCCATTGAAATTATGTGGATGTTTGATCATGTTTATATATTCACTTATCCTTCTCGACGACTCAGAATCTGAGTCTAGCGTCCTGATTGCCTGTAGCACAACTACCGCTTTTATATCGAACTATTTGAAACAGCAATGCTCAACAATGCTATATACGGCCCAGTAGAATTACAATGTTAGTAGTTATGCATTTGTCTTTTACGAGAATTATAGATTTTGTTAGATCAACCATGGTCCAACAATGCCACCGGTACCGTAGCCACTCTTATCTACATCTAGTTCAGGAGGGAATCCGCTAAATCGTGACAGGCAATCGGGACCTTTGGCTGTGAACTGACCGCAAGAAACCACAAATGCCTTCCATGTTTTCAGTATTGGAGTTGGGTCACCTTCTTTATATTATGATAAAATAGGTTGGTATCTCTACATCATTCCTCTATTGAATGTTTTGCAATGGCCGACAACTTCGAATCCTTGGTTCGTTCATGGTGAATATGATGTCTCATGTGATATGAAGTGGATTCATTGTATGACGGTAACACAACAACTCAAACTCGTCGTTTTTATTTTTAATTTCTCATACATCGATGTCACAGTCTAGTGATACCAACAGACTTCATCATTATGTAAAGAAGGTATACAAACTCGCTCCAACGTGAAATATTTCCGTGGTCAAAATCTCTGACGAGATTCGGTTTTGCTTTTATATCGAAGGTGAAATACCTTATACCTATGGTGAATCAGCTGTTATTTCACAAATATTTGAATAAATTTCTGAAGCAACTACTTCAGAAGATCGCGTTTCTATATATTATGTATAGCGTATAATCCATTTCTAATAATTTCTTCTTCGTGTATTCAAATTGAAAGTATACATGACAAATGAAATCGTCAAATTGTATATGCTTACCTGAATGCAATGCCGAACTGATGAGAATGCAAAAATCTCTTTTGGCCCCGCAGGTAAAAGGCCATCAATTATAGCAAATATGCCTAGCCCGCCTAAGTATATATAGGCATGTGAAATATGAAGGTATTGCTAAATTTTGTCGCTATTCATACATAATAATAATAATGCATAATAATATACAACACAATAAATTGAAAAAGCTAATTCAGAAATACTGGGCCCATAGTAAAAAAACAGCTATGATGATGCTTCCTACAAGATCTGACCTAAACGCCTAGCCTTTGAGTTTGCAACACTAATGCAAAGGCCTATAGCCACTTTAAAAAATTGAAAATTTGAACAGACAGAAGTTTATGTCCATGGAAAGGTCATTTGATAAGTTCTGATCTAGGACGAAGTGTGACCGGCTTACATACTTGGAATGGAACACAAAATCTCGATATTATTTTACTTCCGATGTTAGCAGATAAGCTACCAAGTATCAATATCAATCCTATAGTACTGATTTATACCGGTGAAATTATTGGCAAATCCAATAGGCCTGATGTATAGTCAATTTTATTTCCTAGGATAGGTCTACGACTTGAGTGGCGTAATCTCAATGTCAATAAATGATGAGAAGAGTGAGACGGGTAGTCCAGTCGCTACAGCACGCTGTACCGTCATTCACCGTGATGGAAATCGAACTTCGATATCCATCATGATCGACCTTACCGATGTTTTTAATGGCTTAACTCAGTTGTTACTCAACATACGAGAAGATCACAACCATCTCCTTCCCATAATTCTCACTATTCTTCAAACATATTAGCCCTACACTGGAGAAAAACACAAAAAATGATGAATAATGATCAGAATTATGTTTTATTTTATATTAGCAGTGATCGATGAATATTTTATTTCATCTTTAAACCTGAGTGTAGGATTGAACATGTATACTGGCACTCAGTGCTAGTGACACTGGTATAAACTAAACTAAAATAATAAATAATGATCAGAATTGTGTTTTATTCTATTGGTAGTGATCAATGAACATTTAATTTAATTTTTACTCCTGAGTGTAAGATTGAACATATATATTGGCACTCAGTGCTAGCGCGTTAGCTTCATGTGGCCCATGGAGATGAAGGCCTCGCTCTTTCCCCGCCACCGTCCATTTTTGCAGAGCTTTTCATCTCACCATCTCATTGATCATTCACCCGATGCCAATGAATTTTAGTTATCATTGTAGTAAGTCGTTTAAACTCAAGATATATAAAAAAGAATCGGAAAAATAAGAATAAATGCGCCCAAAATTCTTGTGCTGCTATCAATCTGAATGAAAATATCATGGCTCCATTTGGCTAAACCATCCTGAAAATATTGACTGTTATTAATGTAGTCTTTGAATATAGTGGAATAAATCACTACCAGCACCGTAACAATGAAAAACTAATTGTCACACCACTCTTCGTCTTTTCTGGGAATTGCAATTGCAGCGATGATGAAAAACCAACTACCCTGTGAATATCACGCACTTCCATCTGCATCACGGTGTCAAACCTTTCCTTTGCTGTGTGTAGTCAGTCCGGTGCCGAACGCATCTGTTTGAAAGAAACATACTGACCTGGCATTGTAATTGCGACGTATTTGATGTTTGTTGCATTTTTCGGAGGAGGCATCCCTACTGGGCGTGTCAGCATGGTATTACTAAGAACCCAAACTAGTCATTTGGCGTGCGCCTGTTGCCACAAGCCAAACAGTGGAGCAGACCTGAAGAGGAGTCGCAAGGCTATCCGAATATTTTGTCGGGAATCATCGACTTTACGAAGTTTGTTCAAAAGTTCGAGAACAATAAAAACAATAACTGACCCATAACCAATCTTTAAAAGCTTTTATGTAATATTTAAGAATACAAAAAAAGTATGTCTGGCAGCTAGTATTCGTATCCAGTCACCGATGCATTAGAAGCAGGCGGCGTTTCCAATGCGCTACTAGTTGATTATACTTTTCTTTCTATGATTGGAGTCGAGAGATTGGGTACGTTCGGGAGCCACGTGACTGGACTTCGGGTCTGTATTAGCACCGCCTCTACCATTTGGCTTGTGACAACAGTTTTACCCGGTTATTTGGGCTCTGAGCTGAAAGAATTGAGCGCCCCAAGTGAGACCGACGGATAGTTGAACTGTTTTCTAATACTTGACCTGTTACACTAAGTAGGAGAGATTTGAGATTCCCAAGGATTTTGTGAGATATCTGTTTTGAATTTCATGAAAATAAAATATTGTCCAAGTGTGTATATGCATGACTATTGTCTATTAGGATGGAGTATCGGATGGAGGTGTTTTGAACGACACTGAATACTGAGGCCCTTACGATGCAACTACAATTCTGAGTAATAATAATACTTTCAAACAAGAATTGTATGATTTACTAATTGAATGATTGATTGAATCAACCGCAGTTTAAAACTTCACCAACTCGATAAGTCTGAATGAAGTACATGACATTCGATATACCTATTTTTTTTTCTCATACAAATCATTAAACATAAGTTCACAGGTCGTGGACTATAGAATCTCGATGCTTGTTCACTCCAACTACAAACCAGCTAGCATGTAGTTTTAACCGTATGTGAGCGTGGAAAAATGAGGTTGGATTCTGTCGTTGGGTGAGGCTGGCGTTAGGTTACCCCCACCATTAAACATGGCGATTTATCGATAGGAGCGAGGGTGCAAAAATCGGAAATGAGGGTGAAAAATGCTGCATAATTGATGCAAAAATATGAACTCATCATTTTCAATTCTGACTTTGGATCGGGCTGACGTTAAGTTAGCCTCACACACCAATCATGGAAATATCTTTATAGAGATAAGAGAAATAAACATTGGAAATAAGGGTACGAAATAGTGCATTATTGGTGCACAAATATGAGCTGATTAATGATCAATTCTGACTTTGGGTGGCACTGGCGTTGAATTATAGCCCCACCTACAAAACTGCAAACATCAGAGGTAGAGATAAAAAAGGTGCATAATTGGTACAAAATCCAAATATGAAAGAAATCCACAAAATCCAAAACCCAAGTCAGCCCATCCACTAAACATGGTTCATACCTTGATAGAGGTGGTGATTCAAAAATCGGAAATGAGAGTGCAAAATGGTGCATAATTAGTGCAAAAATAGTCCTACGAGTTAATTTCTTATCAATTTAGACGTTGGGTGGGGGTGGCTTGAGTTGTATCCACTAAACAAGAAAATATCTTAAAGTGGGTGAGGGTGCATGAATCGTGAATAGGGGTGCAAAATGGTGCATAACTGGTGCAAATGATAGTGTCGTGTTCGCTTTTTCAAAAGTAGGTGGGGTTGTCTCCTCAAGTTAGCCCCACCCACTTGAAATGCCAAAATCTATGTTAACGGTGGGAGTGCTAAAATAGATTTTAGAGTTGCTGAACGGTGCATATAATTGGTGCAAAAATATGGTACTGTAGTCATTTCAAAATTCATTTGGACGGGGGTAACTTGATGGACCCGTTCATACGGGATGTTGTTGACTCGCTACCTGCAAACTGCACATGTGCTCTGATTTACGCAAAAGCAATCACGAATACCGGCAATGTTATTATAGTATGGAAGAAGCTATATACACCTTCTTTATAATTATAATGGTAAAGTCTGTTTGTAGCACCGTTTGTTTGTCGGTGTGCATGCTAATGCGTGTTATATTTGAAAGATTTGTATGAATAATTCGTAATTCTCAACAAGAATCTGTTCTTATATTTACACTACTTGATCTTGATATATATTTTTTTTTTATTCATTTTTTTTTTGCCCTTTAAAATGACTGCTATGTAGTTGAAACATCAGGTGATACGAAGAAATAACCTTCATTGGTCCCTGACTAAATTATAAAACAGGATAGCAATCAGTATAAAAAATACATAGAAAAATATAGAGAAATAGATTGAAAATATTATATATTGATACATGAAAAGGGAACTGATCGAATAGAAAAAAAATGTAAAAACAAATTAGGATTGAATAAAATAATAAGGAGATTTAGTGATTACAAAATTAAAAGTAATATATTGAAACGTTAATTATACAAATGATTTCTTAAAATTCTTACGGAGTCTTTAAGTGCTGACACTCCGATTCGATATTTTAAAAAGTTACTTATAAAAAAATAAAAATAGAAAAATAAAAATATAAATATTATGAAAATATTGAATCACTTTCAAACACGACTTCTTAATTAACTATGAAAAATCAATAACTGATCATGAAATGAGTCATGTGAGCCGCCAACAAAACACACACATACATAGGCATATATGTATTAGGTATATATATATATATAAATATATATATATATATATATATATATATATATATATATATATATATATAATATATATATATATATATATATATATATATATATATATATATATATATATATATATATATATATATATATACATAATTATTAATCAAATCTTTATGGATAATTAAAAGTCGCGTTGACGAATAAATATTTATTTAACTGCCCGACGTTTCGACTACAATATAGTGGTCATTTTCGACCCTATCGCCCAGCTGGACCACTGCACTTGGTGAATTGCGATATCAGCCCAGACTAACAGACAGGATTGTTCTCGAAGCAGATGGAACCATGAATGAAGGAAGGGGACCATACTATTTGAGGAGTAGGATCAATCTGATAACCTAGCCCAGCATGTGTGATCTAGGACACTGTGATATATTCATCTAGATTCATAGATGTGCATCGAGCTTATTTTTATTTTTATTTGTATTGTTATTTTTAGCAAGGTCTGCTCTATCTCCGCCTAGCGGTCAGACGGTCCGCTAGGCGGAGATAGAGCAGACCTTGATTTTTAGTACACCTTTCAAGACATTCATTGAAGATGTGTTTTTCTGCATAAGAATCTGTTTTTTGGTTCCTATTATTTATCATTTATATAATTATTTTCATTTTTAGCCCTCGAAAATGACCACTATATTGTAGTCGAAACGTCGGGCAATTAAATAAATATTTATTCGTCAACGCGACTTTTAATTATCCATAAAGATTTGATCATTAATTACATAATGAGTCGTGAAAGCTTTCAACAAAACATATATATATATACATATGGACTAAATTAAGTTTCCGGTAGATCAAGTAAAATTCTCATTTATTTAACTGATTGAAGATTCGATTTTCTTTCCATTCGTTTTTATATAAATGAATGAGAATTAAACTTGATACAGTATACCTGAAATTCAATTTATTTCATTATTTTTCATTTTTATGTCGTATTCAACTATCGCTGGCGGTAGAAACTGAAGACAGGTGGAGCGTGTTTGAGTCCCGCATAAGGCATGAGTTTTTGTAAACGTTTTTGCACCAATCATCACTTCACCTTTTCATCATCAACTGCTCATCCGTACCTCCGTATAACCTATAGCTGTTGATGAAGTCGTTAAAGAACATCATATATATAAATATATATATACATATATATATATATATATATATATATATATATATATATATATATATATATATATATATATATATATATATATATATATATATATATATATAAATGAAAGGTTTTCTATCATCACTGTCCGTATTCTTTCTTACAGAAGAAGATAGGCTTACTTCCAGTCAAGAAGACAGAGTGTAAATTGGCCAAGAACTAAAGAATTTATAGTAAGGAGATACGAATCTGTATGTGTGTGACTCGGATCTTTTCCCCGGTGGCTTATGCACATCACATACAATTTTTGAACCCGTACACTTTTGAAACTATCCAGATTCAGCAAAGTTATGTGAGCTATTCTAATTTTGAGGGGTGTTATCGAGTTACATACGGAACTGAGGTATTTCATTATTTGTCGATAACGACATTGTGGTGCTTTTCCGTTGATTGTGATGCATATAAACAGTGGGGTGTGGCATCGCGTAAACTAATTGCACATAGTTACTGAGGAAATTGAATGAATGGTTTTCGATCATTATGCTGAGTACATTCCAATAAGTTATTACTCCAAAATATTCAACTAAAAGGTGGTGAAATTTCGTATGTGTTTATTGTGTGTGTTTGTGTACGATGATCATTCTGTCCCCCTCAATAACATTCTACACTACCTTCATTAATCTTCATTTAGAATTCAGATTGACCTAGAATTGTCGTGTTCTATGTTCATACATCGACACAGTGATGTAAATCACACGAAATTATTTCCGATCAGTGTTCTAGATTCACATAAAATAACGATTCACGTCAGTATATATTATTCACGATACTCGTGAAAGCGGTGAAATCAATGATGTTGACGGTTTCCATGAACTCCAAGTCGACTATCATGCAACACCGTCGTGTGCGTTGTCCGCCGAAAAGTATTCGTTCGTGCCTGCCTTGATTTCTTATCGCTTTCGAATTTCCCTTGAATCGGAAGTAACGGAAATGCCAAAGTGCGAAGAACTTTTTTTTTATTTTCTTCTCGTGAGGTTTGAAAAGAATTGTTTAGGCGACCTGGTTGACAGTGAGGACGCATATCTTGCATAGGGGGATGAACGAACGCTCTAGCTTGTAGTGTGTGGTGGAATTGGAAAGAGGGATATTTCACGCCCTCTCGGGTTTAACAGCCCTGCACGTCACCGCAAGCTATTTAGCGTTGCCATGCAATCAGCGTTACTATACTACTGAGTAGCGGGAATATATACTATATTATATGAAAAAATAAAAATAAAATACAGAGTGTTTTTTTTTTTTTTTGGGAAGCGTATATATAAAAAAATAATAGGTGTGAACTGTGGTGAATCGTGTGTGAAGTTTTCCAGTGGCTATATGTCGGTGGGCGTAACTGTGATAATATGTGGGTATTTGCCCTCACGCCCGCCCCCTCCTCCGCACCAACCCGTTCTTATTCCCAGTGTTGTATTGCCGTTGCTTTATGAGACGTGCTGGGAGCCGTTTAGCGCAAGGGGGTGCCAAGGGGTGCGAATGAGCTGCGGGGTGGCTCCCGGCTAGGCAGGCAAGAGATGTTGAAAGATACACAGAAGCCAAGAAGGAAACGAGAGGAAATTGGCGAAGCGTAAAGAGAGAAATTCGGGGCTGGAACATGATGAGTGTTTGAACGCGATATAAATCCACATGGTGTATAGAAACAGAGTAATAGGAGACGAAAATAAAATAATAAAGAATATGCAAACATAATAATTGAAATATAATAATGAATAGCAAATAACTTGCCTAGCTTCTAATAAATTTGCAACAATCTGGGTTAAATAATGAATTATTCCTTTTGGCATGTTCCTTGCTGAATGACTAGACTATACGTATAACGTATGCGCCATTACAGAGAGAATATAGAATGTTCAAATAGTGTGTGAATCGCCATATATTTAAATGATGGTCATAACTCGTTTTTTTCAATTTGAGCATCATAGCTTCACGTGCGTTTCGCAGTTCTATATAAATATGAAGAATGCGCCTACAGGTATGGCGATATGAGCCTACAGCCTCTTGCCAAATCTTATAGCTCTATAACTGTGCCTTATACAGGATAGCGCAAAACGTAATGATAATAAATCGTGAACTCAATGAGGTGGTTAGAAAACGCCGATAGCAAGCACAGTGCTGCCACGCTATGGCCGCAAACTGGACCAAGAACAGGATATGGTTGAATTCACACTTCCGGTTCAATCAGCAGCGGTGGAGAATCACGGTTTGTAATGTGTTACAAACTAGAACAACATTCAGGTTAATTTTCTCGGAAGATTATGATGAAGAAACTACTTTTTACTGTGATAAAAAAGAAGCAAGAGAACAGATTTTTTCATAAGAGTCGAAAAAATATCTGTAAGTGAAAGGCATTCAGTTGTAGAATATATTTTCTTGTAATAGATATAATTAGAGATGGCATTTTGATGGTTGTGTGTAGTCGAGTGGTGTACCATTAATCGTACTAGCCATTAGAACATCCTCGTTATTGCTCTTGCTTATGGCTGTTATGCGTTTTAATTAAAATAATTAATACCAGGCCTAAAGTTGGAGATACTCGTTTCGTTGGATGCTAAAACAACCAATATGTACTATATAAAAAGCGAAATAGATCCATGTCACTAGAACGAGTAACAAAGAAATGATGTGGAAAAAATGATGAAAAGAACAAGTTTCATTTGTAAAACAGTTAGGCCATTGATGTATATTATGTACAGTACATGTATTTAAATTAAAGTAATATATAAAATGGAATGACCTTAATTTATAGCATACAACTGATATTGAATATGAAAGCATGTTATAAGTTGGCGTGGTGACTAGCTATACAGGCTATACGTGTATGGTATTGATGGATTGTACATGTGTGTGTGTGTGTGTTTGAGTCAGTGTTCGCGTTTGCCGGTAAGTGAGACGGGAAGAGTGAGTGGGTGAATATATATTAATTCATTAAGGTGGAAGAAGAAGAAAACATTTATGTTGTAATTGTATTATGGTTCAATATATTAATTAGATGATCGAAGCGAAAACATTTCTTACCGTACTCGAAAAAAACGGGCATGTGTCTTATTTTGTTTTCCTGTTCGCGCTTCACAGATCAAACGAAAATAATGTTGTTTTTTCAAGCTTGACATGCACATATGTTATCATCTAACTTGATACTGTATAGGCCTGGTTTTGAAGCGCAATCGGTTGAACCGTTTTTGAGAAAGACAATCTTGAAAGTTTGAGAAACCTCATAATATTAACCCTGAAAACCAAATATGAAAACAAAAGTCTAACGAATTCAAATTTCAACAGAATTTGTGTACGCAAATTATACATCTAGTTATAATGTTGCACATAAATAGAATGCGTCGTATTTAAGATGATAATTGCTTATGTGAGCATATGTTTTTCATATCAATTGGAGCTATTAAGAAAACTATCGAGGAGACTCACTAGTCAAACCGATTAGATCATGAAACGGGGTGAATTAGGAATGCAGTTAGTCGAGTAGATTCAAAATCAGGTTGAAAGTGATGTATAGCTTTCCATTACATTTCATATGAAATCTATAGCTCATCCTTATACAACGCATACTATCCGCGTATACACTGCGTTTTCTCATGGTAACATATGATACTACTGGCCTGCAACTGCAATTAAAGTAATAATTTTTATGGCTCCTCCACCATAGCTCTGAATACACCATAGCACTAAAGTTGTTGCTTGGTTTCATGCTGGAAATGCACTTTTAAATAAAAACTATATTATTATAAGGCCCGGTATTAACAAGACCAGTTAGGTTTTATTTGAGTGTTGGTGAAATAAATAGCATGGGTAACCATGGTGATAACAGCTTTAAACTGCCAGTTAGAGCTACTTCCACATTGGTAATTCAGGCACGAAGAGTCATATCCTATCCATGATCATATCATATTGGATAATATTATATAAGATATATCTAAAGGGGTATATATCTCGGAATGAAATCATCCAAAATGGAAGTAGAATTTTAGTCCGAATAAAATAATAATAATTATCATTATTTTGATTAATTAGGTCCATATCATATTTTTACCGTGAAGTGGATAATCGATACAAATTGATCGATGTAAATAAAAGGGTGTTTGTATATTTTCGGTTGAACAATAAATCACTATGATGACAAATATAATACACAATGGTGAAGGTTTCAATTATTCTTCACATATAATTGTACCACTATTTTGGTTCATTATTTATAGTACATCTAGTACAAATTATATACGCTATAATTCATGAGTATATTGGTGGATGAAATATGTCAACTACCTAGTGTAAAAGGACAGTCCGTATAGAAATAATTCAAGTTTTGATTATGATATATAATTCACATTCTTGTAGTTCATGAGTCATTTGGGTCTCACTTGAAACTTGGCTTCCTTACATGACATTGAATTCACAATTGAATAATGTCTCTCTCTCTCTCTCTCTCTCTCTCTCTCTCTCTCTCTCTCTCTATGTATATATATATATATATATATATATATATATATATATATATATATATATATATATATATATATATATATATATATATATATATATATATATATATATATATATATATATATATATATATATATATATATATATATATATATATATATATATATATATGCTAGCTATATAACAACTTCTATGTAATCACTTATTTCTTGATGTAATTTAATGAACTCAATATGGATGATTGCAATTTTTAAATTTTAGGGTGTGAACAATGGATAGATGTCTCTCTTCTGAGAAGAAACGAGTTGAAATATAAAAGCTTAACATGGAAGTGGAATTTAACATCCTCTAGAGCAAACCCCATTTTATGATAAAAGTATAGCAAGCGCATTACCCCTGTACCTCTTGGGAGCTAATGCCTCTTATATTTTCTCTTGACAGAAGTTGTTATAGTTTGTCGACGAACAGGATTATTTATGAGTGCTCTCTCTATATCGTCATACCAGATTTTACGCTAAGATTTTTTTATTATTCTAAAAGCTTTCTGGGGCGAGCACGACATGCATTTTCTTATTAGAAGTTGAAGTTGGGAATTTTTCACTCATTTTACGTAGCTTGAATCTTTTAATTGAAGATTTTTATAGAGATTTTTTTCCTAAAAAAATAAGATGCGTTCATCACGTGAACAACGACAAAGTTTTAACAGTGTCTTGTAGAGAGAATACCATTAAAGTGGCTGTTACGAACAATGCTTTATTCTAGTCCAATAAACTTGAATCAAATTATTGGACCATTTAAATCATCGAAGAGTGAGAAATATGACGATTTCATGTTTGAAAGAGACTTATTGTTCTCCTTTCCTCCTCTCTAGTCGTCGCCATACGTTTTGTTTCAAAACAAGAAACTTAGACACAAGAATGAATATAAGTAAAGAATGTTACAGCCGAACTTCAAGACATTATTCGTATTAATGAAAACTTGACTGCTCTTTATCAAGTCAAGAATGGTGTGTAAAAAAAATACAGCTCACTTCATTCCCTCCCATCACACATTTCATCGCTGCTTCTGCAAACTTCAGCCAACCATTCCAGCTATACATATTTCTATTCGCGTCTACTGGGCCGTATATATAGCTGTGGTATGAAACTCATTTCAGATTCCATTTTCTTCGCATTCAACACTAGTTCGAAAGCAAGTTTTTCAAACTTTTCACTCGGTCACGCCTTTTTTCTTCATCGTTATCTCAATAGTAAACTCAGAAACAGCGATGATGAAGTAGAATTTAACCACTCATACTTCATTTACACCAGCCCTCCAATCCACGTTATGACCTCCGTTTGAACTCTCATATTTCAATCACTATTGAAATTAACCTAATGTTTTATGGTAGATCTCACCATTTATCTTCGTTTGTCCTCTTTGGCTTGTCATATTCCTTACTTAACACAAAGCCATATACTGCTACACTGGTAGCATCGTAGAGATTACAGTTACTATAGTTTATGATCAAACGCTGGCTTGGCCGAATGAAACACGTCTGACGTAATCGCTCGAGACGATTCCTTGCAAATGACTAGATTATCTCTCGCTACTAATACTCAACACATATTATACTTGAGGGTGTAACCTTATTCTCGTATGAACATGAAATGCCCTCAAAACGTTAACTTTGTGCGAAAGTTTATCTAACTGGTTAAAACATTTTCAGTGAAGTTAGTAATTAGCAATATTTTATTTTCATCTTGGTTTCCTTTCAAGCGTTTCCATCTCGCTTAGTCCATTGCTTACATGATAAGTCGTACACATTATCACGTGCTTGATATCCGTTGGATCCAGAGTCTTATTCATTTCCTCCTCCTCTGACACGTTATCTCTCTCCTCCATTTTCACACAATTTTCCTCCTTGGTTGTTTATCTTCATATTTACACTGAAGGGAACCCGTGTATTATATTATAAGAGTCTATAGAACTCAGGTGAAGTTACCGAACAACTACAACAAGAGTATAGAGAAGATCTAAAAGTTTAGCTTACAACTACAAGTTTTATCCGCCATGATGCCCCCCCTGCATGATACAAAGCAATAAGTCGTCTATGGAGGAACCCAACAGCGTCTCCATTATAGGCCGAGAAACTGTTGCCAACTTTAGATCGAATTCCATGCTGATGTTATTATTTTTATTGACAATTTTCTTTTTCTAGAATGAAAAGAATTGTGTTTCGTGTTTGGAACCAATTTCATCAAATTTCATTGTGAGCCAATTTGAATCTTCAATCTACCGTTATCTCTAGAATCTTCCTAGATACAAACATACTTTGAAAACTTCATCAATTGAATACCTATATTTAGTACTCTTATAATTACATATTACATCCATATTTTTCCATGCGGTTTCATACTTCATCTATAATTCAAAGTTCAAACCCATTCCATTGCAAATTACAAAATTACTTTTCAACTTGTTTACGTTTACTCAAAGTTGCCACCGTAAGTTTGTAATTGCATACAATGTTATAGTTCTAAATGAAACAGCTGATACTTTACTAACTTATATATGGGATATAATCATAGCAACTCCGCACTAGTGGTTTGTACTTTGCTAATGTGTTGTACTGTAATTTGTCGAATCTGTACTTGGTACTATGTGGTGAGTAATTAGTCACGAGCATTATTACTAGTCGGAAGAACCACCCGAGGTCCTCAATTTGTAGGATTTCTGAGTTTTGATTAAAGAGCTAGCTCGTAAAAAGGCCCCACAGTCCACAGATTACATAAAACAAGCAGCACAAATATACAGACTAGTCATCTCTATACAATCGAAACTCGTGGTAGCTAGAGAGCACACAACTACCACGCATATTAGACAAGGATCCCGTTTATAGAGATTTCAGGATTGAAACCACGTAAAAAGTTCGTTTGATGACATGTTGGATATAAAGTTTAACCGTTGCCTAAATTAGGGGGTTTCAATGTGTTCAGTACGTTTTATAAAGAGCAAGTTTCTAAGAACCAAGTTTTATAAATATCTAGGCACTGTATTACACGGGCTTTTATATATCTCGAACTCAATGCCCTAATCAAGCGATTTCTCTTTCATTCAGAACATGCTTCAGAACCTTTGGCCGCTATGGAAGGGAAGTAGCCAAGTGCGTCTTCATATATATATATATATATATATATATATATATATATATATATATATGATAACTTTTGGTAGCTGATATATATATATATATAATATATATATATATATATATATATATATATATATATATATATATATATATATATATATATATATATATTATATATGATTGGCTTTGAGCTTTCACAACTCATTATGTGCTATATCCAAAAATATTCAATTTATAGCATATTATTTATAATATTTATAATAAATTTATAATTTATCATTATTTATTTATATTTATATATATATATATATATATATATATATATATATATATATATATATATATATATATATATATATATATATATATATATGTATATATATATATATATATATATATATATATATATATATATATATAAATATATATTATATATATATATATATATATATATATATATATATATATATATATATATATATATATATATATATATATATATATATAACCTCTTAGCTTTTCGTACCAACATTTTGAAAGAGTGTCTTAAATTGTGATGTTGCTAATGCAATCGTACAACTGAAAGCTTTGTATCCCAATTATGATTCATCAATACACTATTCATCCATACATATTAAATATATATATATATATATATATATATATATATATATATATATATATATATATATAAATATATATATATATATATATTATGAATAAATATATATATGGATGAATATATATATATATATATATATATATATATATATATATATATATATATATATATATATATATATATACATATATTCATATATATATATATAAATATATATATATATATATATATATATATATATATATATATATATATTTATATATATATATATATATATATATATATATATATATATATATATTCATATATATATATATATATATATATATATATATATATATATATATATATATATATAATTGAGTGTGTGTGTGTAGTGTGTATCACATATGATTTGTGTCACTGGAGCTTCAAATATCCCAACAATATTCAATTATAAGCCGCCTGCAACCAGATAACATGGAATTATTAAGTGAAATATAATCTCAATATATTTCTCGCGCATCCAATAATTACATTTTTAAATTATACAAAGGCTTTTCAGTTCTGTTACCTTCGGGCTGAATATTATGCTTCATGTCGTTATTATTTTCCCTTGTTGTTTGTTGTTGTGCTGGCACTACGTGTACTTCACGGTAGTTACTTCATTATAATACGGAAGTTCTGTTATCCTCCTTCCCTTCATCAGTTATGAAAACAAGCTGATGTAATATTTATAATTTTTGTTTAAATAAAGTCTGAGATGAAACTTGACTTTGCTAGAGTAGTAGACTTACACATGATAGTACTGCATATGCTTTCTGCAATGCGGAATGACTGTTGGAAGTCAGACTTGAAAGGGGCAGCTGTCTTAAAATGTGTCCCAAAAGTACAATAATCGGAATGTATTCGTATACTATTTTATAATATATGATGTGCCATTTTCATCTTTTCCCATATGGTGGACGGCAGTGGCACATATATTCGTACATAGTTAATGATGAAGAAGTGTTCAGAAGACCTAAACCGCTCGCTCGCCATTGTAAGTTGTAAACTTTCGTGGTTTAGTCGTCTGGGCACGAGTGGAATAGATATTATGTCAGAAATATTTGGAAATAAGACTATAGAAGATCTAGACATTTATATTGCATTGCATTTACGACAACAAAGAAAGAGAGAATGATTGTATATATGAAATGCACATAGAAGTATTTCTAATAAAGACTTTTCATATGATGTTTCTCTCGTTTTGGAACTAGATGACTAGACAGCTCGAGATTGATGTGACCTAGGCGCATTTTCTAGAGACAAAAGAATGCACAATGGTTGGCAATCGTCTGGGAAAGAGCGAAGCTAGTGAGGAAGAGCGATGGTGGAAATGAGTTTTTGGTATGAAGGATTAGAAGGAATGTAGAACTAAGAATGTGTAGATATGAAATTATTATCGAGGGGGAATGTGACGAGGAAAACTCAATTCAATGTAATGGTTAAATAGTTGAACGACGGTTTGACTTTTATCTGTGCTGTTATGAACTTTTACGGATGTTCGGTATTTATGGAGTGAGGTTGATAGCGAATTGAAATACACCACGCGAATAGAATTATAATTATATTTTAACCAATGCATTTTTCTTTCATCCCTTCGATTACTTTTACCATGATAGAACTATACGTTATTGTCATCATTGTTATTAAATGCCTAATCCACACGGGATATTTCAGAAATGAATAATTTTATTTTCAAGTTTTTGGTATGTAGTGCGCAATTCAAACTACGAATTTTTTATATCGCTTTGAATAATGTCATCATATCCTGGCTGAAACTACATGATTTCAATATATCATTATATATATACATATATATATATATATATATATATATATATATATATATATATATATATATATATATATATATATATATATATATATATATATATATAATTAATAATCAGATCTTTATGGATACTTGAAAGTCGCGTTAACGAATAAATATTTATTTAATTGCCCGACGTTTCGACTACAATATAGTGGTCATTTTCGAGGGCTAAAAATGAAAATAATTATATAAATGATAAATAATAGCAACCAAAAAACAGATTCTTATGCAGAAAAACACATCTTCAATGAATGTCTTGAAAGGTGTAATAAAAATAACAATAAAAATAAAAATAAAAATAAGCTTGATGCACATCTATGAATCTAGATGACTATATCACAGTGTCCTGGATCACACATGCTGGGCTGGGTTATCAAATTGATCCTACTCCTCAAATAGTATGGTCCCCTTCCTTCATTCATGGTTCCATCTGCTTCGAGAACAATCCTGTCTGTTAGTCTGGGCTGATATCGCAATTCACCAAGTGCAGTGGTCCAGCTGGGCGATAGGGTATATCCACAATCTATATATATAATAATTATTATAATATAATATAATAATAATTATAATATAAATATATAATATAATTATTTTCATTTTTAGCCCTCGAAAATGACCACTTTATTGTAGTCGAAACGTCGGGCAATTAAATAAATATTTATTCGTTAACGCGACTTTTAATTATCCATAAAGATCTGATTATTAATTACATAATGAGTCGTGAAAGCTTTCAACAAAACATATATATATATATATATATATATATATATATATATATATATATATATATATATATATATATATATATATATATATATATATATATTAAATTTGTTGAGAGTTTCTCACTTCATAAAACAACTCGAATTATTCCAAAAATTCAAATATAAAATATACTATATAGTCCTTCTCATATATATGTATATATATATATATATATATATATATATATATATATATATATATATATATATATATATATGTGTGTGTGTGTGTGTATATATGTATATATATGTGTGTCATATATCCATTCATTTATGAATTGATCATTTTTTCTTCTTATGGCTGCTTCATTCAAAATATTATCACATTTTTTTTTTTAGTCTTCACGAAACTATGTTTGACCTTTCAAACGCTCATCCACGTAGGGGTCACAGAAACAATGTTTTCTATTCACAACTAATAGAACTAATGATGTTTTCGCGTGTCCGAAAGTTTTTCATCATTTCTGATATAGTAATTCTCTCTTTCTCTCTATAGATACCAGAAAGCAACTCTAGCCTGCGCGGGACTATATAGAAGAGATAGAGCACTCAATTTACAACGGATGAGAAGAAAACAGAATGAAATCGAATAGTAGGACTCTTCTGTACCGGTCATTTAAAGGACTAGATGAAGACTTTTTATTAGTCGGTAGTGTTTCCTCTGAAGGGTTGTATGTTGTAATCATATCACGTATCGGGGACCTTGATGGAACATCTGATGAAAATCAGGATATCGTATTGCAAAAGTGTCAGGTTTATTGTGAAATTCTAGTTTACCCGGAGAAACTTGCAAACAAGAAACCATAGCCAGCGTGCAAGAAATATGCGTGCAACTTTTATGTAATGTGGGCTTATATTAGATACAATATCTTGGAATATTTCGGAATATTGAAGAAATTCAACGCTCACTAATAATGACGAGGGAGTATAAAAAGACGTTGAATGGTTTTGTTATCTTTTTTTGACGCGTCGATATAGTGCTTTGGCGTCATTTTGTCGTGAGCTTATAAAACAGGGATTTATCATTTTTTTATTCAGTGTATTCAGTGTGATGGAGATTTCTGATAGCAGATGGTATGTGATGTATAAATAAAGATCTGCTTGCATTAGTAGGGAGAATGGGTTTCACATGAAATGTTGTTTTCATTTAAACTTTTTAATTGAGAGACGTACAATGAATTTTATTCTGCTCAACTCGTAAATAAAAGCGCATTCACATCAATTATAAATGCCCATAACAAGGAAGTGATTATGAATTTCACAATAGACCACAGCAAAAACTAACTGCGCATGCGCGAGTATATTTGCTACTTGAGGAATGTATGTGTGACAGGAGCGCGCGAAAGCCATTACAGTGTGTTATTAGGTGGCTGGTATTCGAAAGTTTATTTATTTAATAATTAGTATGAGTGATGCTAGAAGTAACAGGTCTTATGGGACGGTTTGTTGTGTTCCTGACTGCAAAAACAACACAAAATTCAACCGTAATGTGTCATGGCATCTATTTCCCAAAGATGTGACACTTAGGGCCGAATGGATACGTCGCGTAAATCGCACAGGAGACCACGGAAAATATAGCAAGTGGTGTCCAAGTAATCACCATAAAATATGTGGGGAGCATTTTAATGAAAGTGGAAGGAAAAAATATGAGGACAAAATTCCGTACATATTTCCGAAGAAGAAATTATATTACATAATAATATTATATCAATTATTTATTTATTCATTATTTATATTATTATATTAATTATATTGTATAATTATATACATATTTCTCGATAATGCTTTTTCGATGTTTGAAAATGATTTTCTATTCCTGATTCGGAATATCCTTCTGGAAAACTCCTAGTTAATTTCGTCCAGCCTCCTCTGGGCAAGTCTTTTAGTCCTTGACTAGGGCTACGGGTAGCGGAGCCAGGACCGTCACGACAGTTTCCTGGAATGTTCTCCAGTGATGAAGTGCTTAGCCTAAAAATAAAGTACATAATATAAGAACTTTCTGATTCAAAATCAGTTCTAATAGGCCTAGGCCTATTCGTTCTAAACAATAATTATGAGTAAATAAATTTAATGGAATTGCTGCTTACATTGTGTGTGGGCCTATACAGGTTTGTATATGGTATAGGCCTACCTAAGGCTCTTCAACTGAGGCACGCACCTGGAAAAGGTTTAAATCATTATCAATTCCCACAATGGTACTTCAATATCAACATTGATTAGCATTATATTGATAGAGGCATGTGGACATCATTTATTTACATGGTGGTTGTTCTCCTTGTGTTGTTAAACACTGTTTCAGCTTCGAAAATGAAGGCTCCTATTATTGTTATTAATATTATCCTTATTTTAATAGAAGGTATTAAAATACTAGTAGCCTTACCTTTACCTATCTTAAAACTCTTCCTCATAAGTCCAGTCATGTCATAGACTTGCCATTTGGCGGCATTGAAAGTATTGAACTCGCGCCAATTCGTCACACCCTGGACCCATGAAGCAATGCGGCTGATTTTAGTTCGCTAGCTGGAGCGCTGATAGTTTTTGCTGTGGTCTATTGAATGAAATAATGATAAATTGAAAAATACCTTCTCGTTAACTCCAAAGTTGGACGTTGTTCAAATTGGAATGATTGATCCCAATTCAAGTTTAATATCTCCAGCTAGCTCGATCAAACATTCACTTACTTGATCACATTAATTCTTTATGCTTTGTCAAAAAAATGGGGTCAGTTCATATTATATTAGAAAATCAATTTCTATTCAATTTCAAACTCCTTGATTTTCCATTATTTCCATTATAAAGAGTTCTAAAAGCTCTCACAGTCTCCTTTGAATTAGTTTCATTGAGCATAAGATATTATCGAATCGATTTCTCAAGAATAGCATCGAAAGCGTCGATAGCCTTAAAGTGCTGACATTTCGAAGGAACCTTTCCAGAAGACCGCGCACTACATCTATACGGCCTATTTGATTTATTACATTTATTGTGATGAAGATATTATCGATCAAGATACCAAAATTATCAAAATGTATTTTCTAAATTGTGGACAAAAATTAGGACTGAAATGAGTGATAGTCAAGATGGATAGAATAATACTAATAATGTTAAAAGTCAGTTCTAGCAGTTATGTCTCATATCAGCTCGTGTTATTATAGTGATACGAAGCCTACTTGGTGAAATAGTTTGCAAATAATTTGAATGAGCCTGGAAAGTATACCCTAGCTCTTGTTCCACATCGCTGGATATAACACAGTTTCATTGTAACGATAATGGTTTTTGTGGATACCACGAAAAGAAACACAATTGTCGACGACGCTCAATTCTTTTTCCTCTACGTTATTGTGTGGCCATTTATTAATGAATGGTGAAAATAGCTCAGCTGATCTTGACATGATTATTACTCTAGTTGTATGGACTTATGGTGCATTGCTCTTTGAACCTCCAATGGGAAATACAAAATACCATCAAACTGACTTACAGGGAGGGACATCTATTTTGGGTTGCTTGTGGCCATACGCACGATGGACTTCATATAGTTCTCTATAGTGTTGAGCAAATGTAAAATAGGGCGCCTAGGGGGCATATATACTACATTAGCGTGCATGGCCGAAACGTATTCTAATGAAAGTCTTTGTACAGTGCACACATCCATGACATTGTATTCTCGTGCTAGTTGCTGTGTTGCAATAATATGAACCAGAGCTTACTCATTATTTCACTCTTGGTAACACGTGAATGATTCACCGTTTACAAAAGTAACATCTTAATTTAAGAAATCCTCGAAAAGCAAAACCCTACTTCGTTAAGGTTAGCTACAGTTGACATGCAAACCAACATACAAAGTACCTATTTATTCTCCACAATCGCAAAAAGGAAAAGCCTCGAGGGGATTTTGAGCTGTATAGTAAATAGCATAAATGAAATTATAGTTTGAAATGCAAAACAGTTTAAGTCGTAACGAATGGACGTGTAATATTTGTTAAGTCTACTATACACATCTATCGGTCGAGAAGTCCGACAAAAGCGTCCGACACGGACGCGGACAGCGTCCGACACATTTATCAATAATGCATGATAAGCAACTGTAATACAGTACAACACTACTGCCACCCTCACGTGGTTTCCGATTTAACTACATCAAAATCTCCGTTATGAGCACGCGATTCCATTGTGTTCCCCAATACTTTTTCCCATCATCATTTATATTTGTTTTTGTGTCGCACAGGTTTTATGACTCCTGGACATCAAAAGAGTTTCTAATTTAGCTTTAGGTATTTATCCACATTAAGTCTGTAACTGAATTACGATGCTAGGCCGGTACCCGTGAACTCACCAAAACCACCTAACCCTTCATCTAAAACATACAAGTTGAAATCAAATTACAAACTCACACTCACACAGATCCACGTTATACACACATGTAGCCCTATAGAAAAGCTCCGCTCGTTTATTATGACAATGGTGCAGAAGGGTTCTATTTCGCGCAATCCTTTGGTGAAATATAGCGTATACACACACACACACACACACACATATATATATATATATATATATATATATATATATATATATATATATATATATATATATATATATATATATATATATATATATATATATATATATATATATATATATATATATATATATATATGTATATATATATATATATATATATATATATATATATATATATATATATATATATATATATATATATATATATATATATATATACACACAGATAAATAATACATTGGGCTAGTTTGATAGCGTTAATGACCCTCGCGTGGCCAGTGGCGTAATTGTGTTATACATTAGGTCGGCATACGCCGCTTAGAATGATTTAGGGTGGTTTCTATACTAGATGGAGTATTTACCATCAAAGTTTGCAAATGTTCGTGAATGAAAGTTTGAGATCACCTCGTAAGTCGGCTGTCGAAAGCTCATATTTTGTTACCCTTGTTAAATGTTCTAATGTTCTAATAATAAATGGTCATAAAATTGTCAAATTCATGTAACGTGAGCTTTAGTAAGCCTGTACATCGTATATAACATGTATATATTCAATATTTAGAGCACCGACAATGTACTACATCACTTCATGGTAAATGATTAATTTAAAATCAGGACGAAGATTTGGCAAGGAATTATACAAATAACTTCGGCTATGAATTTATATGAATACACAATGTAGTCCAACTCTACTGGCACATTTTCATTCGATCATTTTACTACCACTGCAACATCTAGTTTTATTGCAACTGTCCGTTGCCAAAGCTGTTAGCTATTAAATTGCAACGAGGAAAACAAAACACTTGCTGAAGCAGTGTGAAAACACTAGAGGATGCACGTACAGACAGATGGTAACGAAAATATCGTGGACCAATTTAATTTGAACATCATAACACAACTTTAATATGAATAGCAATACTGATTTTATTTTATACCGCACATATATACCGGTGTTTGGATTTTTACTTTCATTCACCATTCGGCTAAAAGCATAAAGATGAGTGCATATCGCGTGTTTTTGAATTATGAACTTCAAATCGTAATATTATTATTAATGAACCAATCTTGTATTAATATAGGCGAGATATTACATAATTATGTTGAAGTGTAACATATATCCATTTATGGTGTACGCAATGCAATGAATACAAGCGAGGCAAAGCCTTCCATGAATATGCTCCAAACTAGCTGTACAAGATGATAAATTTGCCGTTGGCTAAATAAGTTACACTTTGTTCGTGCAGAGAATTGAGAGATCGCTTACTGCTTAAATGTTGTATGATAGATAGATGGTACGTTTGAGAATTAAGATGATAAAAGTGTAAAATTAATTATAATCGTGATGGGATGGCATTTCAGTGTTGAGAAACTGAGAAGCTAGCCGGCAGAAGGGGAAGGTAAATTTTGAATTTTGTAATCGATAACATGTCAAACCTTGAAAGTCTATCCCTACAGCATGCAACGTTAGGGTCTAGTTATTAAGTTATCAAAACAACTGCAAAAGTTTATGCCACCCCCATCCATTTCCACACCTGCCGTATAACTCAAAAGCTCTCGTACCAACGGAGGTGTAATCTTGTAAATGGCTTTAAAAATCATCCGGAAAAGTAATACATCAATCCACGAGTGTATACAAGGTTTTCTATAAGCACAATAATGTTAAAAATTCACTTTTGCAGAGTTCAGGTTCATGGTCAACAACGCTACAAATCGCGTGTTATTTTTTTAGTGAGAAATTTTGAAAATATACTAGAACAATGTAGGCCTACTTTTCTAATACTATAGGCATGTAACAACGAATTAAACGACTTTTAACAAAAGCTCCATGTGATAATATTATATCAATGCTATGAAAAGTTTGATAAGAGTCATCTATATATATATATATATATATATATATATATATATATATATATATATATATATATGGTTAGCGCACTCGCTTCGTGTGACCCGGGAGGTGAGGGGACATATCGGACCCGGTTCGATTCCCGCCACCGTCCATCTTTACAGGGTTTTTTGTGGTTTCCCTCTGTAGTCTAGGCTAATGCCGGGATGGTTACAACAATATAGGCCACAACCGCTTCCTTCCCAATATCCTTCCCATTACCCATAAAACCTTCATCCCATCATCTCATTAATCATTCATCCGACGCCAATAGATCTCAGTCATCATTACAGTACGTCGTTAAAATCCAATATAGATATATATATATATATATATATATATATATATATATATATATATATATATATATATATATATATATATATATATATGATGATAATAACCAAGTTCAGAAGGAATCTTCAAGAGTTTTCCGAATATTGTTGAAATTTTGTTCAGGCCTACTGTCGTATTGTATTATTTGACAGTCTTCCCAAATTGTTTGTTTATTTGTTTATTTATATAAAGTGTTTATATGAAATGAAATGTTGCTGAGTGTTCTTGAGGTGTTACTCCAATACACCGGAAAAATGGTACGCTGAAAATATCGTACATCGAAAATGTCGTACATAAAAACGTCGTTCAACAGGGTCGACTCGACACGACCTGACATGACACGAAGTGAAAGCCTACTATAGGAGGCGAGACTCGAGTGGAAGGACGATTCAGTATGGAGTTACGATTCAAACAGTGGAGGACTATTCATCTCTCATCAAAATAATTTAATATCACATATGTCAATATTGTTCTTTTCGGTGTCCGATATTTTATTTTCAGTGTAGGCCTACGATATATTCGTTTAGGTTTGGTTGGGTTTGGTTAAGTTAATCTAACCTGAACCTAAAAATGTTTTACCGGAAAGAACGATTTTTGCATACATAATGGTTTATTATTTGGGTTAAATGGCCACCCTCGGTAGTCCAGTCAGCTGAGGCACCGCTTTAGAAACTATAGTTACCGTTGGGCGTGGGTTCAAGTCCCGCATGATTCATGGATTTTTGTTATCGTCCTTTCACTTATCATCACATCATAGTTTCATTTTCACCTGCTCATCCGTACCCCGTATAACCTAGCTGTTGGTGGGGTCGTTAAGCAAATATATTTTTCATATTTTTATTTTTAATAGCATCTAAACTTGATACAAAATCGTTGTTCCCCAATCAAGGCTGTGCATGAAAGTTAGGATCGTTTGGACGGGGCACCACAAGGGCGATCTTTCCACCCCATTTTAATTATTTAATCAACACCAGGACTACGCTGTCGGTGACCATCATTTTCCTCCGCAGCCTTTCAGTTTCCGAAAGTCCGGAACACATTATAAGTAAAAACCGTTTTTGTGATATATATTCGGACATCACCAGCATTGGTATTAATAGTGAACAAAACACACGAGTCCTGATATTTTCCACTTTGAAATAAGTCTCTCGGGAAATGATCACTTCTTTCAGCAGATGTAAAGTTTATCATAATACAAAATAGAAAGAAATGAGTGATATGCCTAAATTGATATAATTGGGCCTGTCACTCTACTAATTAAGGTCGTGACCAATCACAGTGTATGCGCAGGCAGCTGTTGTTGTTGTTGTTGTATTAGTACTTCATCCAAGCATTTGCTTCGAGGACTGTGGGAAACCACGAAAAAACAAGTAAGGATGGATAATGAAAGGTGTTTGTTGGACTTCTTCTTTCAACCTCTTCTCTTCTTCTTTTCTTGTGATATTTCATTTTCTTGAAAATGAAGTCCACGGTTTAAAAATTATCCCCTTCTTTTCTTGAAACCTTGAAAATAGTTATGACATGCATGCAAGAAACACCAGTGGCAGTGGCAGTGGCAGTGGCATATATATTTAGGATTATAGCTATCTACGATGGATACGCGACTGCGTTCAAGGTTACTTTGGAACTGTGTTAAGAAAGGAATACCGCGTATCGAATCACGGTCGACCTATCGCATCAAAATAGAAATCGAAGAGCGCGGTAGAGGCACTCACAGACGAGCGATGGCTGTCACTGTCAAAATTGAGATTTTTTGAGAGAGAGAAATAATTAGAAAAAAGTTATTTCAACGCATAAAAAGTACATAGTACTATTCTATGTTGCATTACATGTCCAACGATGAGTGTCATATGAGTGGTTCTTACGCTATCCATGTATAAAACGAAAAATAACCAGTAGCTGACACAGTTTTTTGTTTTTTTTTAGAGCACATGGCCTAGGCATAACTACGCAGCTTTTAAACTGTACATAGTTGTAGAAAATAACTCATTGCATGATTAAAAACATGATAGTGCTCACCAGTGAACATGGGAGAAAACAATAATCTCGTTCATAATATAACTCGGATTTTGGATTAATATGAAAACGAATTTTGAAGTACATTAAAAAAAACTTCGATCCCAGTTGTGTTTGTCTTCCATCTTGATTCCATGTAAGTACCTTGCAGTGCCGCGGCGAGGCGCCTCCAATATCTCTTACACTGTTCCAAAAATCGCTCTGCATTAGAACTAACGTGAGTGACGTCACAGTTGCGTATCCATCGTAGATAGCTATAATCCTAGTATATATATATATATATATATATATATATATATATATATATATATATATATATATATATATATATATATAGGATCTTTTGAACTTTCAAAGTTATTATATGAATTCATGATTTTTAAGATGAAAACTGTGTAAAATTATATAAATATCAGAAAGCTCAATGAATTATAGAAGGATCCAATTATAAAATATTGGATCGATATTTATTTTTTCATCCTGACGTTTCAATCTCTTGTTGTCTTCTTGCTCACACGCTAGAATAACAACCTTTACCCAGTCAAAATGCATTTTGTCCTCAAAATGCAGGAGAGAGTTTCTCTGTTACTGTTGTTAGTATCTAGCCTGTGAGCAAGAATACAAGTCTTTGAAAAGTTGGGTTGAATAAATAAATATTGATATCATATTTTATCGTTGGTTTCTTCTATAATTCATTGAGCTTTCTAATAATCATATATTTCCCCGTAGTTTCCATCTAAAAAATCATGAATCCATATATATATATATATATATATATATATATATATATATATATATATATATATATATATATATATATATATATATATATATATATGTATATATAATATATATACATTTAATCTGTATACTGCAGCGTTTATATTTGAGGCAGAATGTTGAACAGTATGCGGTTACTGCGTCTCGCCACTGAATAGTTACATTTTCTATGAAGAATTCGATCTTTACCTAAAAACAACGTACCGTTTTGTTGGTTTGGCTCTATGTGATCGTGGAGTTTCCATGACTACTGCTTTGTATAAATACCGGCTTGAGCCCTCACAGTGCGTGGTAAAAGCAAATTGGAAAAAGTTTCATCTCTATTTTTTTATTGTCAGTCAAAATGTTTCAATTCCAATTAAAAACGTCACAGTTTCTTCGCTCATTATCCCCAACCACAGTTGCTAATCAAAAGTACACGTTTTAGCCTCCGTGATTATTATTGTTCGAAACTGTTCAATTTTTCCATAGAAAATTGAAATGTGAATTATTTAATTCAAGCGAATCACATGATAAATAAGGAGGAGTGGCTATTCAAGTGTGAAGACGGTCTTTCATTCATGAATATTATATTGGAAATGTTCAAAGATTGACTGCAATCTATATGACTGAATATTTATTCATGAATAGGGAGTATATACTGATGACTGGAGAGAAAAAACGGATCATAAAATGATATCGATTTTTCACATAATAATTTTATGGAATGTAATTATTTCCGATAAAAGTACAGATGAAATGTCATGCTACTTTCTTCCTTTCATTAAAATACATTTCTTCAAAGTTAGACATGACCAATAATTGATTCATTTTCTCCATCTCTATAACTTTATAATAATCTCTTGTTGAACCGTTTTTATCCAACCCCCTCCAATATTCGTTGCCGCTCAGCCCTCTTGACTCTTGAGTCTTCAGATAGTGTATCTACGTCATTTAAAAGTCGAGTCGGTTCTCAAAAGATGGATTATAATTAACGTCGTAGCTTCAAGCAAACTTCCATCAACTTTTGCAATCATCGTAACAACGACTAAAAACAACATATCTCGTACAGGAGCAACGGTGAAGATAAACACAATTTGTTCAAAATGTTCTGTTCTTTGTGTACTTTTAATTCTGGAAATGCTTTCCAAATTTATAACCAAATTATCGGTGTAGTCTAGTATACATGTAACAACAACGACACCATTGAAATAATACATTAAATACATTAAAGACATGTATTTTTTTGATGATTGAAAAAACGGTTGAATAACTTTATGACTAAATAAATTTGTAAACATCATCATTCATAGCCATATGACTCAAATATAATAAGGTGATAATATTAATAATATGGAATAGCAACATGGAAATTTAGTTATTTACTATGTTCCGTAGATGATTAGGCAGATGGTATATGTGATTATTTATTCGTCGGCTGATATAAGCCGATTCTTGTAGCCAAGTATAGCCAAGCTTGTTAGAGCTATAGGTTGTAGCCAGGTATATTTGTACCATTTGAAATCAATAAATATTCTGCCTTGCATTACTGAACATATAATAAAAATCAATTATCTACAAATATACAAATCAACGATAATAACATATATTTTTGGAAATTATTCCATGACAAAAATTAAACGAAGGTGAAAAAATAACAGATTTAAATCTGAAAATTGAAATTAAAATAGAGAATGATGACACTCTCGATTAAAAAATGTGAAACTATGATCCGTATAATCAGTGGAAAAATGAGAAACAATGCATGAACCAACTAGGTATACTGCTTCAAGTTTAGTTTGGGCCTACCGGTGCAATAGGCTGGTATATTCCTAGATTATAATATATCTCAATTATAAAAAATTATGAACCAAATTTCATTTTCAATTGAACATTGTTTTGATGAATGATCTGTTATAGTATAGTATACCTAATGAGTTAGTTATTTTCACGTGCAGGCTATGGTGTATAAGATGTGAATGATATGAATAAACAGTTTGAATGAGCATAAGTAATCGGTTCGTGTAGTGCTTTGCGACTATATACATACATGACTTTCATATTCAAACAATTATATATCCACTTATATATAATTATATACGATCACATATTACTGCCGTGTATATTTTAATCTATATACACTTCAACTACATATCTTGATTTTATGCAAGGCGTTGATTATTATCTGAAATTAGAGTTCTTTCATTCATATTGGGCATAGGCCTATAACGACACATGATTAGAGTTGTTTCATTCATATTGGGATAACGACACATGACTACGATCTATTGGCGTCGGTGATGGTGATATATGAGATGATGGAATGATGTGATGAGAGTTTCTTTATTATGTGTTTTTGGTAGGTGTTTTTGGATAGTGGGAAGGGGTCCGTCGTGGCCTGTTGTTAAGAAACCATCCTAGTATTAACCCGAATGACGTAAGGAAACCGCGAAAAACCCCTGTCAGAATGGTCGACCATGGCGGAAATCGAACCCCGGTCTCCTGAATGACGGTTCAGTGTATCAACCACTTGGCCACTCGCCTCAGTATTGGTTTTGTTCATAGGAAGTTTCGGCAGTAGAGGCAGTAAACTAGTGGAGGTGCCGAGTACAGTGCAGTGATTGAGTACAGACACTGATCAGAGTACTGATATAGCGAGAGTCCCATACACTGCGTAACCAATGGCTACATAAATTGACAGTTTCCCACCTCTCATAAGTCAGCTCAAAATGACCTAGAAGTCGATGAACTGTAAAATCCAAACACCTATTCACAATATGTCATTAGTTGGGAAACATTGATTTAGGTTTTATGTAGACGTTGAAAGTATATTTAAATAGTCTTTGAAGATACAACTGAGGTCATTATACCAATTCACTACATAATTTGAGTCAATTCATCAATAACAATAATACACTTCATACGTTATACTTATCGAATATTTTGAACAGCAAATAATATTTTTTGTCGGGTTGATACTTGATATGATTCACAAAATGATTATAGAATTTTGAATTACTCTCAAAATATAAGGAGTTTTCGACAAATTTTTTAATACAAATCATTTACATTTTGCATCTGACACAATGATGAAAAAATTCTTGAATGTATTCCACAATCGTTTTTGGCCATGGAGTAATCAAGTAACTAATTAAATATTTAAACACTCAATTATGTACCGAAAATTCGACAAAATTTGTATACTCATGAAATAAGAAATTCTTCGGTATGTTTCAAGCACTAATCTCATTCGAAAACATGTTCAAATTCTGTATCCTGTTTCTTCTTTGATAAACTCTGTTGAAAATAAGTGGAAAAAGCTCGAAAGTAATTATGTGTACGTAAACGTATTAAATATTAAATCCTTGGGAGGCGGAATATTTTCGCTGTAAGCTCTGCTCTTTACATTCTAAGAAATGAGTTTTGAAATACAAAGATATAACTCGTTTTTTTTCAATGATAGGCCCTACCTGAACAAATTATCCAATATCTCAATTCAGTAATGACGTATGAAACAAAAACGGCTTTTTTAAAATATTAGTTTTGAAAATTGTATTCGTTTTCTCAAGAGTAGTTTTGTTACATTGCTTTCAGTGGAAAAACACTTCACACTTCAATCATTTACATCTACACTATCAGAAGAAAAACAACTTTATACGTTATATATAATTCTAGAGTGTTGATGTGTTTTCAGAAATATAAAAGCGTGATTGTTCAAGGTGCTTTAGGAATGGAGCACACTCCAAATAATTAACTGGATAAAATAAACTGTATATAATTTCAGTCACCTTTTAGTATGAACCATGAAGTATAGTGTATTTTTGCTGCTACTTTTAACTGTTCTCCCTAGGGAGAAACTGTCCTAAAGGACGGTGGTAAATGCACACGTTGTTAGTTGATGTTCGAATATTCGTCCTCCACCACTTATACACCCTTCATTATTCTCTTCGAATAATATTGTTTGACACGCTATAGTGTCTTCTGCCCATGCACCGTATCCCTGAATCAGCATAAAGTTATATAGACTGCCGAGCAGCCCGGTCGTTTTCTAAGTGTCATTAACATTAGCATTGGCACAAAACAACTGGAGTGGTAGCTTTAGATGAAACATGCGATCCACTATAGTCGAACACTTCATATTGAGAACAGAGTCCACCATAATACTATTTTGATCTCGAGTCCTATCGAATAGTTAATCATAACAGTAGACTGACTTTCATGACAACAATATAAATCGCTATCCATGAGATAATATGTTATAGAGTTCCGATTTCATCATGATTTTCTCGAGTCAGTGAAAGCAATTTTTGAATTTTTTCCCCTTTCGTTTCACACACATAATGGAGTTTTCGATCAAAAGATCTACAGACCTACACGTATGTATACCTACGTGAAAACAAAATTGACATTCTGTCATGGATTTGCTTCAAAAATGATGAATTGAGAGTTTAAACGAAGATTTATCAGGTTTGATTTTTTTATATAATGATAACGCTTGCGGAGCACGTTTCATTTCTTTTTTGTACGGATGATTACTTATAACTGTAATGGAAGATGAAAATCACACCTGCTTTATCCAGCCTTACTGTAGTATGTGGGAAGGTGGGGAGGGGGAGATTCTCAGTAGGTTACAAGATTCTCCAGTGTGACGGAGATTGCTATTGCTTTCCATTCGAAAGAAGTAATGGCTTCTTAGGCATTATGAGACTATTTTCATGCTTTCAAAACAGAATTCAATTTGACAGTTAAAAACGTTGGGAAATGAGATAACTTCTCTATATTTGCGTAAATGTTGGTGAATGATAAGATAAGACTGTGAGCAGGAGAGAGGTGATTGCGATAGATTCATTTTCTTGGAATTTGGTAAAGGAAACTGCTTTAACTTTATTTTTGATCATCCATGATTCAAACATTCATCTAAAAAGCATTGTGAAACTTGAAAAGAGTCCGGTGTTGATTGAACTTTAACGCCCTTGCAAAATAAAGAAGATGATCTAACTACATTCTCCGTTTTTCTAATGAAGAGTAATATTTCCCTGAGAAGATCCGCAAGTTGATATTATACGATACATTCTAACAAATTCATCATCCTTAATTTAATTTCACCAACAGTTATTTATATATTATTATGATCTCTGTCGTGGTAGCACTAATACAACTTTATAATGGTCAAAGGCATGAAACACCGAGCGTTGTAAGTCATAATCCGAACTTGGACTTAACCACTAAGAAGATTAGAACCGACGAGAAAACGTCCTCAACGTGAGCGCCGAACCACACAAAAAATAAACAACGGTAGCTTTTAAAACAATAAACCGTGGAAAGACAGGAATGAGAGAAAAACATAGATGATGACGATTATAAGAAGTGACGAAATAAAACAAAAAATGTATGATATAACGTGGAAGAAGTTTAATGTGAGAAGTATAATAAACTATGTGGCTTGTCACTGTTGAGACGAGATAGGGACATTTGAATTATGACTGTACTATATATTATGTAGACTCGCATTTAATTCCTAAAAGCTCATAGAGAAATGGGATATGACAAGGTTTTGCTCATGACTGGATGCCAACTGATGGAGCAAATATCTCCTACGATCATATACAATTTTCGTTATTACACTTTCTAATCTTAACGTATATATACATATATATATATATATATATATATATATATATATATATATATATATATATATATATTTATATATATATATATATATATATATATATATATATATATATATATATATATATATATATACGGTCATTTATTATACTCATATAGGCCAACGTTCCATATAGGCCATATAGGGAGAACGTTTCAGCTCAATTATATTATATTATTCATGAATTTAAACTATTACATTTTGATATTGGTTCCGTAATATGGAGTAAATGAGTTGAATTCATAGCTGCAATTCATCTTTAGAATAATTTTAGAACAGTGAATGAAATACATCTCTGTAATCATTCTGTAAATGAAATACATATAATGATGTATTCGCTGTATCATCTTTTGGTGTTCTTCGTTCGGTTGAAAAGTGTTTTCTGTTTGCACATTATGCATGTTTGTACGAAACATGAACGTTTGCTCTCAGAAGAATTATATTTCGTTTTATAAGCTTCCATTTACAAGACTTTCCATTTCAAAGGGGTAATATATTATGATTTGCAAAAAACGATTTGAAGAGGATTAATATAACTCACAGAAGTTGAACTCACCCTCTCAATTTAAAAGGCGTTTCATAAAAAATAAATTAAAGTACAGAAATGCATGATGGATGGAAGAAGCAAGCAAGATTATACTTTTCATTATAAATCTGATAAATTACCGTGTCGTGAAAGCAGCAGGGACAACCCTGTCGACAAAATAGCAATTTGTTTCTGTAGACATTTTAATTTAAGGAAATGTTAACATTGTTCTTTGAAACTGTGCAGTATTGGAAATATCTCATCTAATAATATTTCTACCAGCTTGAATCTTTTGATTTGAAAACTAAAAAGACCGTGAAAAAATTGACATTAATTTGCGTTTCAAATGAAGGCATAAGTATTCATCAAAGAAATAAAACCTACACGGAGACGAGAACTTATTATATAAGTTGTAAGGCGATTAAGATTTTAAAACACTTTGCAGACTTTGAAGTACAGAATTATCATAAAGTAGGCCTATCTTCGAAATGAAGGATTCTGGTTTCAACCGAAGCGCTATAACAGAATAATTGACCCTGTAGTTAATTTTAAAAGGGATACTTACTCATCTTCTTTATATTATCATTCATATATTAAGCTTCAATCGTAGTGTCTCTGAATCAAAACCTATAAATGCAAACTAAGCCGCAATATTATGGAAGTGTAATATTGTTCATCTGATCATGGACTTATTATACTGAGTATTATAAGTCTATGATCTGATCATGAGATTAATAGTGCGGTTATTCCAAGGGATTTGGCACGAAATGTCGCTCTTATTTCCTTCATAAATCAGTTTACTTCTGAATAGAATGCTATTGAAATCATAGAGAGCTGAACACACACACACACACACACACACTACATACACACACAGTCATGCAACTGAATGCGACGGGAACAAATGACACTAGCTACTCCATTAGCCCAAGTTAATTCCACTACTTGAAAGTTCATTGGATATAACAAAAGGCTAACCTATTTAATGTATTATTCTCCCTCCGGGAAACTTACTTGAGAAATACGGTATTATTAAATACGTAAGTCGGAGCTATGGCACGTTTTCAGGCATTTCTAAGCTACGATCTCTAAGCCCTCCCGCATACTAGTTCATTTAGTATTGTACTATTATGTATTATAGACGAAATTTCATAATAGAGGTTTTGTACTACATTCACCGCAAAGTAGAGGATTTTCCTCGCTATTAAAGAGATTTCAGTTCCTACATATGGGAGCTTACTGAAAAGAAGAGAGAGACAATTTCTATAAACGATAAATAATGAATTATTACGACATATCTACACATTTCTATTTATTTATTTTTCGTGTTATTCACCCACGAAGCCATTAAAAATATATGATGTTCATTCTCCAACGGAGATAAAACGTTAGTGCTCATATTAATATGTGGCAACGAGAATTTATAAACTACACGTCGCATTCTAGATGATAATCTGTGAGTACAATGGTACGTTATAATAGGCCGTTGGATATCGCCCCACCTTTTCGTTATATATATATATATATATATATATATATATATATATATATATATATATATATATATATATATACAGCATTATTGTTAGCAACGTTCATGTACACATTCACATGTATAGCTGGGGTTCGCATGCTATAGCTAGGCGACATTACTAAACGTCAACGAAGAATGCCATCAAAACATTAGCGACTAGATTATGTGTTTGTGTTTTAGCTCGCACGCCACACAATTAGACTTTTATTGGTGAGAACGTCGACGCATTGTACAAATGTTGTGTCACTCTAGACTAAGCGTTTGAATACTCGGTCAGATCTCAAAGTAGTTTCGTGCTCACATCGTCCATGTTACCATAAATAATAATTATATATTGTTCATTTGAAAAACCCAAATTATCTTTGTGGATAAAGGTTCCCCGAGTTATGAACGTTCAAAAGTGTCATTAGAATGGTCTGGTGGAGGTGCCAGTTACCGACCAGACTTTGAGCTCAGTAGAGACGTATACGTGATCTTTGAACCTTGGTCCAAAAAGCTATTGTGGAATGTTTTATAACATAGTTTGGCATTGTCACAGCGATATTGCATTGCATTTCAACGCAGTTTCATCTGGGATTCGGCACCGAGAAGAGAATATTGTGAAGCACAATACAGAAGATCGCATAGATTGTTCTTCATACAGTTCAGTGGAGATAGTAGGCGCCAGATGGGAGCAGGAGTAGTCGTGGTGTGAGGGTGGGGGATGGGGGTAGCTTTGTTCGGCCTCAATGTGACGTCACAGGTAACAATAGCAGGGAAACTCAGGCACGATATATCGTGAATTGTTGTAAAAAGGAAGCAAACGCAAAAGAAAATGGTATATAGAGATATTGAACGAAAAAATAAAAACGTTGAGGGAAAATGGGTTTGGGGGAATGGAAACGCTCAGAAAGGAGAATATTACATTTGACATGAACAATGGTAGAATTGCTACACGTCGACTTGAGGAGATCTAAAGCTCAATCGTATTGCGAGAGTTGCGGGCTGCATATTGTCCTTTGGCAAGAATGGATGAATGAATGGCGTCAGTTTTCCGAGCACGTCGTTTATGAAAAAGTGTGGTGAATCCATAGGCTTTTGTTCAAACAAGTAAAGAAACTCCCATGAGGAGCCTTTATAAAGACTAATCTGTCGTTGAAACAAATGAAGATTGATAGCATCTTAACGGTATTTGAAAGCTTACGTTAGGATTTTCTCAGCAAACTTGTGAAGAGTACAGGAGCGAGCGTGAGGCTTATATTCTAGCCACCATCGAATCCATCTTTCCGAACTGTCAACTATTTATGTTGTACTGCCTTGATGTCTTCTTTAGACCTAGCTTCCAGTTGAAACTAACTTCTCTATACGCTATATATACATGTGCGCGAGAAGTGAGGAAGACTCACTCAACTTGGGCGAGTTGTTCGGCTGTAACGAAAGAGCTTCAAATGATTCAGTTGCTGGTGAATAAAACAAACGGAACAAAAATCGAATTGAACAAGTTTTAAAACAACTCGGGGAAAAATGACATTGTTCCTATTTTTTTAGATGCACTAAAACCATGTGTTGGTGACAGGGTACTAACTCAATTATTTACTTGTAAGAATTTTATTTCAAATGGGATTTCATTTGACGATTCCGAGCATAAAATTGCTGTCGTTCCAAAACACAACACAAATTTATTTTATTTGGTTCTGAAAGACACTGAATGTAATATGCTGATGCCTGTTTTTTCCGTCGTATGTTTCTTTTTCCAATATTGTGAAATATACAACGTTTCTCGCAACTGGCTCAAGTAGCGCGCTACAAAAACTTTGGTATAGCCAAAGCGGGTATATCAGCGTCTGTTTGTATGTGAGTCAGCGTCACACGCATCACGCACACATTGTTTGTGCGTGATGCGTGATCTGAGGAACCATTGAAGCGAGATTTCAGAGATCCTACCTACTTATAGAGAAGTATTGATTTCTTTTGTTTGCCAGTTTTCAAAACAATGGCGCATGCATGATTCAAGACGGATTTACGATTTACTTTGTTAGCTATATAGGCCACATTTGCCAGTGTATAAATAAGCCCTATAGTATATATATATATATATATATATATATATATATATATATATATATATATATATATATATATATATATATATATATATATATATATATATATATATATATACCTACAATTCATCTACATTTATTTATGAGATGTCACTTTTATTTTTTTTCACATACAAAAACGTTTATTCAGGTATTCAGAAACTGCAAACTCGATCATTTTTCCGTATGAACGAAATCCCAACATCAAATTTGAATCCGAAATGATTGGTAATGACTCAGACTGGTTTCAATCTATACTGCATGTGTATTCCATTCAATAGAACAACATCATCTCATTATTGAATAATTGAAAACAAATAATATAGTAAGAACGAACATACATAATAATGATATCAGTAATATTATTAGTATGGGGTAGTAGGATCGCCCTTGTGGTGCCCCGTTCAAACGACCCTACTTTCACCTACAGCCTCGATTAGAAACAATGATTTTGTATCAAGTCTCGATGTTATTGAGAAGAAAAGTAATATCAGTGACTAATATTTATGACTTGCTATAACTATGACGATATCGATTAAGTTCGACTTTTGAAATAAAAATGAGGTTTAATTGTAGGCCTATGGAATGATAATCATTTCCATCAATACTAAACATTTCGATATATTTCCCGACTGTGAATTCAACTAAAAGCTTCCGTTCTCACAATACGTGATCGTAAATGAAAGAAGACTTATCTCCTTTCATTTACGATCACGTAATTTATTACTTTCTTCTCCTCAATCGTGTAAACTCTTGAGCAGCTACTGATTCTCGTGAATGATAGTTTTCATGTGATGACATCATGACATTTCATGATGTCATCATGATATTAGGATT
>OZ023326.1:46516344-46531344 GCA_964007535.1 Brachyptera risi
ATTTTACTTTGTGTGTGTATGTGTATGTATTTGTTGCTGCGTCATCTATATTTGATTTTCACTCTTACATCCTACACTCCTTTTTTCATTTAGATGGAATTCACTTTATTGTTAGAGAGCACAATACGTTTGAATGTTTGAAGAGATTTACTGTGTCTACAGTTCGATACTTATGAGTTACGATAAGATATTTATATTGAAATCCTGTTGTTGATTCATTGAAGAATATTGCATTGTGCTACACTATATGAAATGAGTGGGGCTGGAATCACTGATTCACTGGTAATAGAAAAAAAGGAATAGGAAATGATGTGACATTGAATGTGTCCGAAATAAGGTTTCGTTCCATTCCCCTCTTATTTAATATTTCCTTTGTTTGTCTTATAGGTTTTTGTTCGTTCTTCCATCCACTTGTTGTGCGCTATTGATCTTTTTGAACAGCTTTATTTGAGGAACTGAACTTTGAGCTCATATAATTCAGGAGAGGTAATAAAATCTTTTCATTTGAATGGTATTACCATATTTTTTTTCATATGAAAAAAAACGTTCCAAAATATAGTAGGCCTGATGAATGTATTCCTGTGGAACCTCATTTTTCAAGAGTTATATAACATTCGACGTGAAGTATCAGCTGAATCATATATTTTATTATTTTTTTCTATAAATGTAGAAATAACAATCATTTCACAATTTGTAACTGTACGCAATCAAGTCATCACATTGAAGTCCAAACTGCTTCCATTTTTTTGCGACTATGCTAGATACTGATAAGCTATTACGATTGGTCGATCAATCGAAAGATTTATGAAAAGATTAATGGAGGGCAACCGTAGAAGTGCTATACCTAGACCCACCAGCCATATTACATTAGTTCGAGAACCGTACTCGGACGAGATCGGAGAGACGAGGAAGAAGAAAATATGATGAAGAAAACCTGTTATAAAGTTGAGATCCATTAGTGCGGAACACGATTTTGTATTCAGTTCGGATATAAAAACAAGAAAAGATATTCGATCTTTCATGTGGTATTGATTTCCAATCCAAAGAACATTATGCATGTTTGTGGAATTCCGTGGAAAAATTTCTATGAAATGCAGTTGGTCCATACGGATGTTCCCTCGTTCAGGAAAGTTTATTGTTGGTAGGAGAATAATAACGTGATTTCTGACATGATTCCTTTTATCTTCAACTTCTAGTCTGACATACTTTTGAAGATGTCAATAAATCATTGTATGTTGGGCCCGCCTCTATTATGGCTCATTCATGCACATTTATGTATATATAAATATATATATATATATATATATATATATATATATATATATATAAATATATATGTATATATATATATATATATATATATATATATATATATATATATATATATATATATATATATATATATATATATATATGAGTGTGTGTATGTAGATGTTTATTACGCATACAGGTATAGGCCTACACCTACCATTATGTAACTTACCCAGATAGAAACTCACAAATAACTTATTGTATAGTATAGAAGGATTTGAATGGAATTTCCACTCAAATCTCTCGTACTAAGTTGTTGAACTTAAATCCTTTTTATACACTATATATAACAAAGAGCTACTGGCTTATAGGAGATAGGTACGGATTTGGATTGCTCGCTGTGTATATAAGTCTAGCCCTTGGCTGCATGGATACAAATACAACTGCATGGAGGAGAATTTTAAGGATAAAATCTCGTTTTATAACTAAGTTCATAATATAAAACCAACATTTTTTTTTATTACATCCTGTTTCTGTAATAATACCGCTCCATATTTGTATTGGCAATAAAAGTGAATTCAGTGAACGAAAAAACGACTTAATCCACTGTATGCACATACATAATTTATAGTTTCAAGATAAGCGTGATGGCAAATAGAGTAATACTGAACATTATTATCATGAATCAAGCTCTAAGAATGATATTTACTAACCTCGATAAATAAAAAATACTGGCGTAAACCTTCTGGAAATACTGTCAAAAAATAGTGAAGCACGTGGAGCTTGTGGAAGTGTGGGGACATTTTGAAGCACAAAGTAATCAATCAATTAATAGAGATGAATTCATGGGCATCAATTAAGTCTTTTACCCTAATCCTTCAATACTCGATTGGAATATGAAAAATCGAAATGAAAATGGATGAACACGGCACTTCCACCAGAAATATGAAGCTATACTATATATGGAGAAATAACATATTTATCGATTAGTGTTGATAAAATATGGATCGACGTGAGCTGATACGTTGCTAACTTTTCAGCTCCTCGTGTAATATTTCTAAAGTATTCTAAAACAGAAGACATGTGACATGCACGTATTCATCTATTACCAGCTTATTCATATCCCTGCCGTCTCTTGTACTTCGTTGTAGAGTTTATGTTGACAACATTCTAGTCCTTTTGTGCTCACTTACCTGTGAATATTTGCGTCAAGAAAACACGGCGTACGATTTGATCACCGAACATGAAATTCAATTGCTGTGTGCACCCGAGAAGGTGCCGTAACAAAGTTGTAACATTAAAATCTGCATCTCCTTTCCCCTTATCTGTGCATATCGAGTTCATTTCACGGTATTCAAACAGTAAATAGAGATAGGAACTGCGGTGGTTGTTATGGGCGGTAGGTGGGATAGGCACTATGCGGTAGCGTAGTGGTGGAGTATGGAAATGGTACTATTAAATGCACAATAAAGTGTGACATATGGAGGGAAGCCTCCCGCTTTAGGAATTGTAATATAACCACTAATAAAATGCGAAATAAAGTAGAATGTGGAATGCGAATTCACCGAGGAGATGATATATTAAGTTTGAACGGCTGAGACAGCTAAAAACGCCAGTAAATTACCAATAGCGAAATAATCTCCAATATAATGTTGTGTGGCTCAAGTTTGTATGAAGATTTATCCGTGTTGTGTTTGTAGCGACACGAGAAGTTATTCGTGGACCGCCTGTAGAAACAGCAACTTATGTTTCACTTCTTTGGACAAGAATATCCATCATTTCTCTCAGCGGCTATCATCGCGCTATCGGCGGAAAACATTCGACCAACAACATGGCTCTAATAGAAAGAGATGCTAGACTAACTTCGATCTGGGGGGAATTGTTTAAATTAATTAAATAATAGATTTCCACTAGAAGTTTTTCTCGTTCAGGAAACTTTTGCCAACATTAGCCAAGAAAAGAGCGAGATCATGTGTTAGCCAGTTAAGTCAGTTAGCGTGCTCCTAATTGGGATGCCTCCCTCCCCTTCTCCAACCTCTCCCCAGGCCCCCATGACGTCACCATTCTCACGTTCAGACCCATACAAGGAAATGAATCTGTACGAGCTTCTTGCCAAGTTCATTTAGTTTCTGTAATTTTTCTCGTGCCAAAGTAAAAAGTGAGCTATATATAATATGTACACTGCATTGCGCTTAAGACGATAGCTTGGAAACACGATGGACATAGGTCAAGATAGCGCCAACAGTTAAGTGTTGTTATCAGTCATTGTCATCGCGACGCTGGATCAATCACGTGAATGTATCGAGTGAAGCGTCGATAGTAAAAGACGACGTCTCACTAGCGGACCGCACCTCGAGACCAATCGAGCGTAACATATCACAACCTCGTCGTCCCACTGGGCATACAACGTCGAGCATCGCGTCACAACTCAGACAACCTAAACACGGCGACCGAAAGAACAAACTTTTTTCATCATAAACAATTTCCGTTTAGGGACATTGCAAGGGAATACATTTTACGATTGTTATGGGCCAACTTGTATTTGTGGCTTTTTAAAATGAGCCACTCGTTCTTGGTATTCAATAGCAACTTGTTAGATAGCGAAAAAGGGGTTAGATTTTCTTTCCATCCAAAGTTGAAAGAATCTCACTTCTTGTCATTCGAGACCTGTAAGTTTCACCCTTCCTTCCAATCTGTGAATATCTGAATGTGAGATGTGATGTGACACGACGTGATAGGTGAATGTGTGAAAAGCCGCGCCTTATAAAATGTTCTACATCCCAGCCCCCTTGACTTTAAAACCTCATCCCCTTACTTCTATAGGCTCACCCATGACACCTAGAATGAGCTAATATCCTCTAGTATCCAATTCCACATGCAAAGACAGTCACTCGACTCGACGCCCCACAGACAAGGAAAACGATGTCTTTGAGCTTTGTCTACATACCGCATGGTGCACGACGTAACCATTCCTCATAGAACCAGATTCACATATTACCAACTGTACAACAAACGTTCTACCTAGGCTCAGAGGCGCATTCGTGTGGAAAGAACAAGATTGTGCCACAGTACAGGCTTCGTTGTGAAATTTCCTCACGTCACATTTCGTCGCTTCTGTACTGAATACTAATAAAAACCCGGCTACCCTTTAATATGAGTATCATGTGAAATGCATAATGAAGATGGTTTTTAGATGACATTGCAGTTATACTTGTAGATATATGTATGCAATACGAGAAAACATTACCCATATCTGACATCTGTTGATACAACAAAGAGATGACCAAGCATCGAGGATGCCCGCGAGTAATATTAATTCTGGTCATAACAATATCAAGAAGAAAAGCGTTAAAGCTGACGTAGTCGTCAACAATGCATTAGTGTGCTGTTTTCAAATGTTTGATATTAAATTCACGTAACAAATTGAAGACTAGCGGTACAGAACGATGAGGGGAGAGATGATGCTTTAGCTTGTGGTGGGATAAGGGTATAATATGAAACGAAAGGAGATTGAAATACGAAAACATTCGATATTGTTGATGAAAAGTGATCGATGATAGTATGATAGCTTTGATGATGATGAATATTAGCTTACTCTCTCCTACAAAGTCACGAATTCTCTTAATGAGCTAGATTTATACTGTATATGACTACATATAGAAATTACTATAATCGTTTCTATAAATATAGGAACGGCCACTACTTGAACACGAAGAAATAGAATGATATACATTCAGCAAATAGTAAAAAGTACGTGTTTAAAACAATGTAGATTATCTTTGAAATCGGAGATATATATTTATTCAATAATATAAGAGAATTTCAAGTTTTTGATTTACGCGTTCAACCTGTTTTCTGTTTTCGTTCGAACTTGTCATTTGTTTAGTTTATGGATGATGTTGACAGTTCTGGTCTATACTTTATAGAGATATTTAGCGATTGACTGTACAACATGCTCACCTAGCCTTAAAGGAAAGATCGATGGAGTATATTAAATATCTACGTCCGGGATTCATGTCATTCAATGACACAGATATTTCAAGTGACGTGACGTGGCAATGATTGTGATGACGATGGTGAGGGTGATTACGATATGCGCGAACTCGTTTTCAATTAAGAAGATAATGAATCTGACTGAGTGTAAATAACGCCCTAAAAGCCCTCGATGACGCTAGTCTATTCGCCCTTAGGCATGAGCGCGATAGGCCGTGATGAAATGGATTGAATTGAATTGCTGGTGTGTGTCGGTAATTAGCCCACACAATGGTGACGCTGTTTCTCTCCTAGTGTATTATTGATTGGTGGCGAGCCAGGCTGGCAGGATTCGAGAGAGGGATTTACAGAACATGGTGGAATGTAAACGGGAGAGTAAATGGGATTGGAAACAGGAGCGTAAGGGAGGAGGGGAGCATGTTGGGGGTAAAAAATAGGGGGATAACGACCATTTTTAAAACTTATCTTCACACCATTCAACACTTCATTAGCATGAACAAAAAATATGTACTTGTGGTTTTTGATTTACTCTCGCCTATTAAATGAAATACGAGTGCCTGCATAAAGCATTTCAAATGTGATGGCGTGTTATGAAGCTATTGTGCGAATAAATGCTCAATCATCGAACTGTCAGTTCGTCGATATCACATTTCTCTAATTGTTCTCACGTTCAAACGTCTTATTTTTATTGTCGACAATTAGTTTGATCGTATACGCTAGTGGAATTGAAGAAGGGAAAACTAATTGTTAAAACAGCAGCGTACATTCTTTTGGGAAGGTTGAAGGCGATATAACAGATTGTATTTTCGCTCTCGGTCGAGAAAAGAGATGAAGAAACTATCTAGACACGTGTATATTTTCTACATACAAACTAAAACTTGTATCTGAAATCGATAGAACCGTTCTAAGAATCACTATGTATCTCGAGAAACACTCGATTATTGTATACTTACACTTACTTACTTGAGTAAACTAGTTCTGTCGAGTGCAATTTTTTCCCCATTTAGACGTTCGTGCATGCATGTGTTGTTTGTTTCTTTTTAAACGAATTTGCAACGTAAATCCCGTCCAATCTACGATTTTCTAGGATTACTTTGGAAAATAGAGAATGTCAACTCGGCTGTCTTTCAAGTCGAACCTCTCCTCAAGGGATTTGGAACCTGGAGTGAGATTTAGTCCCTTTCGACGGACGAGATTTAGAAACTTGCTTCCTTCTTTGCCCTCCATCTTTGCCCGTCTCCAGCTTCCTCTCCACCTTCCTCGACACGCCTGTGATCGGACTATTTTTTCACCGCGCTTTTGAACTAACAGAAAAGAAGTAAGTACCTACTTTATTTATCATCGTGTTCTCTCTTCCAAACACGACATCTGCCAGCGAAATTACTTCTCGACTCTTTAGAAATCCATTTTACATTTCAGCTAATCTTCTACAGACAAGACGGTTATAATTTATACCATTAGTAGTTTCTTTTAGAATACATATTGGAATTCCGAATGTCAATAGAATGAATAAATAATTATGAGACGGGCGTATTCGGCGCATGCAAGGGTGATGAATTCGAATGAAAGTTTCATGGTCCAGGAAATTTGTATTCCATTACTATATAAAATGGATTTGATCTATACTTCTATGGTTTTCTGAAATAAAAATACAAAAATGAATCTCTGGAGATATTAAACAAAAAAATCTCATTTATTTTTTCTTGGCTGCCTTCGGCCTATTGCGAACTCAACTTTGGATACAGTCGCTTGCTCACAGTGGATGCGAATAAATAGAAGAACTTTGAATAAAATTGTGGATTCTGTATATGGAATGAGAAGGATATTTCGAGTTGTCTATACTATGATATTTGAAACACCGTGTCATATTGAACTCGAGTCGTGGACAAATTAAAACAGGCTATTATAAATTTTTGATGACTACAGAACACAGAAAGCACGTGCACGTAAGGAAAAGAGGTTAGGAAAAGGAATAAAAATGAGTTTGAAAATTTCTATGCATTATTCAAGTCTTATCTGAACTCGTATATCAAGTCATCTCATCCAGGTTAAACATTTTCATATCTCGTTGAATCCGTTTGTTCGTTATAGTACAGCTAGGTTTCACTCTTAGTACTAAGCTCTCATCTTTCTTGCAATTTCTTTTAGATTCCAACGATGACAACAGCCGTTGCCTTTCAAGCAGCAATCACATTTACATAGGAGCATCTATATTGGATTCGTTTCTATCGCATATTATCTTTCTAATTTCATTCTATACTTAAATCCTTATTCGACGGCTCATTTTCTCATCACTCACGTATAATCCATGTGCACGTTCTACGTATTCTTGAAAGGATTTATTCGTACGCAATTTGAGTCGAAATTGTTTCATTCAATATCTGTATATAATCTTGGAACAAGGATTAGTGTTGAAGTGTAGAATTTTCACCATCATATTTCAAATTTTAGAATAATCATGATTTTCATTTCACATTTCATATTTCGCTTCATGAAACTGTCCAATGTAATAATTACACCATGTTTAATTATGTTTTTATTATTATTTACTCGTGCGTTTGGCATATTGTCACCGAAGTTTCGCTTCTCTGCGTAATGACAAACAGTTTGAGTGACGTTTTGTCGTTTTAAACCCTTTGAGTAAATCCCCGTCACTCACTCTACCCCACAACCTGAATGTATGAATATGAAGTTGTTAATCATCTACACAGAATTAAAAGTACGAGCAACAGAGGCAAACTTCTCGTTTTTGTGCAATATTTTATAAACAGTACACATACACACAGAGTTGCAATGATAACTTCTCATTGTATTCTCATTGTAGTCGGTATTCGAAATATTCTAAAAGACTATAATCAATAACCACCATGGCGCTTTATATGGGGAGAATGGTCGATTACAGCTTTTCGAGAATAGAAAAATATTAATATTACTTCTCCTATTGTTTGGTACAATTGAAAATTGTCTGGCAACAGATTTCACAACCCTTCCCCACAATTATTTTTATACAGTGCAAGTTCTTTTCATGTTATATAAATGTGTAGAAATAATGGTTTCCTCAATAGAAAATATCGTTTTTATGGCGTGTTGTAAACCGAACATTTTTGCACTAAAAATAATGCTCTCCGTGGTTGTTAGCAATCAGGTTTACCATCCTCCGAACGTGTCACGTACGAAGAGACGTTACTCCAATTCAATTACCAGTCGCAGTGCACCATTTCGCTTTTATAGAATGCATATAGTTGATCATACATTATATGTTGGACGACGAAGATATAAAAGCCGTGATGACTCCTAAATGCCCAAACGACTCGACGAATAAGTGATGTTTTACTGTATACCTTCTTGTTCGCAGCTTACAGTGAGTGACTGATGCTACTCCTAGACTTTGTTGCTCGCTAAAAGTACTCGCATTCAATACCCTTGAGTTTTGACCAACCTCTCTATTTAAGTTCAAAGCCGTATTCCTTTTCAGTCTATACAGAAACACAAACATATCTCCAAAGACGTACATGTAATCTCTCAAAGTCTTATCATATCGTGTTTCTCTTTGGAAATACCTTTAAAACTCTTTCTGTTATACCCATCTCGTTTCACACAAGCATTTTGATTTCGATTTTTCATTCTTTTTTGATACTCATCGTGAAAATCCACTACCTTAATGGTAGAGCCTCGAGCAAGCAGACTATATATCGCTAGAGGAGCATGTTCGCGCAGACTTTGATCGAAATGGCGATTGCGCAGTGGGTGTTAGTGGAGGGATGGTTTTACAGGGTTCTCTATGGAATATTACATTAGGTAGCTCTTTTCTTGTGCTCAGTCTCTACTCCGCTACGGTACGCAATGCGGACTGCTGTACCTTGAACCACACACACATAGTTCAGCTACGCTCTCGTACGCTCCACGTCACTAACTCACACTACATCAGATAGGCGTCGCACTCGTTGGACGCGTTTTGACTTATTACAACGCTTTAGTTCAAACGTTATTATACCCATGAGACATACGTTTTAACGGTTAGAATCGCGTGCGCACCGATGTGTAAAACTTATAGTCAGATTGTTATCATACAAGTTCATTATCGATGACAGTAAGGCGTTAGCAGTTGTTAATTAAAAGTTACGTCTTAATTAAAAAATCGATAATAAATTACCGTTTCTCAAGTTTGTGAATTGTGCAGCCCAGGGTAGTTAACAGACTATTAAATGTGTTGAATTAACGTTACTATTAGCACGACTCAATCTCGAACGATCGATATTAAAAATTAGTCATTCATTCTCGTGTCAATCGAAGTTATAATTAACTTCGCCAATCAACGAATATGAAAATGAAAGGGCAACCTCATAGTGGTGGTGCACATGGCAGGGTACAAAATAACAACAATAATAACAATACGTCGTCGAGTGCAAGCATGAGAGAGGCGGAAAGAAGATTGAGTGTCATATTGAAATCGGCAAAGAAGATGTCATTCACGTCAGATGAATTATTGGGTCTTGATTCTGCAAAGAAGTTGACGCAAGGTTATCGAGGTCGTTATAGAAGTTGGTTCAAACATATCCTACCAGTCTTTGCAGGACTGTTTGCTCTACTGATGGTCTATCTACTTGTCTACTCGTTCGACGACCAAGGATTCGGATGTCTTCGAAACACTTCGGTACGCAAAGAAATATGAAGGTGTGCTAAAATATAGGATAGAAGATGGAATGCTTGAATGTTGTGTTATGTGCATGCTACATTTTGTATGAGTGAGTCCGTGAATATTTTTGAAATTGTGTGATATCCAAACATTCCATTTTATTAACGATCTCGTTTGTCTTTTCTTCATTTTTTCTTTTATATTGTGTTTTAACGACGCACTATACTGATGGCTACGATCTATTGGCGTCGGTGGATAATGAATGAGATGATGTGATGGAGAGATGGAAGGTTATTTTATTAGGTGTTCTGGATGGTGGGAAGGAGTCGGTCGTGGCCTGTTGTTAAGGAACCATCCCAGTATTGACCTGAACGACAGAGGGAAACCACGAAAAACCCCTGTCAGGATGGTCGACCATGGCGGGAATCGAACCACGGTCTCCCAAATGACGATTCAGTATGTTACCACTCGACCACGCGTCTCGGTTCTTTTTTTTTCATATTTTAGGTACTGATTCATCCAAATTTCATATCATGACATATCGCTTATCGCACACAAATCAACATTTGAATTACTAGACATCACATATACAAATGGTAAAGTTAACCAATTTCACAAAAAAAATTGACCAAATTTCAATATATACCATTATTCCACACAATTGGTTGTAATATTCCTCTCTGCAATTGTAAACATATTATTGCAGAGCTTTTCAAATATAATCGAACTTTGGCAAATTTGACAGACATTGGGAAACGTAAACGTAAGTTTCTGCATTTAACTGTGTGCGTCCAATCATTCAAATTTTAGTATTTGTAAAAAATAGCCGCTTCATGTCTCACCATAGCATGACATTCTAATGTGACTGAATCTGAGACAAGGACATGTATTTCTTATTTGCATTTCTAATGCTGTTCTCATGTGTGCTTGTAACACCTTGATTTGAGTCCCTTCAATTTCTTCAATGCAAATCAAATTCAGCGTAGTGCCTATTATCATGGTCCTATATTTAGATAATGATATAACAGGGTGTATAGTTTGCATTCAGTTGAGCTCAAGCCATTTACTCATTCATTTAACAATTTTATATAGGGAGAAAATCTGTTCTCCATTTGTGTGAATGAACTTATTACAATACTTTTTCCTTTTTATTTATGCGTGAAAACAGAATACACGTGATCACTTTTCAGCAAAGCAAACATAACCTAACGGAATAAACTTTACAAATATTTTCACCAAAATGATATTACGCAGTAGTTCTCCAAGAGTCCACATAGATCCACAAATATCCATTTGTATCTGTTCAATCATTTAAACCAATTTGATATTCATTTTCCATTTCTCAATTTTTCCCTAATTTTCATTAGTTTTCTGATTAATCGAATTTATCGATTGTCGAGACTTATGTTTCTAACAAAAACATCATGTAGAACACGAATTATATAACTGCATATGAAAAGAGCAACAAAAAGTGCAACAGTGTACCTAACAGAATCATATCCATTTACTCCATTCATTAAATTCATTTTAACCATCCAATTACTTGATGATAAAATTGGCTCATGAGCCCAAGCTACGTATCGGTAGTGAAGTAGTATTAGTACTATAATATAGAACGGTATTATATATTATAGTATTAGTCTCAGTATTTATATAAGTCTCAGTATTTAAATTGGTCTTAGTTAATACAGTCTAGTAGTCCAAGTATTTTGATTCAACTTGGATCTGCAAAATCACGAGAACTCATTTATTTGCACCACGTTGAATCTGTTATGGATGCTCAATTACGGTAACGGGTAATTTATAGCTAGAAATCTCATTTGAGAAATTATTGTCGACGTTTAGGTAACGGTCCATTACCAATATTGAAATAATTTGGATGAAACATTGAATGACAAGTTTTTGTCTAAAGAATTGATTCGCTTTCATCACTTGACTAGCATCACTAAACTTCGATAATAATGTTGAGCTATGCCGTACTCTATTTTGATACTCGCGTTAATTTACGTACCTTCATTGAAATAACAGTTTCAATTAATTACTTCATATATTGTATAGCTCGAGATACGCTAAACAATGCTATTTTCTTCTCTCCCTTCACGCTTTTCCGTTTCCCTTCTTCCTTTTCGCATAACTATAGCGCCCCTCACTAATTATCGTGTATTTGCTTATTATTCTTATTATACGGGCTTGTAGGGGCCACTAATACCTCCGTATTACATGAGGGTATGGCACCGTTGTAGTAGAAGATAAGAAAGATCCAAACGTGGGCTACTTTATAGTCAGCTACTATCTCTTGCCATACATTTACAATGAACGTGGGCACTGACTTTGAAATACGCGAAAGTTAAGCCATTAAAGCTATTCACTGAAAGAGTAAATGGAGCTTCTGAGCAGTAGAATGCTCAGCTCATTGCAAACTATTCGAAAATAAGGGTCATTCATGTTTCTAAAATATGGAACTTGAGTTTCTCGGAAATGACGTCAGTACATAAAGGAGAATACGTTTATTTTTGTACTGAATCGACATAATTTATTTGTGAAATAATTCAGAACACAAGACTTGAATTAGTTTTAGTATCATTTGAGCTGAAGTTGGTTACTCAAACTCATTTTCGGTATTCCATACAATTCAAAGTTCCAGTTGCAACAAAAAGTATGATTTATATTTATGTTTCATTCATTTGATATAACTATAGATATTATTTCATTTGAACTCATACTATATGTTCAATATATATGATTTCTGTGTCGAATGATGTTAGGAATGAATTTGAAAGTACTTCATTTCACGTGTTTCTAGCTGCCTATTTGAACTATATTTATTCAACTCCGGCCTGCATGTCTGCCTGTATCAGGATAAGGAGCTCCACTTTCTTGTTTTTCTCTGTATTTATAAGCGGAGGTAATTCTCGACAGGTAAAGATGACGATGCTTCAGTAGAAGTTTTCCAGAATTGAACTTGATTGCCTAGAGCATGTATCAAACAGGCGAAAGAATTCCGTTTGATATTCTTGTATAGTACCTTTGATGATGGTTGGAATTAGACGCTCAAAGATTCTCTCAAAGAGTCGTCTATATATATATATATATATATATATATATATATATATATATATATTTATATATATATATATATATATATATATATATATATATATATATATATATATTCATATATATTTATATACATATATATATATATGTATATATATATATATATATATATATATATATATATATATATATATATATATATATATATATATATATATATATTCATATATATTTATATACATATATATATATATGTATATATATATATATATATATATATATATATATATATATATATATATATATATATATATATATGTTTAAATATATATATATATATATATATATATATATATATATATATATATATATATATATATATATTCATACTCATATATGTATACCTCCATCTTGTGAAAAGATTTTTTTTTAATTAAAATAGGTTGCAAAGGAATTGAAAATTTACCTTTACCTTTCATAGAAATAAGATATTTTCCTTTGACTAATCAGTGAGCTTTATACTCATATCTAGCTCAGTTGCTTACTCTATATTGGAAGAATATACTCTCTTCTTATATAATAATCAGAAGCTATTATTCGGCATATAGAACGAACGTTTGTCATATAAATTATGATGAAAAAACGCGATATCATTGCTACAGACATGAGAGAAACATTCTGGAGAATTTGTAACTTTTCCAGCTCATTTTGTCCAACTCCTACAGCTTCAAGTGAAAATACAAGACAGATAAGAATTGGAATTACGAAATTCAAAATCATTCTGCATGCTTATGACCATTTACAAAACCGTACTGTCAAATTGATATCATATACTTTCAGCCGCAAAACAAGAAGGCGGTCGTCTACCAACTGAGTAATCGTAAAACCTTCGATATTTAGATATAATCTCGTCGTTCTAGCCGGTTATACCGGGTTTGAAAGAGTCGGTTACGTTTCTTATCGTTAACCTCGTTCTGGAAAATCAAAATACTCTGTGCAAATACCGAAGTATTACACATTAGGTTTCAAATACCGAAGTATCGGTGATATAATATGTGTTTGTTTTGTTGGTGGGTAAGTTTTTCTTCTTTGATACCACCATGTATTCGTCAAGAAATTATCTGAAAACACTCGAAACATTATGAATTTCCAGAATATTTTTTGGAATTGATTAGTAAGTTTTGTGATTTGTAAGTTGACATGATCCAATCAAATTCAATATCCACCCAATGTCAATTAGTTAAGGTTTCAATACACTTCAATGATTTCTATGATTGTGAGAAAGAAAACTGCAGAGAATATTTGTTTCCATATAAATATTTAATTTATGGAAAGTGTTCCATGACAAGTTGAACTACTCATGGTCCGTCGGGATTTTGACGTACTTCTACTTAAGTTCAGTTCAGCGAAGCAGGAAAACTGTGGACCTGTAGAGGCCATTTAGTGGTATTCAGTTAACTAGGTGGATGAGCGAGAAATTTATATATGAAGTATAATCGAAAACTGTACACACCTGACTCGTATGAATTAACCTGACTGCCAAACTATCAAGTCTCATACGGTGAGTCATGAATCCCGGCAGCTATTTATTCCATCTATTTGATGAACAAAAAACATTCATTGGATCATTGTCTTCAAAACGACCCGTCCGATTTTCATTTTTTTCATAATATTATGTATCTTTCATTCATATTTCATTCATTTCATCATATGTATATATATATATATATATATATATATATATATATATATATATATATATATATATATATATATATATATACATATAAATATATATATATATATATATATATATATATATATATATATATATATATATATATATATATATATGATTATATATATATATATATATATATATATATATATATATATATATATATATATATATCTATATATATATATATATATATATATAGATAAATATATATATATATATATATATGATTATATATATATATATATATATATATATATATATATATATATATGTATTTATATATATATATATATATATATATATATATATATATATATATATA
>OZ023326.1:46538844-46593844 GCA_964007535.1 Brachyptera risi
ATTATCATTTCCCCTGACAAACATCACATGATCAGAAATGCAATGGGTTGGCAGGTTGTCCCTAAAATAAGTCAAACATATATACCCCCAAATGGGTATGCATAAAATAATACTAAAACGCTGTCGATCGTTTTCGCAGCTTGGACTAGTGTTCCCTACAGACTTTGGACTGTTATTCCATTGATAGCACATATATACACCTATATGGTACGAAGGTAAATAAAGCTCTCGGAAAACATTAAAACTGTCAACTGTACAACAAATAACGTATCAAGAATATAAATGTTTATTGCAAACATTAAAGCGATGTCGGTCGCATCGAGCCATCGACGACCATGTTTGAAAAGTAGTTGGCACTACCATATATACGTTTAGCGATGTCAGACGTAAGTGTAACGAATCATGACTCCAATTTATTTGCCGTCGTAGACATACGAAGAGTTCAATTCATTTTATTCCAATGTTTCATAGTGCCAATGTTTTCATATGACGACTTTATTATATATGCATATTATATAAATATGACGCTTGGCAAAATTCACAAGCACTGACCACTATGCTGCTTCCAATTTCAATCCCAAATAAATGTGATACTATCTCCATAGAATAAAGAAATACGGTATTTATTCATTCTATGCTATCTCTATACACTATCCAGAAGTGTCAAGATGTACAACGAATAATCTTCCCGTACCAAATGAACATTATTCCAATTTGGAAAACCTTTATGTAGGAGTAAATTAACGGCTTTATATTTATTAGATATGTGAAGATAGCGAAGATTCCATTTCATATACTAAAAAAAATTGGGCTTCATGATTGTATTTTTTTGTACACTGTAGGAGATCAAAACTCGAACGAATTACCTAATCGACTTGAAAGTGTTAGTGAAAGATCCAATGAGAGATCAGAAGAGAATCAAGAAAGATCATGATATATTGGTATTGTTAAGCAAACAGGTTTCAGAACTTTTTTGGAGGGTGGCATGGAGAATAGAAAGTTCCATAAGAATAGCACTGAATGGAACTTTCAATGATAACATTGCATCAGACTGAAACAAAATTTTTGAAGAATTTCAATATTGCTCTAAATAATTCAACTTCCAAATTCAATGTGATTTACTTAGTCGTTTCCAAAACAATTGATGCATTATATTGAGGAAATGGCAAATATTGAAATTTGAGAGTTCAAAAATCAATTATAGAGCTGGAAATGAAAAGCAGTACTAAACTTGACAGACTAGATTAGACTATAGTTTCCAAATCACATGGTGCATATAACATTCAAATACTTCGTATGAATACAATATGCATGCCTACAATACAATACAATATACAGTTATTAGGCCCATAAGCTACTAACCAACAAGGAAAGGGTAGAAGTAGAAAAGGATTTTTCTCCATATTGGGTTTTAACGACGCACTATAATGATAACTAAGATCTATTAGCGTCGAATGAATGATTGATAGATGATATGGGATGATGAGATGAAGGTTTCTTAGTTATTGGGAAGGATAGTGGGAAGAAAGCGGTCGTGGCCTATATTTTAGGAACCATCCCGGCATTTGCCTAGACTACAGAGGGGAACCATGAAAAACCCCTCTAAAGATGGACGGTGGCGGGGATAGACCGGGTCCAATATGCCCCTTCACCTCCCGGATCAGACGAAGCGAGTACGTTAATCACTCAGCTACATGTGCCGGTAAATGAAATATATATATATCCGGAACAAAATACATGAACTCGCAAAATATATAGATATACAGGCTCACTGCATGAAATTATCTCTATCGTATCTCTATATTTTAAAAACATCCAGATCATTCAGAAGACTATAGATATAGATCTTGATATCTTTTCTTTTTCAAATCGCTGAAAATGATCAAAATATTCTGGCAAAGAGATATTTTTCCTCCGCCGTGGATTATTGTTCAGTATAAACTTCAGTCTGAATATTTTGACATCAATTCTTTAGACCTTGCTTACTGATTATAAGGGTTTTTACTCGACTTATTATTGTTCACATAAAATCGTAATTGACTACTAGTGATAGGCGTGGCTCATCGGCAGGTCACCTTGATCTATACTTTATGTGGGCATTTAGAGATACTCTGATAGGCAATGTCAATTTTCCCACATAACAAACAGCCAATTTGATTGGATGTTTTGTTTTGTGACGTTTGTGGGCGGGTCAATCACTAGTCGTCAATTTATTGTGACATAGACATTTTTTCCTACTCGACAAACGTATCGAGTGTCCAAGTGAAGTATTGTATTGTAATATTCAATACATGGTTCGGTTGATTGGCAGTAGCAGTAGATGACAGGAGAAGGCGAATATATTTTCGCGTCAATGTCTACGATTGGAGAAATCACTCGGATAGGAAGGTAGTCTTGAGAATACTAAGAGATAGTTTCGATAGTGGAAATTATTGAAGTTGAAATTTTTATTTTATTGTTTCCCAATATGAATACATGACAAGCTCACAAAATGTTGACAAAGCGTGATACAGGCTTGTCTGTAGTATTACATAAAGAAAACACAATGTTGAATATAAATGAAAATGGTGAAAATGAACAGTTTATTTGACAATGAAGTGCAGAATATTGTATGACGCATTTCGATATATCTGAGGTGAAAAGAATGAAAGTATAATGACGTATCGATTATCGTATCGTTCGAAACAATGCCGATCATTAGAAGAGCGATAGCGAAGACTCCATCCCACTCTTATAGGGCTTTGTCTGTGTGTGTGTGTGTTTTTTTTCTTTTGTGGGCACTCCACAGGTCGCGGGGATTGACTGATCGACATGACACTTTTTTGTACACACAAACTCATCCTACTTAGAACTGTACAGTTTTGGAATTAATCGGTGGGACCGATTTTGAGAAATATCATCTCAAAATTTCTAAAAACCCCATAAGGTTAGGCTGGGTAAGAGAATCTGGCAAATAAAATCTTTCCAAATGGGATGAAACTTTCTTTGAATGTGTGAACATGAATGATACACATAATCACCATTTTTTCACGCAATTCGAACCAGCCGTGTTGAAGGAAAAAATTAAATCAACTGTTTTTATTCATCAGATATATTATAGAAATAAAAGCAGATTCACGTTGCCGAAATTCACTGCTTTCTAGATTCGATATTTGCTCAACAATGAAGTACTTTTATATACGTAAAGGTGTGTAGAATACCAGAGTCGATGAAGTAGCAAAGGTATATCACACAACCACTTCAACGACTTGTATACCGTATTCAGATAGCTCGCTCATCTTACAACGCATATGCTGCTTTTGCCTAGTTGTGATAGAAATGTCGATTATTGTTAATAACCCTACTGATTATGATCCTTGTGTGAAATTAAGTTCTGCAAAAAATAATGCAGTTAAGATATTAAATTTGAGAACCGGATAACGTGTGTACATATGTAACATATGGAACATAAGAGTATGGGTAACATGAGGGTAATTTATGTATACAATATTATGACTAGCCTTACCAAACTCTCATCTTTCAAATACAACCTGGAATCCCCTTTCCCTTTTCTGACCTCAATGAATTCCTTACTTCAAAGTCACACTAGACAATCATTGCATCAAAAAAAACAATATATATATATATATATATATATATATTTATATATATATATATATATATATATATATATATATATATATATTAAATATATATATATATATATATATATATATATATATATATATATATATATATATATATATATATATATATATTCATCATTCTGCTTTTTTTAATCATATCTTTTTGTCTACTCATTATATATATAGTTTCAAGTTTCCTATATGTTTCCTATATTTGTACCATATGCGAATCTTTGGACTAAATAAAAAATGAAATATATATTTCATATATATATATATATATATATATATATATATATGTATATATATAATGAGTATGAGAATGGGAGTATATGATTATCTGTGGGTATATAATGAACTATGAATTACACAGAACTTTGGAGAGAAATGGGTGCACATTTTAGCTACAAATTATATGCACACCATCCTTGTATCATTTTCTAATAGCTGTTTATTCATACCGTCACTATGAAAATGTATCATATTTCTTCTTCTTCTAAATCGTAAATTATTATCAAATCATCACTTTTTATAAAAAGAATTGTCTGAGGAAAGTAATATGGCTCTCATCATGATAATCATCAAGCATCCTCGTTTAGTTACCACATTCATTCATCTTTGCTCAGGTTCAACATTTACTGTTCAACATTTACTGTTCAACATATGTTCTCTAACATTTCAACATATTGTATCATATTTTCAAACTCTAAATCATTTCTGATACATCTCTATCAGGAAGATCCATCTTCATTTGGTAGTTCATTTTTTAGACGAAAAAGTGAAACATATTTCTCTGTTCTTTGGCTTCCTCGTTATTTTTCATTATAGAAATACTACAACTTCATATTTACCCATCCATATGCATCTATTCATGAACCAATTTTATGTTAAATAGTTATTTGTTATGACAATATTATGTAAAAATCACCACTTTTCCTGAATTTCTGTTGTAACTTGTTTTCAAAAGTTCATACAACAAAGTTTTGAGATTCAATAAGACCCTGGATTAGGTAGCTCCTACATTTTGCTGATGGAGGAGGGGATGGATTATCATAATACTGTTCTCCGCTCTTGAGAATTGAATAAGTATAGGTATAGGTGAAAATAATATTTCAATATAAGTTTACACATTCTGAGCAACATCCAGCTTTTCTTGTCTCTTGACTTTGGCTGTATAATATTTCTACGCTCAGAGGGCTTTATACGGCGTGACGATGAAGAAGAAAACCACATAAAAGTACATCACAGTAGCTGGAGATTAGATTGAGCTCGAATTATTATCAAGTCGAATGGTTTTATTTGTTATTTGTTCTTGGAATCGCTCCACAATTTCAAAAATTCTACTTATTGAAGATCCATTGAAAATTGAGCTCAGTTTGGTCAAACGAGCGTGTGTATATTTTTGAAAATTCTGGGACTTCGACATTTTTTGTAGTTGGAACATGATGAAACTTTTGGTGCGCTCTCGAGATTTCAGGTTTTGCTGAGAAAAGGCTGCATACTGTATAACAGACTGACAATTTAAATAATAATATGATGGAGTATTCTAAACATCGTAATTGCTATATTACAAAACAACATCAAATCAGTTTCAATTTAACATAGGGTATAATTTGCAGAAATCGGAATATAATATGTTTCCAGTATCGTGTTTAATGTATCGCCTACCCCTGTGACTCAGTCAACTAACGCACTGCAGCGGAAACTGAAGTTGGGTCGGACATCGCATGGGTTTATGTCCCACACAAGGCATGAGTTTTGGAAACGTCCTAATATCACCTCTTACTTCATCGTTTCATTATCACCCGCTCATTCGTAACCCCATATAACCCAGCTGTTGGCGGGATCGTTAATAAACATTGATATAAATAACTTGATATATCAACTTTCCTCAACATGACAAACGGTGCCTCTCATATCCTATCAATGTGGCTAAATTTATGCAGCGTTTTCGTGCTACGCCAAGCCATCAATACTTCAAGCTTATAGACTAATCGATATTTGTTTGATAACATAGCTGCATAAACATAACAGGTACAAATTACTATCATAATAGTCTGATTGCCGGGTATTCGCTTTACATATACATAAGTTTGACTTTGACCGTCTATGAACGAAAACTATTAAACTGAATAATGAAGTATTTCTTATATTTTCATCAAGAACCAGCACAACACAATTATTTTTCAAATAGAATATCTTTGCTATTTCCTTTATATTCACCCATAGTATGTTATGGATGAAATGTATTTTTCTTTGATACCATAGTAATAAGAGTCAAACTTTTACGAGCTTTCTTCAGACTATGAAATAAGTGGTGAAGAGATGATTTTCCTGACGTGACATGCTAGTAAACTTATAAAGTCAATAACCATACTGCAGTGCAGTCTGTGTGTGCCGTATCCACCTTATTTATTTTTACATTTAAAAAAACATCTACTCTTTCATATGGATTACCCAAGAACGAGGCAAAGATTTATACGAAGGAGGTGCAAATATGTGAACACTGATGTGAGAATGTAGCCTATTATAGGTTATCAATTATTGATAAGAGTGACTTCAGGTTATAGGTTTAAGCACTCTCGCATTCCACATATCTCTTCCAGGTAGTGTTTTCCTATATACGATGTGCATGACATTACTAATAAAACCTGACTTATCTCATAGTATGCAATTTTTTTTTTCTCTGAATATTTCTTATTACAAAATTTCTCGTGACGGATGAATTGTGTTCATCAAATTGTATGACTAAATATATTTTGGAGTTGAAATTTTCTATGTATATCAAATTCTTTGGTTCTCAAATAGCAAATGTTAATAACTCAAAATCTAAAACCCAATACGATTTCGGAAATGAATTACCTAAATGGTCCTTAGAACTGTCCTAACGCAGTAAGTTCCTGGGGAGGGGGGTGTATATGTCATTCCAACCCTCACTGTCCATTACTAAACAACTTAATAAACTTGGAAGTTTTGCGAAAAGCTAAACTTGTACGTTACGCACAGTGACTGCGTTAGTAGCCAAAACTCAGAAAGATAAACAAGAATGCCCACGCAATCTCGGAGTTTGTACTAAAAGTTGAAAGGTCGAAAATACACAGTCGAGTATATTTAATACGTTAGCAAGCAGTTGACAATAAATCCCGACAAAACAACAAGGACAATATGTTACCTGGAATTAACAAAGTTAGTGATTAATGATTAGTTTTGTCGCATAATAGAACCGTTTTTTCAGTCTCTCTTTACCACAACGACCGCTAGTTATACTCTCATAATCAACATCACAGACTTGACTACTTGACGTATTTACTTCACCAAATCACGTTGATTTCAATAAGCAAAACAACAGCATTCAACATACCGTATATACTTAATTAGCTAAACTATTCATCAAGTACTACATCCTCTTATGTACATACTCGGAATCCCCATAAGAGAGAAGATGAGCCATTGTGACTATGAATATTCACCGTATAACAATCAACGCAGGGTTTAGTTATTTTGTTTTTCGTTTTCAAAGTGTAAGTTTGGCTTTAAACATTTAGTGCTGGTATCGTTACTACACGCTACTGGAATGCTTGTAATGTTCAGTGCAAGTGAAACAATTACAAGTAATTTGAAGGTTCTGTTAACGTAATCCCCTGTTACCACTTCCACTAGGATACTACAACTAAAACACATTGATTAATCACCTATTTTGTAATTAGCACACCCTTCATCACAGTACATATAACTAGTTTAGACTTGAAGACAGTTGATTCATGATGGTGATCGCCAGTACAAACAAGAGCGGTCAGTAGACGCGTGCACTAGTGAGTGTGAGAAACAAAAAACCGATAACGGTTTCACTGTTTTTGCCGTCTCTATATATACTTTTCTTCTTATCCTTGACGTCATCTCTATTGTTGATGCTGTTGTTGTTGTTGTTGTCTGTATTCAGTTGTTTCCTGCAATTTCCCACGCTTCCTTCCTACTATTCAACGAATTCGCCATATAGCCGACACATGTCCTGTTATTATTTATTGTTCGTCATTGTCATTGTATGCTTAAGTGAAACATAGCGTACGGTACCGTTCAGAAAGTTGCCCCTAGGTTTTGGTATTTTATTTTAAATGCTGCATGAGCTATTTTGACAATCTACATTGTATTGTTTACTTGTTTTAAGAGCTGCAACAATACAAAAGTTTGGAATAACAACTTGACATAATTTTCTTATGCATATGAGCTGTACACTAACTAAAATATGTGTTAAGTTGTCTATATACACTTCTTTTATTCGGAAGAAACAATTGTTCGTAGCCGTAACGGTTTATCAGAGGTGCATTTAATACATGTCCACTTGATTGATAGAGATTAGCAGTCTGGGGTTTGAAACCTCTTGGTGGAAATTCAATGTATACCGGTATTTGAAAGACTTCCGTCTAAATAAAGAAGTAACACAGGTGAAGCTTTTTGATATTATTAATTTCATATATGAAAATGTTTATAACAATATGATACGTAGTATGAAAATATTGTTGTCATTCATAAATCTATTCCCCAATTGCTGTCGTCTGCAATTTTCGGAGTGTTTTTTCTAACGACGTTGCAAATTAGCCAAATTTACCGAAAGTCATAAAAATGTATAATTTAGACAAGGAGTTTTACTTGATGATAATTGCACACGATTACTCATTGACTTCTTCAGTATAAGTTAACCAAGTAACACGTTTGTTTAATACGTTCACGTCATCTTTTTTTATGGTCAAACTAGCCTGAAATGAAAATAATTTTTCTTTCCTGCGAACATAAAAATCTTGTTAAAAAGTAATACGATTAGCAATTTCACAGAACATAAGACTGTGTGGTAGCTTACAGGAAACTATTAACGGTGACGACTAGATACTCGTCTGTGCAGTGTGGCGGTGTTGTAGACACGAGAAGGCCCACGATAAAAGTTAAACCGTGTTTATGTCAAGTGTGGTAAAGCTATGTCTTTACGGTCTGCCCTCCCAAACTAGCTTGTGAATGGTCAATTCACGTCGTCAGTGCGTAGACTTGAACGAATTTGATCAAAGCGAACCTCTACCCGGGAAATTGAGATCGCAAGGAAATTCGACAAAAATGGCACCACCACCAATATTATATTTATCAAAATGTTGCTCTATATAAGAGCACCGTTGTTTAGTTTAGCTTTTGAAATGTATTTTTCTTTCTTTGTTACGATAAAGTGTCCCCTAGGCTTTTCTAAAACGTACACACATTTAAGTTTAACCCTATATAGAAAATCCTTCAGTAAACTGGTTAATCCGTTTCTGTTGTATACGTAGATAGCCAAAATTTAAGCTTTGTTTTCAGAAACGAATTCAATTTTCCTGCACCCTTTTTCGTGTATAAGTATAAACGAACCAGCCATTAAATACGTGGAACTTTCAATTGTTTTCGTGCTTTGTTTGTATAGAGCAGATTACGCTAATTTTCGCGGTTAACCACCAATACAGTCAGTGATAATCTACCGTGAATAATTATTTTTCTTAAAAATGATTGATGACGAGAACTTATTATAAAACAATTAATCCCCCACATTTAAATCCTGACATTGTATCAATTACCTTTACCACCGGTACCTTAATAGATAAGCCGATTTCGATCCAAGTCCAGCCACAGTTCTATTCTGACTTATAGCTCAATCGTTAATATCACATTTTCCTTTAATTAAACACAAGACTAGAATAGAATATTAAGGTTTACCCTTTCTCTCTCTCTCTCTCTCTCTCTCTCTCTCTCTCTCTCTCTCTCTCTCTCTCTCTCTCTCTCTCTCTCTCTCTCTCTCTCTCTCTCTCTCTCTCTATCTATCTATCTATCTATCTCTCACTCTCGCTCTATCTCTCTCTCTCTAGTATGCTTTCTCTCTCTCTCTCTCTCTGTCCATCTATCTCTCTCTCCCTCTCTCTCTCTCTCTCGTTCTATCTCTCACTTTCTCTCTCTCTCTCTATCACGCTCTGTCTCTCTCTTTCTCTCTCGCTCTCCCATAGCGCATAGCTCAAGCTTTCAGAATGATTAACGAGGGATCTGAAGTATACGTTTACCCAAAGATCTGTAGTTATTGTCTTCAACTCGTACTGTGTGATGTATCGATATACCTTGTGGCTTCAAAATAACTATCGATTCGAAGGTAACTGTCGATTGCCATCTGTCATGCTTACTGATTACTTTTGAATAAGACTTGAGAAGTTTTTTGGGGGTCTTGAAAGTACGACGCTTTGTGTGGGTTTATGCCTCTTTTATCAAGTCGATTGTCTTGAATGGAAATGCACGATTATCACGTATTGACGTCACAGAGTAAAGGAACTAGATCAGTGAGCGGGAAAAAGTGAGTAAAGTAACTTTCCTTTGGCTTAACCGATTCGATCCCGTTTGAGTTTGACGTATGAATAATTGAATATTGTGAGGTTCGTACGTATACCATGAAGAAAGCAGCTTTTCACAAGTTTTTCTTTTCTTTTAGTGTCCTTATAAATAGGGAACAACCGGTTTATTCTCGCCTTTCCACTCACAACACACTACTATACAAGATTACAACGCGAAGAAGCAAACAGTTCGCATCGTTCAGTAATTTTCCTTTGTGTCGTATATTGTTAACTCGTTACTGTATAATTTGAAGACATGAGGGAATTCTGTTCTATAAACTATCAAGTTGTATGAAGGGAGTATAACAAATTTTCTGACCTCAAGAAATGCATTGTTTCTCTATGTTGGCATCTCGAATATATTAAAAATATATAGGCAGTGAACCTATTGAGTCACTGTATATTATTCTGATTATATTAAAAACTCCTAAATTGTATAATTGCTCATAAAATGGGGGTCCAAACACCATTTTTCACTCACTATTATCATATTCAAGAGGTGAATCTCATTTGGGAGCACGTTCGAGTATTGATTTTATACCTCATAAATTGAAATCACGGACATATTTTGTAATGACAGTGTGTAAATTACAGTTTGTAGTGTAATATATTGGTGGGTATATAGGGGACATTGCCACGATTGCAGCTTTTCACCCTTTGACCTAAATGATATGCCAGATTAAGGTCTAAACTACTACCCAGCCAGAGAAAAGCGACGCGGCTTTCGATACTCTCATCTGAAGCTTGAAAAAGATTTCAGCTTACTAAGTAGATAGTACATCCACCTGTGAGGCAGCCCGAAGGCAATTATTCTTATGCCGCGGGATTGTGCGTAAAGTAATACTGTTCAACTTGATCTCTCCTCCTCCTCCACCCCTTCACCTCCCCCAACCCTTCCTCTTGGCAGCTTCTTAACCTTCTGCGCCTTCACCGCCCATTATTTTTCCACGCTGTGTGTTTCTTTTGCCATTTTATGCGTGTTTCCTGCATGAGAGGAGCACTCTTCCACCCTTCCCTTTCTCCCCACCCCCCGTGACTCGAGGTCTTGTTTATCACCGTATTCTTCCAAAAAGTATTCTTATACCAGCATCAAGCACTTAGGCTGATTTATCTAAAAAACGACGTTGGAATGCTATCACTATAGAATATACCTTCGCCATTTACACTTTTTGTGCCATCTAGATGTATTCTCTTTTCCGTTTCTGTTGTTTGCTTTCCTTCTTTACACTCTTCTATTATTCTATACGCGAGCGCTTCTGCTATTTAGCATTTATATTTAAATTACAAAAGGAGAAAATATAACTAGAACGGTAATCAACATACGATTCTGATAAACGTTTCTCGTATATATCTGCCAAGTTGGAACTACACGACTTGACTCCATCCTCAATTGTCCTCATCCGTAATTCCGTCGCTTACAAGTGCACACACTAGAACTCTAAATTGATCGTATATAGTATACTCAAATACACTATAGCTCATCCGAAATCCGCAATTTAGAGAATATATATTGAGAATCAGTAAGTAAATCACGTTACCTTTGCGCAAACTTGTAAATGGAACAAATTATTAGTATGTATAGTTATCAACTTGGATATACTAGAATAATAGAAGGGTTTTATATGATAGACAGCTAGAATTGTGAAAATCATATGTATCTTTTTATATTCTCTACTGTATATACTTTTGTACATTCACACTTCACGTACATTCATAATATAAATTAAATCACATATCAGATAATTTTGCTGACAACATGAAAAAGGCTGATATTCAACCGTCTTGAAGACAGTTCTTATATATTATTGAGTTACCCACCGTCTCAGGATACATTTTGATTAGATCACAACTTATTTTAAAACCTTTCCTGCTTAAAATAAAAGCTTCTGCGTTCTCCTTATCGGTATCACGGACAAACTAGAAAACCGATAGCACAGATGAATGAAAATCTACCAACGAAGATGTGCACCTTTTGTATTATTTAAGAACATCTTCGTTATGCTCATCTAATAAAAACATTTCAGATTTGTGAATTTCAAATTGGTATAGTACGTTATTAGGTTCATTGAATTATTGCTGTTTGTGTTCGTTGATCCATGATACACATAACGTTCAGTTATATTTGTCCTATTTCCCGAATTGTCTGAATACTTTTTATAGCACTATTCGCCAGAGTTGATATCTTGTAATAAGAAAAGTTTTTAGAATAAACGCTTTGCTCTATCGAGGGTAGACCTTTGAAAATGGCAGTTGCAACCATTCTGTCCATTGAGCGGTATTAACAATAAAACTTGATACATCTCTTTGAGAAACTTATTTAATTAATTTGTTATATACCACATATAAGCGTGTTTAATAGAAGTGTATATTGTTTCTTCACGGTTGCCACTTACAGGTTTTTTCATGTAATACTCGGCGTCTTAATGTCGTTTACTTTTATTTTGGTTGCGTTTTGTTGTTATATAAGCCTATGACGGCTTGATGCGAAATCGATTGCATGGGCTATAGAAGCTCAGAAAATGGAAGTCAATTCTTAGAAAAAGCTATGATCTAAGAGTTAGTCTTTGAAATACTTTTTTCTTTCATTCCTTTAAATGTTATTCCGTTTACGAAAATATAGAACTCATGAAATTTCAATACCGCTCTAAGTGAGAAAAATAATTCTATACCCCTCTCTCACTCTCTCTCTCTCTCTCTCTCTCTCTCTCTCTCTCTCTCTCTCTCTCTCTCTCTCTCTCTCTCTCTCTCTCTCTCTCTCTCTCTCTCTCTAATTTGTAACTTGGAAAGCTTGTAACGGTGACGTGCAAAGCGAACTTCATAGCGTAGTGAATTGTATAACTGTTCAATCCCTCAGGAAAGATATGACTATAGTTGGGCCACTATGAAGTAGACGAACAGTTCGTACCGTTGCGGTCACATAAAGTGGTCGATCAAGCTACAATGATTTACATTCTGAAGAAAATTACTGATATTATACGCACTAAAACTAAAAAAAGACGACGTGCATCCGACGACGCACTCCATCATGCATACCCTATGAAAATATTAGCGGCTAAATGTGTGTAGATTTCATTCGAATTAAAAATTTAATTTCGAAATACAAGACACTTTACGTGACCGTAAGTGTACTTCTCGTCAAAGTACCGAGACTATTCCCACCTGAGAATATTCTAGCATGTAACTCATTGGATATCTTGCACGTAAGTAGGTACGGTAGCTTAGCTGACACCTGATAGCTAATTGAAAATAATAATTCACACCCCTCCCATTAGAGCAGCACAACTTATGAAAATCTATATTTAAAACATCAAAACGCAGAGAAAAGTATAATTGAGAACGTACTAGTCATGCATTAGGGTTCAGTCAGCGAGCAACTCTTACCGCAATAATTTTAATAAATTTCAAGATTCTATAAAGGTGAGAATATTAAAATACCCAATTCATTATTTTATATTTAAATTACCTAAATTTCTAAAAATACTTCTCGCGTATTACTTGTAAGTAAATGTTCAAATTTTGTAATCACTAAATCTCCTTATTATTCTATTCAATCCTATTTTGTTTTTACATCTTTTCTATTCAATCTGTTCTCTTTTCATGCACTAATATTCAATATTTTGATTATTTTCAATCTATTTCTCTATATTATTCTATGCATCATTTATATTGATTGCTATCCTGTTTTATAATATAGTCAGGGACCAATAAAGGTTTTTTCTTTTTTATACGCAAACAATAATATTAATAGTGAAAAATTCCCATCTATGACATAAACCGGGGTATAGCCAGCTCATGTCAAGAATCTGTCATTCTTTACATTCAATTCAAACTCATTCACGCGTTCGTTCACCCAAAGCATCGATTCGAAAACAGCCAAGGGAGGGTTTGTCTTCCAGTACAAACATGGTTTTAATAACTACCTATGTATATAGACTCACAATGACGGACAGTTCCAAGATAACAAGACCGGTGAGGCATCTAAAAAAAAGAGAGATTCGTGTGACGGTGTGGTAGGCATCTGTTTTATAGATTGTGGCTCAGTTTTCTATTAGAAACACGTCTGCTTCGTATCACTGGTTGTCACAATCCACCATCTTTGTGTATATAGCCAATGAAATGTTGGACACAAGTCGAATACTACCCCCACAACACACACTTTAACACTTGTTCGTGTTCTAAATGGAAACAGTGGACACGACCAAACGTAGTTGGCTCAGATTGACTTATACAGTTGTAGTGATTCATAAGGTCAGCGAATTAACATCTCTATTGTGATTGAGTGTCGAGCTTTTGGTGTTATTGATTTCAGGTCACGTTACAGTACTGCACGCTTACATTACTACAAGGCTGCGAACAATATTATTAATATTTTGAGCATTTTTATTTCTCTGGAAATTTAATAAATCTAATTTACGTCATTACGTTATCATTTACGTCGAGTTTTCATTATTATGATAATCGGGAATTATTTTTCAGATGAGCATAGCAAAAACTTCAGTTTCATTTTATTTTGAAAAATCGTTGTTATTTTTTGTACGCGGCATACATCAGAAGTAATCAATCTACTTTGTACATTTTCTGGACTTTGGTGTCTTATAAGTATATATATATATATATATATATATATATATATATATATATATATATATATATATATATATATATATATATATATGTACATATATATATATATATATATATATATATATATATATATATATATATATATATATATATATATATGTACATATATATATATATATATATATATATATATATATATATATATATATATATATATATATATATATATATATGATTTATATAAAATATAGATATCTATTGATTTAACACAATCGGGTTGACGTTTTTTTCGTGAAAAATTTGAAAATATTGATAAATCTCTATAAGAATGAAATTGAATTAGGCCTATATATTTTCAATATTTCATTTGTTCCGATGGAATTGAAAATTCTACGGAATGTTGATATTGTTTTAATACATGTGTCTGTCAAGCTTAGAGAAAATTGGTTTTGGTGTACCGGTGTTAAACAAATGAGAATTGTTTCATAATGGTAAAATAAGATAAGATTGAGAATAGATTAAAACTATATAACTACTGAAATGATCAACAGGTACAGTCAGAGATTCATAGCGAAGGCAGTGAGTGACTATAGCCTTACCAGTTTCAAAATCTAGGAGTGTATGGGTATCGCGTGAACCTATATGTCATACAAATATTTCTTCCATCTTACAAAGCACATTCTGCATACCCTAATTTCAGTCAATTCAGAAAAGGAGACGCGCGAAGAACTCCCACAAACATTAATTTTTTAAAAAACTAGTCAAAACACTAATGTTTTAACAAACTAGTCAAACGCAACATTAAGCGGGCTTCAGATGACGCGCATTGTTTGTGGATAAAATACGCGCGGAATCCGCAGAAAAAGTAGACAACAGCCCAACTCCTGCCCGCCTGTCCGCAGTCTACGCTGATTGGCTAATATTCCAATATGGCCGATCCGCAAACTTTCGCGGACAGAATCCGCACAAAATACGCGTCATCTTAATCCCTCTTAAGCGTTGTAAGATGAGCGAGATATCTGAATAAGGTATACTAGGAAAACGCGGGATGCGCGTTGTGAGATGAGCTTAGAAGTATGGCAATCTAGAATGAAAAATAACTTGTCAGCTCAATTTACATCTACAAACCTTGACTTACTTCAAACGTTCAAAAACCTCACCTGCAACTTGTTGATATTTATAGTAACCTGCAAACTGTCGCATGAACACTTTGCAAAACCAATTGATCCAAATATTCAATAAAATGTACACGTTTATTGCGTTTTCTTCATTATTTCTCATTCGATTGTTGTAAAAATCTCTGAAAAGGTGTATAATAGTATTTTCCATATTCTGTGAGAATTTGAGAGCTTTTGAAAAATTCTTGTTTTTCAAGTATATTTCCTCCGGGTTATTCTTACGAGGATTTTCCAAACTTTCCGGTCATTTTCCGGAAAAACCTTCCGACCGATTCCTCTGAATAACAATCCCAACCTATTCTGGTATGACACCAACGTTCAGAAAAAGTTTCAAGTTGATTGATTCATTTCTCTGACCTGTATGCCGCGTACATAATTACAAAAAAAAAAACGAACATAAAAACGAAGCCCATTTTTTTCAGGGTGTGAAATGGAAAGCTTCGCTACGCTCATCTAAATAGTCGTTAAAGTAGTTTTACCCTTGGTTTTACCCTTGCTACTTTATCGACTCTGGTATTCTACACACCTTGATGAATATAAAGAAGACTTCATTGTTGAGCAAATGTCGAATCTAGAAAGCAGTGAATCTCCGCAACCTGAATGTGCTTTAATTTCTATGATGATTATTATTTGATGAATAAAACCTATGACTATCAATAACGATAAAACCAGTCATTTTATTTTTTCCTCCAGAACGGCTGGTTAGAATTGCATACAAAATGGTGATAATGTGTATTATTCATGTACACACATTCAGAGGAAATTTCATCTCGTTCAGAGAGATTTTATTTTTCAACATTTTCCGCCCAGCGAGATCTTATGAGGTTTTTAGAAACTTTGAGATGATATTTTTCAAAATCGGTTCGACCGATTCATTCCAAAAACTAACTATACAGTTCTAAGTTGGATAAGTTTTCGTGTACGAAAAAAGTTTCATGTCGATCAGTCTAACCCTGCGACCTGTAGAGTGCACAAAAAAAAAAAAAAACACAGACAAAACCCTATAGGAGTGGGATGGAGACTTCGCTACGCTCATCTAATCATATAGAAAAATGAGAATTCACTCAAATTGACGGTAAAATATTTAAAACTTATTGCTCATTAATTTGGTGTAATTCACGTAACCTGATTATTGAGGTGATGTATCTGTTGTCAGGATGTTTATTAATACAGTTAATTAGTACTGAGATAACTTCTGAGCCGCGGTTGCAAGTATGGCATACCCGAGTGAGACATTCACGTAGTTGTTGAAAAAGTTCAGGATGAAATATTAATTAAGACGATTTATGTCAAGGAAGCTGAAATACAATTTCACTGTATAACTGTATATTAATATTTTGTTTCGTGGACGCTTTTTGTTTTTGCTTACTCTGCGTATATTTTAGTGCACAACATTAATGACACATTATCACAATCGTTATGTGCTTCTATAGCTGTACTAAAACCGCAAAAGTTTACAGAATATGAATAACGATGTGGAAATAAATTCCATTTAAATTACTATTTTAGCGCAAGGAAATTTAATTTCGTTCGAGTTGTCGAATTGTCTCTATAGTTTTATTGTGTCGTGGAAATTGTTTTGAGCGCTAACCGTCTGACGGGGAGAGTTAGTTGCTAGGGGGATGGCAAACTCCATGATGCTGGAATAGAATTGAATAAAGCATGAGAAATTTGCAGCAACGTATTGTAACAAGGATTGGAAACGAGGAGAAAAAAAAGTTATAAAACGAACAAATCTCCCTTCACATCATTTTCAGAAGTGTATGAAAATGTTCAACATGTATTTCTACTGGTAGGAATAATACAATTTCATATTCAAGACATAAAAAACGGATGTCTCGAGCTAAATGAACGTATAATTGGGAAGAGTTTTTGAAGCACATGTAAAATGCTTGATTGATAATAGTTTAATGTTGTGTTTTTCAGGAAACGGTCGTAGTTACAAAAGAATCAGTCCCCGTAACTCCCCGAGTGATGACGGCGCCACGCGTGTCCGAAAGTCGTGAGGACCAAACGCGACGCGATCAAGAACATCAAGATCAGGAGACTTCTCCAGGACGCTGGGTTGCCTCCAACGGTGCTGGTCAGTCCCTGAGGAAGGAACGGTAACCGTCAAAACGAAGCCAACCAACCAAACAAACCCAACCAACATCGATCTTATCAACAATTTGAATATAGAACGAAAAGACTGCTGTGATTGTCATCTCTGATGCTTTTCGAGAAGATATTCGAAAAAGCATTAAAAATAAATTGAGTGCAATATAATAATAATAGGCTATAATAATGGTTGTAATGCGTACTGGTGTATATTTTATGTTATAACAAAGGAAAATAATTACAATAATAATAATACATAAGAGTGTGTGAATTTTATTTTAATTTTGTAGTGGGGACCAAATACGGCGGTGTGTTGACGGTTATTATTAAAACTGTTGCATAAATGTATGGAAGCAAAGCACTGGAACAAACTTAAATGTTGAGCATTTTCAGTCATGTATAATAATAATAAACCAATTCCCCCCCCCCCCCACACACCCCGCCCTTTCCTTCAACCCGACACTTCTGTATACCACTCAGTTATACTGTCATGTTTTTCAATGTGATTACAGGCAGGTGATAGATTATTTCATGAGCTATTTATGACTATAATCTCAACGAAATACGAACCTAATGCATTCACATAATAATATATTGAGTTTTCGTGTTTGAATTTCATGGCATTTGTTTTTGTGATAAATTTATATTGTCTTCATGATAAATAAAATTACATTTATCCAGTGAAATATTACTCATTGTCATTCAATCAAACTATAGGTTAAGCCTTTGACAAGTTACAATCCACATGCAAATGTGTTATTAAGTGCGGTACTTCTAGAATCGTTTATTACCCAGAGCAAGTTGTATGCTGAAGTAAAGGATCAGGTGCAAGGGTTACCCGCACCAAACTACCCCAACTAATTATTCTGTGCTGCAGAGATATTTTTCAACCCCGGCTTGCCAGACCAGGCCTGACGTAACTACTTAATCTCCCGCACGTTCTGCACCCTCAACCAAACCCTTCTATCTCTTCTCCTATATACCTTTCCACTGACTTCCTGACGTTCCTTTTTTCTACGACACCTGTCTCTCCTTCACATCCGGTTTCTGTCTCTTAACTATCCCCTCATTCCTTCCTGCTCCACTTCGGAACTCTCTATCTGTCTTTCTCTATCCTCGGAATCCTGTCAGTTGCCTGAAACATCTACGTCTCTTTTTGTGCTTTATACAGAGAGACCAGCATCTACCTCACTCAAAGATAATTCTCTGTGTACTACTCCACTGATCTTCACAATTCAATTTGGATGAATATGCGATCACTCTCATCTCTACAAGAAAAACTTATCTATATAGATATGTATCTTCATCCTCAAATGTATGCATCCCTCAAGCTATACGCTTTATAGATATGATTCCACTTATGAATTACAAACGGGAACGTCTCTTGGGTTCCGAACACGATGCAATTATGTTATGTGCTGGTGCCAAGCGTAGCTGATATTGTGATGCCTGATGCCTGCGCATAATACAGACAGCTAAGGCAGGTATCTGAAATATGCATGGATCTCATCAATCAACGTCAATACCCATCTATCTATCCAATAACCCGATTCAAATATAGGCAAGCCTTGGTATTCAGATAGACTATATAGTGCCTACAGCTGAGTATATATTATAAAACCAACTTCATTTTTGTCACAGTTGATATTGATGGAGTGTGACCGTGTATATATGTTTGAGACTAGGAAAAAGCACATTTTTTATCGTTTGCGGATATTATTAGAGTCTATACTTTTTGATAATTTCAGAAATGATTCGAGATTAACACGCATGTGCATGTCCAAGTATCCACATAATGTTCTAGATTTTTTATTCATCCTGTAGATTTGGTCAACTTTGTAATTAGATCAAACAATTTAATGTCTTCATAGATCACTTGAATTTCAACCACAAATTCGCAATAAGAGAATAAAAATTGAATTTTTCGTTCACAAAATATGTAGTATTATAGTATGGAGCATTTTGATTAAACTTAAATTTCTCGAAGTATAATACATAAAAATGTCTCATACAGCTTTCTCAGAAAATGGTAATGCTTTTGCTGGTTCGTATAAACCTATAATGTCGTTCTGGCCAATCATAACTCCCCGATGTAGCATCTTTCTAACGACTTTCTTTTTTAGATTTCTCCTCGGTTGAGAGCACAAAACTGAATGGACGAAGAGACCATTCGTTTTTCACAATCTTGAAAAATGACACTTCTATCGACAATGTAAAAACATGTGAAACCTCTAAGATGGTTATTAATGTTACTTCCTTAACGTTTTTCGGTTAGAGCTAAGCTTAAGTTGATTATTGATAGGAATTTATATATATTGGAGCAAGACTCGCAAACAGTTCTCTACAATAGGAATGAATCATAAAATCGTTTACTCTGTTCAAATAAAATTTGATTGCAAATTTGCAGCTGCAATTTAAAAATAACGATGAATGAAATTACTTTGTCAAGCACTTTATGAAGTGTTCGCTAACTATTCACACAATAGATTAAAATAGTTTTCTCAATGAAGTGGATTTACAGAATAAACAATTATATAACCAGGCATACGAGCTTTTTTTATTTCGCCATTGTGAGTTTATGTGAATGACGTATAAGAAAAAAGAGAAGCAAATCTAAAAATATGAGTAAGAATTGCAAAGACGTTATATAAGAGTCTTTTCAATGATTTCAAACTTGCTGAGAACGTGGATTTTGAAAAGTGTAACAAAAAACTCATTATAAAGAACGAAAAATCACACAAAAGAATCAAATCAGAATTAATAACGACATTAATGCGGCTGCGAGGCGACGACCGTTACGACCTAGATGTTTCTTGGCATTAGTCCCGCGATTGATCCACATTGTAGGCACAGGCTCAACTTACTTGACTGTGCGTTAAATGTGACAAACCATCTTCTGATACCGCACCATTAAAAGAGTACCGAAACTCCTCCTTAACGGGGTCCTCGCATTGACAAAATAGCGATCTCAGCCAGCACTTTTCTGGCGCTCAACTTGGTTATATGTTACCACCTCCTACTCTACTCGTTCTTCCAGATTCTTCCCGTAGGATAGATGGGGGTAAGTTAGGGCCACTTAATAACCAACGAACGCGAAATAGGCGTGGATTAATCTCAAACATTACGGGTAAGAATATATATTTTTTGTTCGTTATCTGCTTTGTACAGAGTGAAACAAAAGTAGTTCTTTCCTTGAATTATTCACCTTCTGTTCCTATATCTTCAAACGCTATATGTCTGCATTGAACCATAAGATGTTCATCCTAGATATGTATAGCTCCTTCGATATACGATTTGAGAGAACCATTATTTGATCATTCCTATTTACATATCTTTGTATTATGTTCTTATTTGTAATTCAATACGGATCGATATCCAAGCAATACTTCTTTCTTGCAAAACTTCTAATGCTATACGTAACTTACATATCTAGCCGAGCGGTAGCTCGACCAGAGCCAAGTCCCGCGTGAAGCCAGCTATATGCCACACTGTTTACACTAATAGCTTCCAGACGGTTATAAGCATACTGTATCTCCGAATCCAATAAACTTAGATTACTCTAGTTTGTTGTAATAAAATTATGCAGTCTACACAACAACGGTATATCAAACTTGAGCTATATCGGACCGAAGGTTTCGACGTTATAGCACTGTGAAAAGAGTACTTTTTCGGTTTTCTTCTCCTTCTCCTCTTCCTCCTCCTTCCGTCGTCAAACTGCAAAATCGGCTACAGGCTAATCGAATCGTCCGATTTATCTGATTTTTCCAGAGAACATGTGGACTCACGGAAACGTGCTTTTTGTATGTTTTAACCGAAAGTCACTTTTGAAAACCGGAAGTATTGTCATTTTACACTTTTTTTTCAAGGTTTTATCATTTTTAAATTGATTTTCCGACAGATTTTGATGAAATTACAGAGATTTTTGTACAGATATTTGAAAATAATTGTGTGTGATAGATGGGGTTGGATGGGCCAATTTTTCATTTTTGAGTGAGATAATATTGACTCATAGAATTGAAGTCAACTGCTTTATTGACCCTCTTGTCGACGCTATTTCGTCGCGAATCACAGCCTCAATGAACCATCGAACATATGGTAAGTGAAAATGCATCAACTATATGCTTATTCATGCAGAAACAATTCACAAATAAATGTTGTTACAGGCACAGTCTATAGGCCTACCATATGAATGAATTAGGGTTTGAAGGCGCGTCGACAGCGTTATCATTTTGCGCTTTTTGCAAAGTAGAGACAAGATTTGTTTGGAACGTAGTTCACCGCTAATGATTTTGTCGCGAAAAGCCGAGAAATTCCAAGAAAACCGAAGTTATTTGTGACAAAATTATTTTAGAAAAGGATGGCTCTGTAGTTTGAAGGTAATGTTTGCCGGTCTGGATTGGAATTATGCGAAGGTAAAGTTCGTTGATCATCAAGTCTTATCACAGTATCTATAACAAATACTGAGGTAAACCGTGTAAAACCGTGTAAAACCTCAGTCACACACGCATTTAGTATCATAGATCAAGTAGGTCGACCCATGTACTTTATTTGCGATTTTATGATAGTCTATGAGACCGATATCTGGGCCTATTATATGGCCCAGCCTTTCAATACTATAGCTTCAGGCTTATGATATATTGCTTATTTCCTAATGAAAGTCCAAGTGAAATGACAATGCTTCACCTCTGTATTTAAAGCCGGCAGAACCCAATATAATCATGTATCAGATATTTCACGAGGGACAACAAGGGTTGACTGCATCATAACTGTTTAATAAGAAGTCACAGCTAGTTCTCCCTGCTGAAGTCAATAGACCCACAGTGCTATACAATAGTGTGAGCGATTTTATTACTGAATGAAATAAAATAATTGAGTCTTCGCTACGCTCATCTAATAATCAAGATCTGATTCGAAAAATGTATCTTTGGATTATATTATTTGAAAACTTGTCGATTAATACTAGCAAATATGAAGCACAAAAAGCTGTGATATCCCCAACAGAAACAAAAACTTGAGAACCAGGAAGCCAAGCCCTTGTTATTCAAATACTCTGGCATATAAAAGTAGTGATATAAGAAGTGTTGGCCAAGGTTACTCTTCAAGAGGGGGAAAATGCATATGTGTGGATAGATATTGAGTATATATTGCAAAAGTTCGGTAATTATCTGTGCTTTAGCTTTTGACATGAAATAAAATTGCAATGCACATTTCATTTCACCATGTCAAAAGCTATTTAGCCCGGTTATAATTACCGAACGTCTGCATTTTATGCCCAATATCTATCCATACATATGCATTTTCCCCCTCTTGAAGAGTCAACTCAGCCAACACTTTTCATATCACTACTTTTGTACTTTTGCCAAAGCGTTTGAATAGCAATTGCTGGGTTGCTCCCACTTCGCAAAAGTTTTTGTTTTTTGTGGGGTTAGATATTACTTTACATTCCAATTCTTCTCTGACCATTTTGGACTGAGAATCAAATTCAGGCCTATACAGCCTGAATAAACCATAATCAAGACTTTTAGAAAAATGTTATTAGATTTAGATTTATAATTCAGGATATTAACTATACAAAATAATCTACTGAAATCACTGTAAAATAGCAATCAGCCACCGGAAAATTTAGAGACTTGGCATTATGAATACTCCTCAACACTGTATTTATTATTGTACATGTTCCAAAGCTGTTTTTTAACACATAAATGAAAAAATTGGAGAATTTTTTTCCTCCAGAATTTTGGAATTGATGATCAATAAATTCATGGCACATAAATCATTCAAAATTTATTTGTTTTACGATTATAATTTTCATCATTATGGTGTTTTGAAAATAAGAAATGTGAGCTAGAATCATTGGGCAAGAAAGACGAAACTTTCACTGCTGATTGTACCCTCTCAACCACCACGGGAAACAGGCAAAAAGCAACGGCCATGACATCCATTTAGAAAATACTGAGTAGAATCTCTACTTCAAGCGATGATTATTTCTATGTTGAAGCTTTTGAGCAATTAGGGATTATAGGATAATTACTTGAGAATGTTTCTATGTAGTTTGAATGAGTCACCCAGTGCAATCGTATTAACGAGCAAGAGAACCACGCAAACCGTCATCCCCTTTAAAACTTATTTCTCGCCATTCCTTTTTCTTGGCAGTTATTTTATTTATAACGGGGATGGACTGGGGGCATAAAACGTCCAAGCCTTAAGACGTGGCGTTCTAACTGTTTAAAGTTTTCTCCTCTTCTCTCCTACCACCAATCCTCTTTCACCCCACCAACCATCATATCACGTACATTCGAAACTATATTCAGATTGAGTTTGAAGGCGAGTCAAACTTAAGACTACCACTGCTTTGGTGGAGGAGCCGAGTTTTTGACTGACAGCGTTATAGTTCACTCACAGCAGAGAATAGAGATATAGGCCCTACGAGTTTACGAAATAACGGAATTCTTATATAGTTCACTATGATCGATAATAATGCTTTCAGTGATTAATGATCACTTTGGAGAAGATATATTTTTATTCAGATTAGTTGCTCTAAATGAGAGTTGCTGCAGCAATTCTCAGTCCAAGATTTGTTTTATGGCTAGTGTGTATACTTCTAGTCCATCCATCAGATATGACTATGCATGTTTGATGAAGATTGAGGTTCATTCTACATGATTCTTAATATCGATAGAAAAAAATAACAACCAAATCAAACCAACAAATCGAACTCAAATGAAACAAATTGGACAAATTCCTAAATCTGAGACCAATTTACAATCTCAATATTCATTTCAGTTGACCGACATATTATCATACAGCAAGGATGTACAACTTCTTTGGTTTATGATATTATTCAGCCGGCCGATATTTTGTTCAGTCAACCAGGATTTAGTCCGATCCGCCGCAATTTGTCAGGCCGATAGTGATTCTCAAACGGATTTAAGCGGCCGGCCGGCAGTCAATGCTCACTCATTTCATTTAAGCAAAACATAAGTATCTGTACTGAGCTTTCATAGAACTTCAATCAGCAATCTTTTTCATAGCTCTATTAGTCTTCGTGAGTCTGTTCATATTCATGAGTCTGTTCATATTTGTATTTATTTACGGTTTTATGAAAACATGATTACATGTATAAACCAAGTCAAAATTAAAAATAAGTAGTCTACAAATAGTTAGTTGCATAATATAATGAGACGATTTGATCATGATCAGTCGACACAAAGCGTGCCTAACCGTAATTAACTATTATATTCCTGCCATGGTGGATCAGCCTGACTGAGGTTTTTTTGGTTTTCCTCAGTCTTTGAAGTGAATAGTGGTCATGATTGCTCAATATTATGACCACATCACATTCCCATAGTCTTAACAAATTTGAAAGAGTGAATACTAAATTGATTAGCGGCTTAGCCCTGGACGGGTCTATATAAACTCTACTGTATAATTTAAGAAATAGATTATTAATCCAACTCTTTCAATACAAATAAAAGATTATCACTTTCAATTTCGATACATCTATTTACCGATTCCCCGGTAGGCCTACATCTTTTTACCGGTTCACTGGTACAATCACCTTTCAGCATCCATCAAAAAGGTGTTACCACTTTGTCTTAGTGACGTACTTCGGCATTTTCCTCATATCTCACGTCATGGATCTCTCGAATACTACATGTAGCTATGTTCTTTTATCGGTCTGTCAGTAACGTAAGTACAACTTTATGACAGTTCTTCGTCTGGTATATGTATACTTATCTAGTTTATTATAAAACCATCTAATCTCTTAGGGATATCGTCATTTGAGAAGCGGTAATATTTGCAAACTGTATGACACGTATCTTTTCAAACTTTCTAAACTTTGAGGCGTGTGACATGAGAAGTGAATTGAGATAAAATGTATTACATGGTCGATGATAATATAATATGAAGAAAATACTGTATCTCTGGGTGTAGTTGAACGAAACGGTATAGGCACGATGATGTCATTTTACATTAAAATGTTATAATATGACTAAGGGTCAGTTTTTTAGTATGATAGGCTATTTCACTGATTATAGTCAATAAGTATGGCAGCTACCGTGGAAATTAACAAGCTACCGCTATTGATGAACTCTGAACAAACTATTGAAGATCGGACCCAAACCCCCCAATTGAATGAATATTAGAATAACTATCAAAAAATGTTTCACTCACACGTTGCTGTTTCCCAAAAAATTATTTCAAGTATTTTCCACAATTTTTATTTCATTTTCATTTAATTGAATTTTGATCAAAATTCATTGATTTATTGAGCTCATGCTATGTTTCTCATGGAGTATATTATTTAGTATTTCATAATATTTTCGTCTCATAATATTTTCATCGTGGGGGTAACAATCAAAACTAATATTATAACAGGTGTCATGCAATTTAGGCTGTATCTTTCTACAAATATACTAAAAATTATAAATTTATCATAATAATAATAATAATAATAATAATAATAATATTATCAAATATTAAAATATTAAAATATTATAATAATATTAAATATTATATATTAAATATAATAAATATATAATATATATTATATATTATTTATATATATATTTTATATTTTTAATTATCATATTTTAATATTTTATATTATTTATATATATATTTATATATATATATATTATATATATATTATATATATATTATATATATATTTATAATATATATAAATATATTAATAATAAATATTATTAAATATTAAAATATATAACTCAATCAAAATGGTTGTGGGTATAAGATCAATAAGAATATCCGTCTATCTCACTTATTATATATGGATGATATTAAGTTATATGCAAAGAATGAGAGTGAGATGACTTCATTGATAGAAACAACAGCAATTTTCAGCAATGATATAAGAATGAAGTTTGGTCTGAGTAAATGTGCGGTCCTACACGTAAAAAGTGGAAAAATTGAAAAAAACTTCAACTTGCAACTTCATCTTGACCCTGCTGAGAGTGTCATACCCGGCTTAGAAGAGGACTCGACTTATAAATATCTTGGTATAAAGCAATCGTTTTTAAATAAAACATCTGCGATCAAGAAGGATATGTTGACGACATTTAATAACAGACTGAAGAAGGTGTTAAATTCAGGTCTTGCTGGAAAAAACAAAATTATGGCTATAAATGGATGGTGTATTCCTATTATATTATACACTTTTGGTGTTCTGCATTGGACCAGAACTGATATCGAAAACCTTGATCGCCAGATCAGAGTAAAACTGACTAAGTATAGATGTCACCATCCGAAGTCGGCAATGGAAAGGCTGTACCTTCCAAGAGTAGAAGGCGGAAGAGCGTTAATAAATCTTCAGCAGTTACATGGAAAACAGATTATGTCATTGAGAAATTATTTCTATAAGAAACAACAAGAATCCCCACTTCATGATGCCATCGTCAAGTTAGACCTGAATCTTTCGCCTCTAGATTTGTATAACACCGAATGTGTAACTAAACAAATAGAGGAGAAAGATTTTATTTCAACATGGAGGGCGAAATCGCTACATGGAAGATTTACGAAAAATTTAGATATGGCTGATAAGTTATCTTCAATGAAGTGGCTGCAAGAAGGAAGCTTGTATAGTGAAACTGAAGGTTTCATTATTGCTATACAAGACGAAGTTATATCAACAAAAAATCATCAAAAATACATTCAGAAATTGACCATTGATAATGACTCATGCAGATTATGTCATACGAAGCCAGAGACTATTCAACATATTACTTCGGGCTGTTCGAGTATTGTCAATACTGAATATCTTCACAGACACAATCTATCTTGTAAGATTTTACATCAGCATCTTGCCCAAGCTCACGGTCTTCTTACATCTCAGTCTAGGTATTATGACTATCAACCAGAGCCTGTTCTTGAGAACGAACGAATTAAACTTTTCTACGATATTTCTGTCATAACTGATTTAATCATTCCTCATAACCGTCCTGATTTAATAATTGTTTACAAAGACACTAGAATTGCTCATCTCATAGATATGACACACCCAAACGATCATAACATCAATCAAGCTTTTGTAACCAAGAAAACCAAGTATCAGGAACTGGCCACTGAAATCGCAACAATGTGGAAATTAAAGCAAGTCCTCACCTTCCCCGTCGTGGTGACGGTCAATGGGCTGGTACATAAGGAACAGGCGGAATGCATGAAGAAAATGAACATACCCTTTAGTACAATTCACAAAATTCAACGTTCAGTTTTATTAGAGACATCTAGAATAGTTCGGAAAGTGTTAAGTGTACCGCAATGATTAATTATGAATGCTACGTATGTAATTTATTTACCCGTAGTGTGATGAATGTTTCCATATACTTGTATAATGAGAATGAAATAAATGAATATAATAATATTATAATAATAATTATAATATATAATTACATAAATTATATGTTATATATATAAAACACGTCACACGCTTGGATAAAGAATTGAAAGACACCATTGATATCACAAGGGCAATATATATATATATATATATATATATATATATATATATATATATATATATATATATATATAATATATTCAATATTTCTTATGTTGTAGAAAAAATGTCCATAGGCCTACATCCCAACAAAATAATCAATTATTATGTAATATGGAACAGAGTGACGGAATAAACGGTTCCATCATTATAATTTTGATTGCATATAAGCGATGTTCACAGATAATTTTTATTTTCTAACAAGAATCTGTTTCACATTTATAATAATTGTGGTTGATATTGATATTTTCATTTTTAGCCCTCAAAAATTACTGCTAGGCTATATTGTAGCTGAAACGTCGGGCAATAGAATATACTTCCATGTTTGTATGTTCCATGTATTGTCCGTGTTTCCATGTTGAAACACGAATTTCTAAGATTGACCATTAAGAATTAACTAATAGATTATATATATGCTCATATATAAATATATATATATATATATATATATATATATATATATATATATATATATATATATATATATATAAATATATATATATATATATAAATATATATATATATATATATATATATATATATTTATATATATATATATATATATATATATATATATATATATATATATATATATATATACATATTCAATATTCAATAACTTGATGCAACTGCAAAAATAAAAGCACTATATGACGTACAGTACAACCCTCTTAGCAACTGAACTGGATCAGTATCCTATTTAAGAGGTGCACTTTGAGAAAAATATATCTATGTACTAGTTCCTCTCAAGTGTTGAACCATCTTAGAAAATGCTTCAAAATTGTTGTTTACATACATTATTATTGAATTCTATTCTGTTTCTAATTACGGAATATAGAAGGTCCAATATCAATGTAATCATTTGTGTGTACACTCCCAGATCATAGATCATTGAAACAAATACACACTGACCCGTTAGCTTTTCTACGTTCACATACGACTTATTCCTCAAATATTGGGAATATATGCAATAGTAATAACAACAATAATATAGGAATATAAAAATGAACGAATACTACTAAGCCTACTGCTCGTTCAATTTCCCGGGAAAACTCCGATCAATCGCCGAGTCAATTTTATGTTGTTGTTTTTTGTGATCATGTTATTACAATAAAATGTAATCAATCATTTCAGTGAAAAGTAGATTTGAGTGAATAAACCTACAAAAAAGTGTTTTTCATCATTATACCTCTCAATGTGGGGGAAATGTCACCCTGTCGCGATTTATTTTTTGAAAAATGAATACTTTCCATTGTGTTGAACTTTTCCCTCAAAAATAATTTATTAGTGTTTATCATTATTCAATTTTAATGAAATGGACGTCCCATTGTAACAGTTACAAGGGCTGTAATAAATAACACGCAACAGATACGGAACACGGAACAGAGCTTTACCTGGCATCTAGCGGTAAAACACGCCAGCTGGTCCGTCGGTCAAAACTAATGCTACCATTGAGAGTTGACTACTCAGAGGGTTTTTTACTTTTTACTTTTTAATGTTTTCAGATATTTCGACTTTTTGAAGAATCTATGAATATTTGGTATTTGTATGAAATCACATAAATTCGGTGACTTCATGAATCTTCAATCGTATCAGAGATCTTTATCTTAATTTCTTCGTTGTATCAAAACGATCAAAATTATTAATAATCATCAAATATTTAATATTATTTTCATTTTATTTATGGAATAATTGTGAGGCCCAATATTGATTTTGATTCTAATTTCAATAAGTTCACTATCATTTAATATTTATCCAATGTTTTTCACTAACAGTACCTTTAATTTTGTTGTTATTGCTATTTATTTAATTGCCAGTTATTTAATTGGGAAACAAAATTTTTGTATCAAGTTTTGACGTTATTGGAATGAATTCTTCTGATTCAATTCAATTGTTTCATTTTACTAGCCTTCATTTATTCGGTTATAGATTTTACATCCGATGGTTTTCACTTGAATAAGCAACTGAAGCAAATGACGTAAAACCTATAGACCTAGTCAGTATGGATGAAATTAACAGATCTCACATCATAATGAATTCAGGATTCTATCATATTCTCAATAATAGTCTTCACATACGTTGTAGGGTGAAACTTTTTCTCCAAATCCTTGCAATTCTTCAGGATTAAAATAGAAACCTTACTTATAACGAATGTCTTTCCTTACTTACCAATCCGCAGTTTTCGGTAGACAATCACCATCCAATTTTCAACTTACCAACAATCCCTACTTGGTATTGAACAAATATTTGGCATACAAATAGATGATGCTGAACAGTTGAGGAAGTCCAAAAGTAGAGGTTGAAGGGAGGGGGCCTTGAAATGTCACTTCATCATTACCTGCTGCTATGTCACCTTTAGACCCATCTAGTCGTTGGTGGGTCGTTTAAAATCACCATTAAAAAAAAATGATGTGGTCTGTGTCCTGGTTTACTGCATAGAGGCCAACTTTGTATTTTTAATACAAATTTCAAATCATATTTCATAAAGCTGATCAAATAATGCACTCAGATTATTTGAAGGCTTTGGTTTGGGCTGTGGGTGAATACAAAGGAATGAAGAAACAAGTGATTGAACCCTCACATTGAATATTATTTGATACACTATCATAAAAATTAGATGAATTATACTTATTCTTTACTTTCATCAGGAGGTGTTTATTTTTCACACATATACATGGAAAATTGATACAAATAATAGATATTATTATTCAATACGTATAACTGAAAGGCTACTTTGGCACTTCATCAATCCAGCCATCTACCAAGAAGAGAGTAACATGGTAAAGTTATACCTAAATAATTATATTCGGTCATATTCTGTCGAAACATGGTACGAATGAGGTAATTTGCTGATTTGCTTCACATTCTGTATTTGTCCCCAAATTAGCCATTAACTTCCCTAGTACATTGAATTCTTGGGTGAAACATCTACTTTAATATGTATCACATAAACCTAGCCTTAAGCAATGCCTTCTATATTCTTCTTCTTAACTGGTGGTTTTTCGCCTTGATGATTTTCATGAGAAGACATAGTGATATCACATACTTGATGGTTATGATGAACAACAGAGATTGAGTCTCAAGGAGTTGAATACATTTCTCTTCTGCATATTTTGTGTGAAATTGTCACTGGCAAATACTGGAAAGGTACATTTATTTCTGGCCATTCCTGTGAAAAAGTAAATTAAATTAGTGTATGTGGTATTAAGATTTTCCTGTCTCGAAAGTCTCAAAACAAAATATCAAAAATGAATCAAGTACGGTAGCAAAGTAAGTGAAGTAAACATGAATTTAATGTTGTTTTTTTTCCGTCATGAGCTCGTACAACGGCTTTTTTTTTTGAGAAGATTTATTTACTTCACAAAATATAAGTTGTTTACGATATTGTAGACCCACAAAGTCAAAACAGACTTGTCTGTGGGTCTACTAATTATGTTGTCATACAAAAATATACATCACAAGAATTGTCTGGATAGCAGCTAGTTGACTTAGGCCCGGTATTACCAAGTCTAGTTAGCCTCTATCTGACAGTTCAAACTTGTTATCGCCATGGTTACCTGTGGTATTTGTTTTCACCAACTCTCAGATAAATACTAACTGGACTTGGTAATACTGGGCCTTAATATTACAATTTAAACAAATAAAAAAACTTCTTCACTTCTCTTTTAATAATAAATAAAACATATTAATCTTGTCATAGAAGATATTGCTATGATATTAGCATTTGATTTTTTAAATTTTAAGATGGTAATTTACTATAAGATGCAACTTTGCCAAATCCATTTTCTTATCTCAATTTTTACACCGGATAGTTTTTGTAAATTTAATAAATCAGGTGGAAGTTTGTTAAACAGGGTCGGTATTAGATACTGTTTTTCCTGTTTCCCATACGAATTAATATAAATTGGTGGTACAAATTTGTCCTTATATCTAGTTATGTGGCCATGTTCAGCTTTATTTTTGTGTTCACTGGAAAAATAATTATTTATGATGAAGATTAACAGATGCAATTGCCTCACAGTGAACAAATTCAATGGAGCATTGTTTTTGTTTTTTGAAGCTATAATTTTGAATATTCGTTTCTGAATGTTTTCAATGTTGTCTAAAAAATTATTTGTGGTGAAACCCCAAGACAAAAGGCCGTACCTAATTATGGATTCAATAAGAGAGTAATAAACTATTTTCAAAGTATCAAAATCAACATACGGCTTCAATATACTAAGGCTATACATTCCAGATTGCAACCTGCTACATGTTATTTGAATGTGCTTGTCCCATTTAAACTGGTTATCGATTACCACCCCTAAATACTTTTGCTGAAACGTGTTTGTTATTTTGACACTTCATGTACAGTTATTACCAGAATTGTTGCAAATCCTAAAGTTACGGTGAAGACATGAATAATTATGATAAACTACATTTAAAAATTAAAATTCAAATATTAGGTAGTAGAGTGATGGAAAAATTACTGTAGTACTGTACTGTACCAGTAAACCTGATGTCAATTTTCAATATCAAGCCCTACAAATACATCAAAAACATATATCAAACACAGTAAAACCTTGATGCACTATCCCTAGATCCATTGTTTTCCTGCTCCTATTGTTCATGTTTGAGCCATCAATAGTCCCATAAAATAATCAATGTTAAATTTTCCTGCATCAACGTTTTTACTTGGCCCCTTGGAAAACAATGGAGGTTTCACTATCATTCATACCAATTCCAAATTATTGATTTTTTTCTTTCAAAACATAAAAACTTGATACAGTCATAATTGACTCCCAATTAAGGCTTAATGAATATTATTAAATAGCATCAAGAGCAGGCAAGCGTTCAAGGCAAACTAAATTATTTGCATGGTCAATCACTCAAGTATTTCCTACTGAAGCCTTTGGGGACCAAATCAGGAACCGGGTGTTACCCGGGTAATTTCAACAGAAATGTCAATACACGATTTTTTGGCATTTAACATCATTCCTTTTAATTCCACTCTTCTATCAGGGTTGGAACTTGTGTCTTTCTTCTTTGAAGAAAAAATACATCCCTTCATTGACTGTCAATCTATAGGTAATTAATTGTCTAGCTCATAAATAAGAGCCATTTCACCAGTCTCCAAATTCACAAACAAAACACCATCAGTTTGTGCCAGAACTGGTAGTATGGTACGGAGTTGTGATTGTACGAGGTCAACCATGGAAGGATTTAACTATGGTTCAACGACATCCGTAACACCGATAAAATAGGGAGGGAGCGAATAGGGGGGGGGGGGCATGAGAATGTGTTGAATTTTGAACATTTTACAATAGGAACAAATTGAAAGAATTATTCATGCTACTTGTTGTTCATAGTAGGTAAAGAGTTGCCATAAGTACCCCTTGACAGTGAAACTTCAATGCTGTTTCCGTATCTATCGTTTTCCTGCATGGATGGTTTAATTCTCCTGGTTCGTTGAAAAATGATACATAGAGGTTACATTGTACAGAGGTTTTCATTAATCGTTAATCTTAGATTTCGGATGTGCCCGTCACGTAACAATCGCTTAAGAACGTTTACTACGTTTAAGACGGCACTACCTTTTATGTTTTACGCGCGCATCATGACTCTGGGAGAAAAATGAGAAAAATGTAATGGACAATTATGGGAGATTGAGCTTGCTGTAGCAGCTTTTGTTTGGCCCTTTGAGTAATTCATATACTCTATTTTCCATATTGTGGGTACCTGAGTAACAAATTAATACTCGATTAATGTATTATCTGTATCCGACCCGGGTACAAAAATATTCAATTAAATAAGTAGGCCTACGTAGTATCTACATATGTTGTACGGTATTTCGATAATTGTATTTTACCAAACTTCTGTATTGGAATAAGCCAAAATGTCTTTAGTAACAAAATGAAACAAAAGTCTATTGATATTTTAAGATTAGTATGGTCATGACTCAAGATAAGAGATCATGCTGTGAAAACTTAAATGTCAAGTGGTTACGTGTGGCCTAGCTCCTACATTTGTTTCCATTTATAAATGGAGTTTATTTCATTATTATCATTTATTATTATTATCGTGATTATTATATTAATTAGCGTAAAACACTATAACATTGTACGAAACTATTCAAATGAATTGAAAAAAAATATATTAAAATATGACACAAAGCTAGCTATTATTATTTCCTTGTGAAGGCAAAGGATGAAAGTCTGAGATCGTTTGTATTGTAGTGTATTGTATTCAGTCTTTATTGTTGCAATAAAGTATAATATGGTAATTATGACAGGTTACTTATAATATACGGTAATAGTAAATATGCAATTAATGTTACAATTGGGATTTGGATTTGTTCACACTTGAAAAGGTGATCTTCCACCCAAACCCTTTATTAAAACTAGTGAAAATAATTATAACAGGATAAAAAATAATAATAATATTGAGGTCAAATAATGGACACAAGAGTTTTAATTGAAAATAATGGAAATGTGAAAAGAGGTTGGTAATAATGCAGATTCATAGTAGTTATGATACTTAAGTATAGGGGGAGAGGGATTCTTGGAGGCTGAAGAAGGCATTCAGGAGGAGGAAGGATTTAAGGGATGATTTGAATGAAAGGAATGTAGGAGACGACTTAATGTGCCTAGCAAGGTTGTTGTAGATAATGGAGCAGAGATGTTTGGGGCTTTTGGTAGTGAGAGCAAGGTTGTGGGGAGGGATAAAGATGTTGAGGTTGGAACAGGTGTAGTGGGAGTGAACTGATGAGCGAAGAGGGAATTGCTCGGGGTGGAGACGTACATTTGTGGCTGCTTCTTGGAGAAGAGTGGACGGTAGGGTCAGGATGCGAAGGGATGTGAAGTAGGTTTACAGGATTCGAGGCGTGGCAGGCCAGCTATGATTCTGGCTGCTCGTTTATGCAGGATGAAGATGCGGTTGGAAGTGGGATAGGAGCCCCAGAATAAGAGGTCGTAGGATATGATTGAATATGAATATGATGGATATGAGCGTGGTAGACGGAGAGGAGAGTTGGAGGGTTAACAATGGGTTTTAACTTGCGGAGCATAAAGCACCCGCTGAGGATTCGGGAGGATACACTATTTATGTGGTTAGACCAGTCAAGGGTGTCGGTGATGTGTAGTCCAAGGAATTTGGTGGATGAGGTGGAGGAGATGCTATTGCCATTTAGGCAGATGAGTGGACTGGAGTTAGTGGGGTTGTGGTGGGAGTGAAAATTCATAAAGACTGTTTTAGTGAGGTGAATGGAGAGGTGGTTCTGATAACAGTAGGAGGTCATAGCAGATGATAGGATATTAACGGAGTTGATTAGGGATGTCATGGAGGATCTGGGAGCAGTTAGGAGGTGACTAGTGTTGTCAGCATACATGGAAAGTTTGAACGGGGCACCACAAGGGCGATCGCACCAGTTACCAATTTAAAGAAATAGTTAGAAACAACATAGCTCATTCAACACATTGTAGGCCTAAATTATAATTGAGATTAAATTAAATCATGATTTAAAAGATAAATGAAAAGTTCCAGTTTCACAGAACTGAATGCAAATAATACATTCGTATTCAGAAGATCAATCGTGAGTATTACGTTTTGTTACCTATAATTTAATTGTACCTTAAATAATAATTGGCTTGAGAAACACATTTTTTTTCATCATAAAATGCAATCCAAGACTATTAATAATGATTACGAGCGATAGTAATTTCATTATTATAATTCAGTTTTACACTAGTAACTACATCTTATTGAACTTTATTTCTCAAGCCATCAAGGCAAATGAACTTTGTCAACATAGTACACACTACTTTATGGCACATTTCAGTTGTATATTGAAAATAGCATGTAGCCCAGAGTGGGGATTAGTCTGCATCTAGGGTATAATAAATCTATTATAACATGGAAAGGCAATTGTTACCTGCCCCTCTGACTGTAAATGTTCACGAGGCTCATTCCAACCGTAGGAGGTGTGATAGGAGACGCTGCTGGGCGGTACAATGAATGTGTTGACAATGGTGGCGGCATATCATGTGATCTAGACAATATTGAAAAAAATTTATATTGATTGGAGATTGTACAGTGTACTGCAGAACAAAACTTGTTGTCACTTGAAGAAATAATTGTATAGCAGCTCATTCTTTGACACTCATATAAATTGAAAAAATGGATGATTATTTTCTATAACATGTTTTCCCAAATTGGGAAAGCTCATAATTATTAGACGAGCTTTAGCAAGGATTCAATTTGACATACTGAAAAAAATTGGTGTTCGTTTTTATGTTTTTTTTTTGTTTTTTTTTTTCATGTTTTTTTGTCGGTTCTCCACAGGTCAAACGGCTACAGCTATCAACTTCAAACTTTTTTTCGTCATGGTTCCTCATCTAACTTAGATCTGTATAGTTTTGTGGCATTATCGGGTGGTAACTTTTTTTTTTATGAATTTTAGAAATTTCAAAAATCCCCATTAGAATAACCCGGAGGAAAATACTTGAAAAATCAAAATTTTTCAAGATCTCTCAAATTTTCGCCGAATATAAAGGAAACTATTAAGCACATTTTGAGAGATTTTTCGCATCAATCGGATGAGAAATAACGAAGAAAACGCATTTATAAAGCATTTTCCCATCAATTTAGGCTATTAGGGAACCAATTAAATCTATAGCAACAAGTGTCACCAATTAATTCAAAACGATTGAAATGAATGAAGAGGAAGGCCGTGACATAACTGATTCTCGTAAGGTTTTTGAACGTTTGGAGTGATCCAAGGTCTGTAGATGTAGATTGGGTTGACAAATTATTTTTCATTCTAGATTTCTATACCCCTAAGCTCGTCTAACAACGCGCATCCCGCGTTTTCCCAGTATATCATATGGATGAATATTAACATAAATAGGCCTATGGTAGGCCTATAACAATATTATAAAGTTATTGATAAGAAAAGCTTAATGTGTACATCAATTTGTAAATTAAGGTGTGTATATATGGCTTTTGAGTACCTTCTATATAAACATGTCGCAATCTTACAAGGCAGGCCCTTACAGTAAACCCTCGTTAATCCAAACTCAGTTAATCCAAAATTCGACATACAGTAAACCCTCGTTAATCTAAACTCGGTAATCCGAAAATTGACATATTTCGAACTTGAAGTTGGTCCCCGGCTGAAGGTATTACCATTTCAATGTTAATGAATATGGTTAATCCGAATTCCAGCTAAACAGTAATGATTGAAATGATATTTCAACCCTTCAGTTGCTTCAACACTGTTTTTGGATTGAATAATTCGAAATAGTTTGAGTGAATTCCTTGAGTTGATCATTATTTTCAAAATGTCCATCTTTTTTATTTGACGCGTGAGAATAGGCCGAAGCACGTTGAGCTTTAGAGATACCAAGTTAGAGACGTTAGATATACCATTCATGAAACTGTCGAGTGATGATGATAAGGAAGTTATCATTATTACTTATATGTATAAAATAATGCTTATGTAAATATCTAGAGATGGACAATTACTGTGTTTTCTTAAGACTTTTCAGGTACTGTTGGTAATCCATTGCATAATAATTATTTCCATGATAAATGATGGATGTCGTTCAGTTTATTGATGACTTTTTCTGTGTAGTTTTCAATTTTATTCCATCTAATTTGACTTTTCATGTGTATTTTTTGATGACATAATATTTAATTAATAATACAATAATATTACTCCGATCTGTAGTAAGCCTTTGAGTGTTATTCAGAGTTCTGACCACAGTCATTCTGACTAACAGAAACCACACTTTCTAATGCACAGTAGAGGGTATTGAAGTGGGGTAGGATATAGAGAGAGAATAAATCATGTAAGCCGGCTTATGTTGTACAAACCGTGAAAAAACATTCAATTTTTTTTTTAACTATTTCAATTTTTTCAATTGAAATTTCAATGATTGGAGTCGTATCGATGAAAATATTTACAATTTGATGAAGTGAACAGTGCACTTCCTTTTCATTGTTTCTTGGAGTCCTGACTAGATGCCATGAATAAGCAATCGAATCTTGCAATGACTCATACTGTAAAGTGAAAGTGACTAATTGAAACACATCAATAACTCTTTGAGATATGGAGAGGTTAATGATGAGCAACATAGAATAATGATTCATATTTCAGCATTGGGATTTAGGCCAACCTCAGAAAAATAACACTTACAACAATATGATTGTTTCCATCGCGATATCCAATATCTACCCTGAAGAGACGTGACCCCGCCTCATCCTTAAAAATAACTGTGCCAGTAGATAAAAAGTCTGGTTCTAGAAACAGAGAACCGAGTGCAAACACACATGTGTCGGCGATATGGCAAATCTGACGCACAACTAACAACCGGCTGTTTATTCATTCGATATTGAATTCACTTCCGATACTGAAATAATCAAAATCAAATAAATTGATTTCGATATCAAACAAAACCTTGATATTGAACAAGACCTTGATATTGAAAATCAATCAAAATATTCTATGTCGTTTGGTAACCCTAGTGATTCCCCAAACTATCTGACATAATACCTTTTGGAAAACCTGACCTACAACTGTTTGTATCTGAGGGAAAAATGTACAAGCATGAATATTTATATATTTCTTGGAATGCTTATTCATGCCTATGAAAATTTTCCCTCACGTTGAAAAAACATTTTAACTCTCATGAATTTTCTTACCTACTATATCCTGGAGTATTTGGGGAATAGCCTGGAGTACTTGGTGACTGAGACAGGTTGTATGTGGAGGCTGGCGTTCCACTTTCTCTACGTTTATGTACCATTGGAGTACTTTGAGACGAATATTCAGGAGTACGGTTCCTATAGTGAAGAACAATATGGTAACTGATGAACTGATTTTGAGAGAATATCCAAGTGGCACATTTCAAAGTTGAAGATTGATGGTACAAGATTGTACAACAGCAAAATACCTATTCACACAACAATGGCAATACACCATTTGATCACAAGAATCAGTACAGAATTTTCATATAATTTTTATATCGTATTTTTCATATGTTGCTATTTTTCATTAGCATGCCATTATTCAAAGTGAGAACTTTCAAATTATTAATTAATTGCAGTCAGTGGGCCTATTTATTGAAATAATCAAATTTACTGTATTCGACATACTGGTAGATAAACATACTGGAATATAATTCTCATTAATTATTAATATACATGTATATTAATAATTAATGAGAATTATATTCAAGAGTGCATTGGAGTTGATACGGCAAAATATCAGTTTTTAAATTTTCTAGTGATAACTTTGAATGGTAGGTCTATAACATAGTCTTAAGATATTAAAAATTCTTGAAAGAGGGGAATAATCCCTTCAATACCTTCAAAATGATGTAAAATAAAATTATCGATATTGGATTCTAACATCTTCACACAAAAACAGCTACAAAGTGTGTACCATACCCATGAAAATTATGCAAATAGTCGAATAGTTTTTACTGTACTATTTTGAAGATATTGAAAACATATCTGTGTTTCTCCCCCCGTATTAGAATTTTGATATCTTATTTAGTTATACCATTGAAAAGCCATCAACAAAATACTCGACTAAATCGACTTCCATGAACCCTCAAGGATATATAAATTAAAATTTGGGTGTTTGTTTGAATCAAATTTGAAATTGCAGCATTCTGTCATTTTCCGGTGTTTTGCTTGCCAAATCTGAAAAATGAAATGCCAACCTTATTCTCACAAACGTTCCTGCAGGTCGTGCCTCTAGCAAACAAAACTACTATCCGACGAATCATTCGTGCTGGGAAGGCCAACAAATACTATTCCCACAAACCGTCTGTGCTTACAAGAATTACAATCACTATTCTCACGAACCGTTCATGCCGACAATCTTTGTTCCCACGAACCAGCCTTCAGATCTTGGCAATAGTCAACCCGCGCGGCCACTTTTCTTTTCTCGAGCGCGCTCATGAAACACATTCCTCTGACGATTGTAGTTCATTGATCACATACAGAAGACTCGCTAACTAACTAGAAGTCAAAACAAGATGAGTACCTGTTTTTAACCCCAAACTTTAAGCCTATAACTACGCTGATGTGTAAAAAGCGGTCGAGGGCCAGAGAGATGAGGGATTGTCAGGACAGGGGAAACGAATATCAAAAGATCAACTAGGTAATTATAGGTGATAAGAATAATTCTGTTCAGCATGGTCTGATTTGGAAAAAAAAATCTTATAGTTCAATATTCAAAGAATCCATTGAATACTTGGTTTGGATTAACCCTTGGATACTTTCAACAGGTGGGCGTTGTTGTTCTTGTTGCGCGCAACTTGAATTAACCCGAATATACCAGACCTGTCTAACTTTTTGGTTTCTTCGAAACAAGGGAATTAGAGAATTTTATTATTGGTTTTAGGTTATTTATTATTAAGTTACCTAGTTTTACTAGCCTAATCATCTAATTTTAACCTGATCCATTGAACCTACTCTGGAGATAATTGTTATAGGTCTGGCAAGTGTCATGAGTGAAAATTATATATTTTTTTAAATATTCCCCTGAGAACGATAGCTGAGCACACTAACTGATAATTAAGCTATATGAGCTGTGGCAATTTATGTGGTTATTCAAACTAAAATTTTATGTTATGGATGGCATAAACAATGTCATATCAGTTGCTTACTTGCTTTATATTCTGATGAAGAGAATACCAGCAATTATTAAACAAAATAAGAAATTATCAATACTGTTATGAAGTATTTCATATAAACTAGCATATTTATTGGGGATTCGTCTATTTCCTTCAATCGTTTTCACTATAGACCTCTGAATATCGCATTCTCGAGTCTGGTGCCCTCACTGGGCAATCAAATGAATTATGCTAGCGGAAAGTGTATTTCTAAAGCTCGTTCATAGGAATACAAGTGGCTGCACAGGTTGGCTATTCCCAAAACCTGTAGAATGGTTTGTGGGAATAGAAGTGGCCCCGCGGGTCGGCCCTTCCCACAGCCCGAACATCATTTTATGGAAATAGTACATTCTTGGGCTGGGTCGAGAAACTGGGCACTTGGAAAATAGAATCCATTGACTAGCACAATATTTATAATCCAAATATTGTAGACCCTATATAATCCTAGATACCGTAATTCCAGTGCATTAGCTGTTTCATTATAATTTTGATGAATCTGCATATTGACTGATAGGCATATTAATTAGATATTAATATTCTAATATGCATATTAGATGGGCATATTGATATTCATCATGAATTCAAAATGTTTTACTGTATTACTGACAGCTAGTGGTTCACACTATCTGACCTTGTAACTATCTTGTAGTCTATTATATCATCAACCATGTCTCCTGATCATTACTACTCGGTTGGTTAGTGAATCATCAAGTCATCATATTCATACAATCATTATCCATCGATCAGCCTGGCAATGCATTTCCTTCATGTCTATTTCACGCTGAAGAACATCAATGAATCAAATAAGTTCAATTATATTCTCATATTTTATAAATTGTACCTATAGCCGTCATGATAAGTATTTTGCTTCGGTGAGAAACGCACTTCTTGTGAATTGTGGTACTGGCTGTTGTCACCAACATGTTTCTGCGGGGTAACGTTGTTGGTAGAAGACTGGCTGAATGGGACACTCCTGCTGCCAGGACTAGGGCTTGAAGCATCCTTGTTTGATAATGATTTGTTAAACTGCAGAGTGAGTCGGTTAGGAGTGAGCCAGGTACCACAGCTACTCTGTGAGTCACCAAACTGAAACAGAGTACAAATAATCAGGATTTCATTTAAATTGGCTTGTCACCTGCTCTGGCTGCTAGTTGAGACCGACTCGAAATAGCATGTGACAATTTTGTAAACTATTATAATTTCTATATAATACCTTGAGCACATAAATAAAACATACCATGATATTCACTCTCTTCAATGAATATGAGTATCTTTATTAGAGAATTTATTATATATTCTCTCTTCAACATTAACTTTCATCAGATCCAAACTGAATATGGTAAAAACAGATTGTAATGGCAGTGCTGCTAGCTCACTGATAAGTACACAAAATACGCTGTATTCATATTGCTGATTCTTAAATTTAAATGCATGGCACCACCTATATTATTGGGTTGTAATATTTGGTATCCATGAACAGGGTCAGCGTTAGGGGGTCTCAGGTGGGGCGCGCCCCCCCCCCCCCCCCCAATAACTTATCCTCCTTTAAAAATATATAATGTTGACCTACGAATAAAACACAATAAAATATGATGAGTTGATGTCATATTAATATGAATTGTATCAGCAGACCTATACACTCTACTACTTCACACTTCCTTTTTTCTTTTCGATAATGATTCAATTATTAGATTCCGAAACTGCTCGTGAATCGCAAAAATCATTTGAAAAATGATCATATTTCAAAAAAATCACTTCTGGGAATTTTGCTAGGAGAAATCGCGAAAATAGCTTCGAAAATGTCCATGATGATTATACTATTGAAAATATTTTTTTTTAAATTTGGTAATGTCCATAGTGATTCAATCATTAGACCCCAAAACCGCTTGTAAATATTAAAAATCACTTGAAAAATTACATGGGTCTATTACAAAAAAATCCCTGCGCGGCTTAACTGGGAGAAATCGCAAAAATATAGCTTCGAAAATGTCCATGATGATGCAATTATAAGACTCCATAACCACTTGTGAATCGCAAAAATCTCTTGAAAAATGTCCATATTTTCAAAATTTCCCTGTGGGGTATGATGGGGAGCTTCCGTCCCCCAGACTCTCTTTTCACGCGTGGCAGGAGTCCAGCTGGGCGGTCATTTTCTTCATGTAACCTGTGCGCCCCCCCAATACACAAATCCCAACGTCCCTGCCCATGAACCTATGAATATCTAAAATCGGCCTGCATTTCACCTATTCACCTATTATTCACCTATTATTATAAATATTTTCACCGTCAAAAATTCACCTATAATTATGAATATTTTCACCGTCAAAAATGGTTTTAAAAGCAGGCCGAGTGCAATCGTTCATATCCCTGATCTGAGAAAAATTAGTTGTGAAACAGATTGAATTGAAAAACATTGCATGTGGAGCCAATTGTGAAGTGACTAGAAAAACTCAAATGAGCCACTTGAGCGATTGTAGAAGTATATACCAGTAGATGGATTATGAATGAAAAAATGATCAATTGCTTATTTGGATCACTTTGAGCTCAAAATTCACATTTTTTGTCTCATTTCCACTCTCAATTTCTAAAAATAAATACTTGTATTGATTGACGTATAGAATTATTACTGTATCGATAATTTAAAAAAAGTCTATTTGTACATATAATAACAGATTCAATTTAGAAAAGATAAATCAGAGTATTCAGTAGGACTGTAATATTGAGTTGAATAGGTAATTCAACCGGTAAATCCAGTAATGAATGATCACCCGTAAAGAGATGATTATGTATGTAGAATTTTTGAACTTTGAACCTAAATATCTTGAAAACTAGTACAGGGAGACGAATGATTTTAATATGATTTTTTAATATCATGAGTGACATAAAATGGAAATTGCTACAACTAAACCAAATTCCATTGATTTAAAAACAGGTGAGGTTAAAATTGAAAAACCACCTCAATATATTTAACAATAGACAAGGATTAGATCCAAAACAAAACGACATTATGTCAGAAATTCAACGAACCAGTTGAGATAACTGTGATGAATTACTGGATACGGATCTCGCAGAGCCTTCAAGCTGAATGGATTGACCACCGGCAGCATTCGGATATGACTGGAAGAATGGAGTTGAGGGTTGAGACTGACTAGAATGTCTTCCATGGACACCTACATCGAGATGTGGTCTATTTCTTTCTGACTTCTTCAATGCTGCTTCTCTGAAATACAAGAAGATCGTTTAAGTTTGCGATAAGGTCGCCGTTCGGTATAAGAATTAATATAAGAAAACAAGGTCTCCAGGAGACCTCCATCCCTAGGAGATATGGTCACTTTGTAGGCATGTTATGAATAATTTGTATCAATCACACCACTAGCGGTTTCTAAGGATAGGACACGGAGGCAGGGCCTCCCTTAAAATTCTAGAAAGGCTTGCCATCTAAGCATAAAATGAAAAAAAAATCGTTATTAATAAACCAGAATCCTCTTTGTTATCATCATTGGAAACTGTCATAAATTGATGAAGCCCCCTGCCCAAAGGGCATAAACTATTTCTATAATTGCGCACCCCCTATGTAGATTAGTTACGGGACCAGCGTAACTTGGGAGGCCGTATCTCCGTGATCGACATAGCCAACGAGTGACGTGCGGCGATGCTCTTCAATCCAGTAAACCTTACCCCCCATTCCAGGGTGTGAAACATGCTGAAAAAAGGGATGTTGGAGGCCGGCCTCTTGGTTTGGTTTGCAACATATTATAAACTGCAGCGTAGATTTCCGAAGTAGACTATTCTACGTTTGATTCTACGTTCTTGCAGGGAGTGTGACGAGAATAATATACAAAACTGATATTCAAGTTATGCCCGAGCTGGGTACCCCAAGAATAAACAGCAATCAAAAGCAACAAATACAGTTCCAAATATCTTATTGAATAATATATTATTCAATAACATATTTGGAACTGTATTTGTTGCTTTTGATTGCTGTGCACTCGCAAAAATAAATATTTTGAGTCTATATTCATTAATATCGAATACAGACATAAATTATTTGAAATTGCAAAATATGTAATGATAGTAGGCCTATTATTAATATTTTAGTGGAATATTTTTTTGGAAATCATAATTACAGAACGTAAATCACGTATGCGGGAATTATGAATACATTATATCAAACGTGATAGGCCTGTAAAAAATATAACACAATGAGTAGTACAATGAGACAATTGGAAGAACTGTGAAAATGAAAAAAAAATTCAAATTGAATTCGTTGATCGTACAGATACACACATTATTCACCGACCGTTAATGTGTATTTTCGATGGTTAAATTTTTTCTCGGCACTTTTTAGCCAGAACATTTCTTGTTAATAGCTTGTTTCTTTTTTTGAAGCACAAAATAATAAGAATTATTATTTATGTTTAGTGGCATTTCAACCTATTGTATGAACACCTATTCTGCTATTTCATAATGAATGATTTATACTGTTTGAAGTTTAAAATGCATGTAGCCGTAGTAAAAATGGCAGCGCGTGAATGCTCAATTACTCAAAAAAATTCCGCTCCGCAAGGTTACCTACGGCGGCCTTTCCGCTGGGGTACCCTCAGTGTTGGGGAAGTTCACTTATGAAAGGAACTTTCAAAAAGTTCAGTTCATGTCGAATAAATCGATCTTTTAAAAAGTTCAAAGTTCGTTTTCGTGGCTTTGCGGTAAAAGTTCAAGTTCAAATAGAAAATAAACATAAGTTCGTTCAAAAATTCACATTGAAAATTATCCGAAAATATCAAATCAATTGTGGATCTCCCTCTCCTGAAACCATACTTTGAAAAGGGTTTCAAAAGTGATATATGTAGGCCTACACACACATTTTCTACAATAAATGTATCAAGTTTAATAGTGATTGATAACAACTACAAGTCACAACACGTCAACCTTGATCACACGTGGCTGCCGGCTCCCCTGGTGGTGGCCAGGCGAGCCGGCAGCCGCGTGTGAAATCCACACGTGATCTGAATTCACGTGTGATGAAATCCAGAACAGGGAATATTATACATTTGGGATGAACCGTGAAATAGTCAATCTCATTTGGAATTTCCGAATTTGGACGTATAAGTACGGATAGTGCGATCTTGTTGAATAGGATAATGAGTGATCTAAAATTGAAAGTTTATGAACTTTCAAATGAACGTTTTATTCCGTTAAAGATCACCGAAAAATCGAACGTGAAGAAAGTTCAAGATTGTTGACTGTAAATGTAGCGCGTTCATTGAAAAGTTCAGAAAATACGAGTGCGTTCATTTTAAAAGTTCATTACCCAACACTGGGTACCCTTTTCCGCTTTTTCGGGCCTCCCCGCCTTTTCATGCCAACCGGCTGCCACTGAATCACACTATGAAACTTTGACAGCTACCTTCTTTATTTATTTATTTTATTATTTACATACAACTTTGGATTAGAAATCCGGTGGTTGAGGATCAGTAGTTATACATACATATTGGTGAAGTACCTTACATCAATTCAAAATGAGGAATGGAGCTTGTTATTTACATACAAGCTTGGATTAGAAATCTGGTGGTTGTAGGATCAGTAGTTATACATACATATTGGTGAAGTATCCTTCATCAATTCAAAATGAGGAATGGAGCTTGACTGTGAGCAAAATAGAATAACAAAAGATACCAATTTGACCGGGTAATAAAATATTGTTAAAAAACAACTCGTACAACGTACACCTATTCCTTCCCCTATTTATAATTATTTAATATTTTGTGAAAATATGTTTATCTATGTTTTATTTATTTTGGGTAACAGATGCACTGTGCCAATGACTGTACGGATGATTAAGATCCTTTGGTGTTCATGAATGACGAATGAGATAATCAGACGATATGAACCCAAATGACAGAGGACAACCACGAGAAACTAATTGGGATGGTCGACCATGGCAGGAATTTAACTCCCGTCCTATACAGCGTGCTAGCCACTGATCCATCCATCTCGGTGTATGAAAATGTCAAGCTTGTTCTTTTTTTTTTTTTTTTTTTTATTGGGTTTTAACGACGCACTTTAATGATTACTAAGATCTATTGGCGTCGGATGAATGATTAATGAGATGATGGGACGATGAGATGAAGGTTTTTATGGGTAGTGGGAAGGATAGTGGGAAGGAAGCGGTCGTGGCCTATATTGTAGGAACCATCCCGGCATTAGCCTGGACTACAGAGGGAAACCACGAAAAACCCCTGTAAAGATGGACGGTGGCGGGGATCGAACCGGGTCCGATATGCCCCTTCACCTCCCGGATCACGAAGCAAGTGAGCTAACCACTCAGCTACTGTGCCGGTAGCTTGCTCTTATATGCCGTGAATCTTCTACAACTTATTCAAAAATTGTATAGACATTCAGTCTCTTTGAAAAGAATTTATGAGGAAATGGAAATGACCATGTAAATAATTCTACCAGAACTCGAAACTTACAATTCAGCAATTCTCTTCTTGAGCATTTTGTTAGCGTCAAACATTTTCTTCATTTCTTCTTTAGCAGCCTTGTACTTTGCCGCCTGAAACAAGAACACTAAATAATCTACAAGTTGATTCCTCAAGTTGTAAGACAATTCGAAAATTCAAATAGTAGGGCCTATCCACCTTTTCAATATTATAATATTTGGTAGCATAATTATCTAATATTATCTATCTATACCTCTTCACGTCATTCAAGTTCATATGTCATTCATTACCTATATATCTTTAAAACAGGCTATAATCATTTAATATTCATTATTTAGGCCTACCACTTGTTTTGAGTGTGCTGAAATTTTTTGACGGTGAGAATTCTGGAAGAGCATTATTTGCAGTAATTTTTTCATGGATTCATTTGTATCTTGAAAATACTCTTGAACATCAGGCCTCAACTGAAAGGTGAACATATAAATTAACTAATATACCATAATGTACCTACCCACTTGAAAATAATTATCCATTGAATATCAGATACACACAAATATACTTTTCTGCATAAATACCTTCAAATTAATATGAGTAATTCACGAAGAATTGCTATTTTATAGCATTATAGCGAATTTTCATCAACAATTTTTTTTTAACATGAACACTCACAAAAGTTTTTTGTTCTTTTTACCTATGTATTATGCTAATAACTATTATAATTGGGCCCACAGTAAAATTCACTCATATAATAAGCATGGAACTAACCAACTAGGTTTTGAGTATAAATACAGTCAACTCGTCAGTATAGGCATACCACTAACATAATATGAAAAAGCATGTAGAGTTACACCAAACTTGGGTGTAATGTAAGTTAGCAACACCAAACTTTATAATGAAAAACCCAGTGGCAGCTCGTGTGTAAGTACCGGTACTGCAGAATGACAGGACTTCCTACAATTTCTCCATTTCATGCTGATTTTTTATCAATTCATCTTGAATGAATAATTTCTTTCATATCGTACAATGTATCTTTTTGTAGCAATCATTGTTGAGAAAAATACAGCTTCATAAAAAAGTATTAACAAAAATAATGTGATCATTTATTGTTGACCGCGTGCGGCTTCAGATGCCTAAAAAAAATGCACGTCGCTGAACCCCTGCAAGGAAGTCGAATGCAACTTGTTCTATGTATGTCTCAGAGCTGCGTTTGTTAGTTGCACATAGCTGGCCAAAGAATATGGGTGAAGAGGGCACGCAGTGAGGGGGATGATAGCCTGTTCGATGTGATGCACGGGGTGTAGCACACAATCTCAAACTTGTCCAAACACCTTGAGGTATCTTGCACTTCTTGCTCTAGTGGCATTACTCTAGGACTATGTCAGTATGGCCTGAGATCTGCACCATCAAGGTTGAAATAGATCTTGGATAAAGTTCAAAGAAAAGGAAAATGAAAGACAAAGTCCTATCAGAATACGGCACGCAACACAGCAGTAATGATAAAAGAACTATGATGGAAACTTTTGCAATCGAAAAGGACAAAATCAGAACTTGTAACCATATACAAAATTTCCTCAGAATATGAAGCGAGAAGAGGGAAATCAGTATTTAGAGGAGTCGTCTTCATTTTTACAAAAGGGTGAACACAATTTTAAATTGGCAGCATTAAATCACAATACAAACATGAGTACTGGTAAATTTGCCTTCATTTTCCTCTATTTCCTACCACTTCAGAATGGAATGCACAGCAGGAGATCAACTAAATCATAAATGGCCTGAATCAGTGGACGATTAGCTTGAAGAAATTATTGAAAGAAGCTGAGTAGATATAAGATCGATTAACAAGGATAAATAGGTTGAATATATTGTGAAAAAGTGACGATTGTATGCTCAAAAAAGTAAAAGATTTACCTAGATACATAGGCCTACTAGACTCTCCTTATAATATATATATATATATATATATATATATATATATATATATATATATATATATATATATATATATATATATATATATATATATATATATATATATGTTTTGTTGAAAGCTTTCACGACTCATTATGTAATTAATACTCAAATCTTTATGGATAATTAAAAGTTGCGTTGACGAATAAATATGTATTTAATTGCCCGACGTTTTGACTACAATATAGTGGTCATTTTCGAGGGCTAAAAATGAAAATAATTTTATAAATGATAAATAATAGGAACCAAAAAACAGATTCTTATGGAGAAAAACACATCTTCAATGAATGTCTTGAAAGGTGTAATAAAAATAACAATAAAAAAAAACATGAAAATAAGCTTGATGCACATCTATGAATTCAGATGACTATATCACAGTGTCCTAGATCACACATGCTGGGCTAGGTTATCAGATTGATCCTACTCCTCAAATAGTATGGTCCACTTCCTTCATACATGGTTCCATCTGCTTCGAGAACAATCCTGTCTGTTAGTCTGGACTGATATCGCAATTCACCAAGTGCAGTGGTCCAGCTGGGCGATAGGGTATATCCACAATCTTTTATATCACAATCCATTGAAATTATAAAACATCCACATAATTTCAATGGCTTCGCTTATCGCCCTCGGCCACCGCTTTTCTTGGCGATCCAATACTACAGATTCTTCGTATAGAATATTGTGTTTCTCTTCTATATGATGTTTAGCAATGGCAGACAATCTTGAATTCTTGGTCCGTTCATGGTACTTATGTTGTTTGAGTTTTGGATTGTGGATATACCCTATCGCCCAGCTGGACCACTGCACTTGGTGAATTGCGATATCAGCCTAGACTAACAGACAGGATTGTTCTCGATAAATTGGTACATATTTTCCACATTGGGAAGCTACCGTAACAGATCGGCAAGCCGACGCAACCCTCAGTACACTTTATGGTTACAATTATTATTGGCTCCGTCATTGAGCTATAACCATGAACTAAGGCCTGGCAATTGGCAAACAATTACAATTCAAGCACTGAAAATATTGATACTTTCCTACCTGATTTGATAGAAGTGTTGTTGTAAATGAACTCTGGCACACTTTACATTTTTCCTTATTATCTGGAATTGAAACATAAAGTTTGTAATAGGCGTATTATTCCATAACTTGAAAATATGGTCACACCAGGCTAAATTAACATCACTGTGCCTTATGAGAAGGCAGTACAAGCAGCTGTACAACAATGATATGGTATTATCTTATAAACAGAGCACGGGACTCCTTTTTAATTAGCATAATATGTAGGATTAACAGGATTTTAACCTAGGCCTACAACTTACCTGGTTTTAAACATTGGTCACAATAAAAATGACCACAGCTTGTGAGAAAAAATTGAGCTGGGACACTCTGTGAGGGCTGTTTGAAACATGAATTACAATGTATCCAATCCATTGTAACATTCGTTGCTAAATACTAGGCCTACGCTGAAAGTAAAAATAATGGCCAGCAGTCAATTTACTAAATAAACACAGATTTCACTAGGTCTATTTACAAAATGAACTGAGTTGAAGATTTAAAATCTGTATTACGTACACCGAGCGTCAATCGTCCAATCAAAATCGTAATACTACTCACTGCCTGTGTAGCACAATTCCTTCGAACACAACTTCGAACACATGACAGTATGGCGCATAATACACCACGGTTGCCAACTTCATGGCTGCATCTGACATTAATGCATTGTATTCCCGACTGACGTCAGGTGAGGGTGTTTGGAGGCTTATAATTACAGTACTGCCGCTTTACGACTTCGACACGACAAACGTGTTACGTTCGGAACGTTATCAACGTGAATTACTGATAGACGATTAAAAAAGTGAGGACAGTGTACGATTTAATTTCAATCGTCATGTCTGAACGGTTTAAAGTTACCAAATCAGAAGAGCCAAATGTATTTCCAAATTATGGCGCGACAACTGGAATGGAAGGGGATGACATTCAAGGTAAGGAGGCGGTTCACATACTCAGCTGTCAAACTCAAACACCATGTGTGTGGCTCTTTAAAATGTTGTGTCAATATGTCAATATACTTGATTAATAGTAACGATTGAAATTGAATTGATAAATATACCATTTCTTTTTTATCATACCGATTTAGGAGATTTATTATAATAATTAAATTTAGAACATCTAGACAGACTATAATATTACACATTCAGTAAAATGATGGAATACAATTAATTGAATAGATTAAACTAATTATTTTACACATTCATTTTTTTATATTCGTATTCGTACCGGTACCGCCAGCTACCTGTATCGATACGTACTAGCAGGTTGAATAAATAAAATCTACCATATTTTCAAATTATTACCCTACTCAGTATTTTATCTTATGAAAATATGAAAATTGCAAATTGAATATGTTTAATTAAATGAAATATAATCAATTAATCATAGGAAATATATTATAGAAGAGCAAATATTCAAATTTTAAATAAATGCAAGTAGGTGGGCCAACCACCTGCAGTTCAATTAAATTAAATTAATGATTAATTATTCAATTCAGTAATACTAATTGTATTACCGGTACTCGATAATTGAATAGCTGGGATACCCTTAGTATCGATATTAATGTTGAACCTAACTCTTTAGTACTAAATATATAGATAGGGATAATTTGTATAAGTTATATATATATATATATATATATATATATATATATATATATATATATATATATATATATATATATATATACATATATATATATATACATATATATATATATATATATATATATATATATATATATATATATATATATATATATATATATATATTTATATATATATATATATATATATATATATATATATATATATATATATATATATATATATATAACTTGACTCAAACTCTCACGATTCATATTTGCATAAATTGAGTGAAACTGGGCTTTTTTATCAATCGTGATATCATTTATTTATTTAATTATTTAAATGAATAATATCACGATTGAAAAAACAGCCAAGTTTCACTCAATTTATGCATATATATATATATATATATATATATATATATATATATATATATATATATATATATATATATATATATATGTATATATATATATATATATATATATATATATATATATATATATATATATATATATATGTATATGTATATATATATATATATATATATATATATATAGAGATATATATATATATATATCATATATATAGGCTTACTAATGAACTCATTTTTATTTGCTTAAGATGAAGAATAAAAATATATATATATTTTATATGTATAAAATATATATATATATATTTTATATATATATATATATATATATATATATATATATATATATATATATATATATATATATATATATATAATATATATATATATATTATATATATAATATATATAATATATATAATATATATAATATATATAAATATATATATATATATATATATATATATATATATATATATATCATATATATAGGCTTACTAATGAACTCATTTTTATTTGCTTAAGATGAAGAATAAAAAGATCCGCCATTTTTAATCAATATAATAAACATTATACACACGAATAAGGACTACGGAGATACTAATACGAATAAGGAATAAGGACATGTAGGCTACGTAGCTTCCTTATTGCATAACCATCATCACAAGAATTTTCATATGATATCTCAATTTTTCCTAACATCTACCTTATTCTCAATATTATTCGTCGAATAGGCCTATATAAAAATAAATAACTACATGTTTTCTGTAACTTTCCGTTGATATATCTCATTTCACTAAATTTTGTTCTTGTTCTTAGTTACTGGTATTGTTGATATTGCAATTCAAGAATGCGTCTTTGTCTTGTATAATAGTTATCAATATATAATACCAACCGATATTGAATTAGTGTGACTGAATGACAACGTGTCAACATAGTAGCGAAACATTAACATATATTATACAATATTATACAATGCCCTAATCACCTGCGAACTACCTCATTTTATAAGCGGAGGCTATTGCAATTTTTTATAGTTTCCTAGAAAAGTTGTAGTCTTGATTTCGGTGAGTATGTTGTTCTTTCAATTCGATACAATTTTCGCAGAATTTACTGTACATATAGCGAGGGTTACGTAAGTTGGCTCTGTCTTTGGGTGATTCTGTGTTAGGGCTATCTAGCCCGATAAACTTTATCGCCCATTACAGTATTTTATGAACGATGGTGACAGAGTGATGTGGGGTGATTGTAGGAGGGGAGGGGAGCTCTTTGCTTTGTTTGTACAAAATTCTGTTTGGAGGGTTGATGAATCACTCACACATCGACCGACTATTGCAAGACGTTTTACACCAGTGCCGCTTATGTCTACATAAGCTGAATTGAGGGGACATTGACAGCTATTTTCTTATAATTTAGATTTTTTTTTGGCGCTCGATTGATAGTATAATGTTTCAATAATTGTATACTGCAAGACTCATCAAATTATTCAAAGTGGTTCTAATTATATACATTTTTGCATCTATTACTTTGTATGCCTACTTCTCAAATTTCATTGCGACCCATTTTGACACATTTTTTTCAAATGCGTTCATCTCAGAGTATTGTTTTTTCAAACGCCGGTACCTGGATCTCTGAAACTATTGAAGATAATTCCTTCAAATTTTTACCACATTTAGGGGTACCAAAGTGTACCCAAGTGTAGTCCTACCATACTTGTATAGAGCTTTTTTTCTGTCTACTCATAATGTCATCAGAAATGAAAATTGTTATATGCTCAAAAATGTATGTTTTTTTTTTTTGGACACTATCTAAAAAAATTTGAATTACATGTAATTTTTTTTGGATTTTTTGATTTTCCAGTACAAGTGTACAAAGGTCTCAAGTAACTACTGTCAAAGTTTCGTGCATGTACCTTCTATAGTTTGTGAGAAACAGGTACCGGCGAAGTGCCAATTTAACATTGTCGGTATAGGGCTGTCAATGTCCTCATTGTCAATGTTAAGCTTTTCACAGTGGTAACTAGGCAAACGCGTTTTGTGTTTCCACGTTGATGGATGAGCTGAAACATATCACCTTATCTTTGGATTGGTTATTATATATATATATATATACACCTTGAGATCCAAACCATTACATCACTGCCATCTTATTTTCCATTATTAATTCATATGATATAAAGAAGGCTTTGTTTTAATCGTTTACAATCAAGTGTTGACACTTGTTGCTTTGATTTAATAGGTATCTTAATAGCTTTGAATAATTAACACAAATTACATTATATATTTTTTTACATCGAAACGGCTGATCCGATTTCAGTGAAAGTTCGGAATAATGTGTATCATTATCAGATTGAAATTCCCTGAGAATTTGAATCCTCTCAGATGAAATATTTTCCACGAATTGTTTCCTCTGGGTTATTCTAAAGGAATTTTTGAAAACTTTGGAATGAGTTTTCTCAGAAGTGGTTCAACCGTTCGCGCCTCAAAACTATACAGTATCGAATTGGATAAGGATACTTGTGT
>OZ023326.1:46598844-46613844 GCA_964007535.1 Brachyptera risi
ACAAAGTAATGATAGCTCAAATATATAGAACGTATTTTCATAATAACGCGTCGTTAAAAACAAATAAATCAGCTGTGATTTTATAAGAAATTATATTATCATCCCATTGTCATTACAGGGATCGGATTTTATATCTCTTGACTTCTTATCCAGATGTCCTTGTTATAGATCCAAATGAGTTAAGTTTTCTACTTTTACTTCCAATTTACATGATAAGGGATGATGGATGCCTTGTAGAATACAAGTGATAGGCGTCCTTTCTTTGGAGGTTGACTTTTGAATGAGCTATCGAGCTATGTCTATTATTACATTCTTCCAATGGCCAATAGGGCAAGAGTATACAAGACTGTAATATAGTCAATATTCTCCACTGTAAGGTATAAAAGGTAACCGAACACTGCTTATTGAGCTTTCTGCAGGATCAAGACAAACGAAGAGACAGAAAAGAACAGGTGTATAGGGTTTGTTATTTCTTCAATAAATGCATACGTTGGCATCATTTGTGGTAACCGATTATTCAAGACATCATTAGTTTTGATACAGTTTACTTGTTTTTATTACGTCATTTTTGTTGGAATAGAACGGCATCAATTTATAAAAGTCCATATTATTTGAATGTTATGTAGCGCTGATTCAATTATTTGCTAAGGCCTACTGCGTGTTTTCGTGTAATAGATCGTAAAAATCACGACATTTAGGAAAGCACGAAAAACATTCACTGTCCAACAAAAATATACGTGTTTAAGATTTTAACTGACTGGTTTGAATATAGATCCATTCTCATGTTTTAACTGACTGAATTGAATATAGTTCAATATAGTTTCTAATTCTCTTGATTATGAATTTTATTGGGGATAAAGCGAGCAACTTTTCATCAGTTTATCGAAACGGCCTCAAGTCTCGTATTTGTTACTTTTTCAACCATCCTCATGATATTATTTGTGAACGTTTGAAGTATTCAATCAGATGGTGTGTTTATATATATAGTAGTGATACAAGATTCAGAAAAGAATAGAAAGAAAATAAAGAAAATGGGTTTATAATATTTTCAAAAAGTCAAGAAATATTTGAATATCATCTCAGTTAAATTCCGTGCAGTGAAGAATTGAAGGTATATTTTGTAATAACATAATAAAACATTACGATGAATCACAACTTTTGATTGACGAATGACGACAACTTTGCGAATAATAAATGACAGTAAAAACTATGGACAAAACTCGATATTGTAGATATATATTCTTTTTCATAATATATAAGAAATCTGTATTTAAGATTTGTTTTCTCAAAACAATGATGCAGTTGATGTTGCTGTCACCGGGCTAGCCTGCAGCCTAATTGAACTATTCCCGTCATTAAAAACGTATATAAATGTAAACCACACATTAATGTGATATCTATTTGTGATGATAATTTTATCTACAACGCCAAAAGTGACGCATGTTTATATTATTCTTCATGATAGCTGCCTATACCCTGAACCTGTATAAATAATGATGAATTAAGCCTTCATATTATGCTTTCATATGTATATTATGTATATTTGAACCTCACTTAAATTACAAATACCTATATACAGAGGCGATATCAATATCATGATAATTGTGAAGTAATTATCGTGAGTGCTTATAATAATATTGTATATAGTATAAGTTATCTGATATCTGAATAACTCTAATTATATAATTAAAATAAATGTCGGTTTTATTGAATTAATTCAAGTTCAAACTATTTAAATTTCAAACACTTCCAGATTTCAATTCTTCATAGCATTGCCTTTTGAGTCTGAAATTACAATAACTTTTGAGTCTATATTGTGGATCAGTCGTATAAGTTTGCTGAAATGCCAATTGGAAGGCCGGCGTTCGCTTCCGCCATGATCGACCATCCTAACAGAAGGTTTTCGTGGTTTCCCTCAGATGGTAAACTTAGTACTTGAGATAGTTTTTTAAATATTACCTAGTCCACAAGCGTTTCCTTCTCATCATTCCAAGTTACCAACAGACTAAGAATGGTTATTCTCTTGACAGGTTAGCATATAGACGAACGTAGGTTGGTTAAATATAATAAGGTAATTGACATAGACAAAAGAATATATTAGCTTCACTCAGGCTGTACACCAAAATACAAGACAAAAGTGACAATTAATATATAAATTGTATAAAAATGTGTTATATAATTACGATAAATAACGTCATGATGTAGCCTATATGGATCAAATGATAGCGCTCTGACCTATCATTCAGCAGACCTGGGCTCGATGCCCGTCATATGATGTGGAGTAAGTGAAGAATGACGAATGAGATTTACGTGGTTTCCTTAGTCGCAAAAGAATATATGATATAAGTAGAGCCCAGTTTTGGTAGTAAACTTCTCATTAAAATGTCCCACTTTAATCTCTTCAAAATGTTTGCCTGTCATTTTTCACAGTGTGACGGTATTATATATAACGTTTGCTGGTTGTACGATCCCACTATATATTACAATGATTAGCTTTAAATTAGTTACATGATAAAAAAACAAACACTTCTTTTATGTTCTTCAGTTTCTTTGTTTAAGCTGAGTATGGAGGCATAAAAACCTTGGTGCTCTTTATGCGTTATTTAAACGAACAAGAAATGTCAACAGCACATGTTGACGATCGAGAATAGTATGTTCTATCTTAAAAACGCGAGTTTTCTCTGATATAGGCCTACAGGAATCGAACTTGGCGTGTCTTGGTACCAACATATGGAACATGCTAATAATCCTAAACCATTGTCATGAAAACACCAGCAACAGCATGTGCGTGCGTGATGGTTCGATCGACCGTCTCCAGTATTAAGTTACACTTGTTTGTGGAGGTTTCGATTCGTCAACGCGAGGCATGGACATCCCTAGCTGACACTGCTATTTGAGAGTGAAGAAATTTCGACTTTATTGTTCTTATGTCTCAATGGGAAGCGGATAATATTGAAGTTGTAATATAATAATAATAATATATGGAAATAATATAAATTAAATATTATTTTCAATCGGTAATATATGATGTTTTATTTTGTTCCAATGTCATTGCTAATTCGAATTGTTTTTTCCCAGAACAAACGAGATTATTTGAAAGTTCTTGTGAACATAATTATGTCATATCATAGAGAACGAGAGCAAATAAGAAAGATCAACAAAAATTACACACATTATTATTATTATTATTATTATTATCATTATTTTTATTTTTTTTTATTTTCATCCAATAAATTTACATTATTTCAAGACATTTTTCACTCTTACGTGTCCACAAAACCCATTGAGGGTTAACCTGTGGAATAAACTAATAATACTATCTAGGATATCATACAATAAAAATGAATAAATATGAACACAGTACAATTAATACAATTCAACTCAAGTAAACACGCTGCAATAAAAAATAAATGTAAATGTAATAATAATGAATACACTAATACCTAAACAAAATACACGCAAGGTTTACCTATAATTTCTACATAATAATTTTATTGATTGATTGATTGATTTTATAATTTTATGTTTCATCATTGAATCATTTTATGGTGCTTAGTAACCAATTCTTTACCTCTCGTTTTATGTTGACATATTTCTCTATTTTTCTCAAGGTTTCAGGCAGCATATTAAAAGTAACTGGAATTACATATTCTGAACGTCTTTTGCTGAATTTATTTATCCATGACGGAACCTGATAAGTTTCCCTGTTAGCTAATCTAGTGTGAATGGAATGAATGTTCAATATTTATTATTTTAATAATAATATTAATAATAATAATTTTAATAATTATCAATTTTTTTTTTCCATTCACACATTTTTAATACAAATTATAAAATCAGGAACTCTGCTACTAAATATCCTACAAAGCCTCTGATGAGACTTGTCTGTAGGCAAGTATTAACATACTACATAGAGTGAACATGATGTAACTTCATGTGTTATTGGACCACATATCACACAAACTTAGACAAAGGTGGAGGGGGTTGGTCAGAAGACAGGAAGAAGGAGAAGAAGGAGATGAAGAGGGGGGAGTGCCAGACCTGGCAAGTCGACTCTGAGACACCCAGCTGCCCTAGTGATATGGTGGGACAACCCACCCCCCGACCCAATTCAGTTTGGAACCGGAGGCCAGATACTTATTATTATTATTCAAAAATATGTATCTAGGTTTTCGTAAACTAGAAATTTTTTCATTTTCCATTTGAAGAATTTAAAAAATTACAAATTTTCTGTTCAAAATTCTGCGAATGCGATAACCTCCGTTTTCCAATTATTAATAGAATGCAAAAACAATCATATTGATATCTCAAAAATTACGGCCGTGAGAGTTTGCGGCGTGAAATACGAGCGCCTGCGGCCTCTTAACACAATTATTATATTTCTTTTCGAAAGCGTGCCTTTAAAGATGCCATCGAAGATGATCTAAAATAAGATGAGCCTTATCAAACTTTCGTTCCTATAACGAAAGTTACCGAGATCTTTTTTTAGAATTGATGTATAGGCTGATCGTTTGTTGACAGTTACAGTTGACGAATGGATCGTTATTTGTTATAAATGGCCAAACTAAAATTTTATTTCTTTCCCAACCATAAACTTTTATCATCCAAACTATGTAAAACGAGGTTCATCCGTATCATATGCTCCATATAAAGACATTAAAAATTGTCGATTACCATATACATAACCGTTTACCAATTTCAAATAATATTAGCATATTTTACTCATCCATTATATGCCATACTTCTATAAGCCATGTAATGCTTTCCTGATAGGCTTACTTACATGCAGCAATAAAAGGATATCTGCTATACGAACTTGAACTTGCTAACTATCTATCGCTATGATCATATCAAATTATATCATTCAGTGATAAAATTTCATATCTGGTGGAAAATGTAATTCACCTTCCCCATAACCACGCCATTGGGCATGCAGAATGCACCTCTCCTAACTCATTCACGATCTATTTTAAAAAAGTTATATGTTCTTAATTAATTCACATATAGGTACCATAATTATACTGGCACAGACCCAAGTTGAAAAAAGACTGCCATATAGATTTGTTGGATATATCACCCCCTGGTATATTTTGATTGGCAGTTGGAACATGATAATAAATTCCTATTAATGGCGAGCTCGATTAAGTGTATGGATTTTTGTTTAAATTTATGTGTCTTGATTTTAAGAGCTCATGGATTATCAATTAATGTACATGTATATTACTTCAGATATATAACATTATTTTTTTTAAATGCTGTCGCTAGATTTCTCGGGTCGTTTCAGTTACCATTTTCAAATTATGAAGTTATTGTCGTATACCCAAGGCACTGCGTTCGACAATAGTATATTTCTAGTATATTAGGGAATGCTTGGCCAATTTTTTTTTTTTTTTTGGGGGGGGGGGACTTGCATGTAAGGTACTCCCAACTTCTGTTTGAGAATATGGAATCCCGCCGCATCTGCCCGTCACATATAAATCACTAACTCACCCACTGCTACACAGTGACGAATTGCATATTATTCGAGAGAATCTTCATATACATGAAAATTGGCGACTATTTGATTTAACCCCATTCACGCGTGAACGCTTCTAAAATTAGCTTGCTCAATAATAACTAGGATGGATGTGTATATAGGTAGTCGTATAGTCAGTTAGTATGCAGCTGCCGACATCGTTTCACGCCGGAAATGAGCCACTGGGCGCTCGCCGTCGCTCGCTGACGCTGTGCAATAGCGTGGGCGGCGGGTGGCTGAACTCCAAAAGGGTGGCACCATACCTACAAAGTGGCTATTTACCGCCTACCTGTTGTACACTCTCAGGCTAAGTTAAAACTCGTAATTTTAGTTTCAGATTATAATAAGTTAGCTCTCAGTTAGATTAAAATACTTCAAATTGGGTTGGTTTAGGTTATTCCAGCACCATGCCTATACGAATGGTATAGTGCCCAGTGGCTTTTCAGTTAGATTAAATTAGTTCAAGTTAGGTTGGTTCGATTATAGATTATAGATCAGTTGGATTTAGGTTGGTTCAGAACTTTAGGTAGCGCTCACCTGAGCGCAAAACATTCGGTACGAAGTTTTAATTAATATCTATCAGATCTCGATTAATAATTAAGCAAGTAAATTCTTCTGTTCTATCGGTTTGAACTGGATTTTACTAGTGCATGGATTATTTAATTTTCCATTTAATGATGATTAATTACGTCAATAGATTAAATAGTCAATTGCTTTTGGTATAGGCCTATACAGTTGAAAGGCCAAATGTGTAACGATCCCAACACGAGAGCGTTTCAATTAATACTAATTGTAGCTAAGCCATACAGTTCTTACGTTTATTGTAATGAGCATGTATATTGATCAAAATAATTGATCCATATAGAGAGAATCATTCATTTTTGATCTGCTCATCTTGGAGTTAAATGACCGTGAAGATTCAGCTTATCATACATTTATAATTATAATTGCCGAAAGTTAAAAATGAGTAAAAAAATAATGGAAATTGAATCGAAACTTGAGTATCGATAGAGAATTAGAATCAGATTATAGTCTTACTTGTGTACCTCTGTGTCCGTTATTATTATTTTCTTGGTTGTGAACATTTGAACAACCGGTGTGACACGCTCGCTTCATGTGATCCGGTAGGTGAAGAGCCATATCGGACCTGGTTCGATCCCCGCCGCCACCGTCCATCTTTATGGTTTTTTTTCGTGGTTTCCCTCTGTTGTGCAGACTAATGTTAAGATGGTTCTTACAATATAGGCTACGACCGCTTCCTTCCGACTATCCTTCCCAATACCTAAGAATCCTTCATCTCATCATCCTCACTAATAAATCATCCCATTAATCATTCATCCGACGCCAAGAGATCTTAGTTGTCATTATAGTGCGTCGTTAAACCAATATAAAAAATAAATCTAAAAAATGAACATTTAAAATTGCATGATGTTATAGTGTCTGCATCCCTTATAATAGGAAAACGCAGCATATACCTATATGCGTTGTAAGATGAGCCAGATTTTAAATGAAATGTAATTGATTGATATGTATGCTTACCGCTAATACCACCTTGATTTATACGGGGATACCCATTGATTATTTCAGTCGTTTCATGATCACATTGGTTTTACTTGTTGATCTTCTTAGTAGTTTCCTTAGCTTAGTAGCTTTTATTAATTGAAGAAAAAAAAACGTGATAATTTCCATCTCCAATATTGTTCTTCCGATGTATGTAAAACTTTGGAATTATGTGTATAATCAATTAATGTACCGGTAGGCCTACTTGCATTCCATGGAAATTTGAATCTATTCGAATAATTTTATTTCCCATATTTTCTCTCCTGGGTTAATCTTATATGGTTCTTTCAACTTGGAGAAATTATTTTTCTCATACATGGCTCAACCTACTGCACCTGAAAGTTAAAACTATACAGTATCGAGTTATGTGCTGATATGTGCATGCCAAGTTTAATCAAATACATATTCTATTTGATCTGTGGAGTTTGAAGAAATAAAACCAGTCTTCACTTCTCTTATTCAATTATCAAAATATCCCACTTCGATTTTCATGCTACCATTCAGTCAAGAATTCCACCTCTACGTTAAATTAAAGTTCACTTCACTATAACGATTCACTTGGAATCGTATACTTTTAATTAATTCGAAATCTACATTTATACGGGTTTATACGATGTAAGTCATTAAAAGGAAAGTCATGCAATCTTGAAACTATCGTAATGGATGCCATTATAGATTTCATTGGAATATTCTGATCATATAATAAATCATAAAATCAATTGATAAAACCAATTTCGGATGATTCGCGTTTTTGAACTGAATTAATGTGATGCCCTGATATGTGACTCGAGGTGGCGGCAATGTATTGTGTATGCAGCTGATTGTGTTTGTGGATATATAATGAAGAGAATGTGAGCTGCGAACGTGCTGCGTAAACTCAATATAAAGAGAAGCCATTCTGTTTTCATCGACTTATTTCTATAATCGGATAACAGTATAGTATCTGCCCTTATAGTCCTATAAGATAGAACCTTCCCTTGCCGACCTATTTATTCGACTCCCAATTTGCACGCCATACATGGAATTGGATAACTGGCAATTCGGCTTCGTTCACATTTTGATTGGTTTTAGACTACGAACGAACTTCGGTCTACTAAAGAATGAAGAGAAAACGTGTTCATAGAACTATATAGGCATATATCCAAATGCCCCTATATTAATATGATCAAATGAAATGTAGGCACTAATCAATTTTAAGTGTTTCCAAGACACAGCTGCAAAAGTATTTAAAAAACAACTATTATAAATTGTTTGTAATTAAGTTCTGACAAAAAAATGTACGCTAACAAGGCATAAATACCACGGTCAAGAATTGGAACAGTACGAAATGAGTGAACAGCCGAAGTGAATAACAAAACAATGTACCTAATTTTGCTCAAGCGTTAACTACATTCAATTGTGAAAATGGCTCTACATAGAAATACCGCGCATGTGATACTCAATGTATCTCTTCGATGGAAACTCTATAATAGTAGACAAATAGTTCATGTTAATTTATGAAGGCCACCCTCGGTGGCTCGATCAGCTGAGTCCGGTATAAGGCATGGGTTTTTGTAAAACGTCTTTCCACTTATATCGTCACTTCATAATTTCATAATCACCTGCTAATTCGTACTCCCGTAAAACCTATAGGTGTTGGTGGGGTCGTTACGCAAACAATAATCGATATATTTACTAAAGCTCTAATCAGCAGATGTAGGCCTACATTATGATGAATATTTTGACACCATCTTTCATTTTGGGTCCGTTTATCACCCTTGTATATCACCCTTGTGGTATTAGGACAAATTGCCAGCGGAAAATTTGCCAGGCACCTGTATTAGGAGGGGAGGACAATTTGCCAGGCTAGATCAAGGGGAAGGACAATTTGCCAGCCAAAGTTTGGGGGGGGGGGGCAATTTGCCAGGCTTGAATGTGGGGGAGGACAATTTGCCAGACAAAGTTTGAGGGGGAGGACAATTTGCCAGGCTTGACTGTGTGGGGATGACAGTTTGCCAGACAAAGTTTGAGGGGAGGACAATTTGCCAGGCTTGACTGTGTGGGGAGGACAGTTTGCCAGACAAAGTTTGGGGGGCAGGACAATTTGCCAGGCACAGTTCGATATATTGCAAGAGGGAGGACAATTTGCCAGGCGCGTGTTTTTGAACTATCACTATTCGCTAAAAGTTGTACGAAATGAAAGAATGAAATATTTTCTATCAATTAAACTGATAATCAGAAAATGTGATCAAATTGTTTATTTATTCATTTATTCATTCTCATTTTCATCTAAGTGGATTACATTATAGAATGGAACATTTTTTAGTGAATCATGTGGACCGTCAAGGATAAAATGAAAGATTATGAAATGCCCACAACATAAAAACAAGAAAATATACATAAATTGATAGATGTGGATGCTATTTTTATAAATATATTATTAATAATATTTTTCATCAATAATACATCAAAATACATATATACATTTTTCATGAACTATAACAATCAAGTCAATATAAGAAGTACATGATACAGTATTAAAATCAGAAAGTTATAGGCCTCATTCAAAGTAAAAATTGAAAATTAAAATTCAATTGGTCAATGGTTATAGTTTGAAGTGTCAGTTTGTAATACGAAATGAAAATCGCAGATTTTGATTACTTCGAGAGACATTATTTAGTATGCTTGCAGCATGTATAAAGCTCTTCAACACATAATTATATACATTTATTCACATAGCCTCACCAATTCGAAATTGAAACGTTACCAAATAAGTTTTGGTCATATACAATTATATGATTATGTAGACTGTAGATTATAGAACATAATCTTTTTCCCAATTTAGGCGTTGGAAATAAGTTACAATAATGCATATTGACAGTCAATATGCATTATTGTAACTTATTTCCAACGCCTACATTGCGGAAGAAGTTAAATATATTCTACACAATTGTATGATAATTGTATATGACCAAAGAATAATCTGGTAACTTTTAAATCGAATTGGTGAGGCTATGTGAATGAACAATTTGATCACATATCTTGATTAGGCCAATATAACGGTGATAAACTAGGAAAACGTGGGATATGCGTTGTGAGATGAGCTTAGAAGTATGGAAATCTGGAATAAAAAATATTCCTCCATCTCAATCCACATCTACGGATATTGAATTACTTCAAACGTTCAACAACCTTACCTGCAACTTATTGATATTTATAGAGCTGCAACCTGTCGCATATTATACACTTTGCAAAACCAATTGACCTCAATATTCAATAGAGTGTAGGCCTATACTTTTATTGTGTTTTCTTTGTTATTTCCTATTCAATTGTTGTGCAAGTCACTAAAAATATGCATGATGATGTTTTCCATATTCAGTGAAAATTTTACAGCTTTTGAAAAATTGTCATATTTCAAGTATTTTCCATGCGGGTTATTCTAGCGAGCATTTTCCAAACTTTCCGATTTTTTTCCGGTAAAACCATCCGCAAAATTATTCTGAAAAACAATCCCAACCTATGACGTCGATATGTGGAGAAAGTTTCGAGTTGATTAGATGGTTTTCCTGACTTGTATGCCGCGTACAAAATTACAAACAAAAACACATGAAACGAAGCTCAATTTTTTTCGGTATATGGAATGGAAATCTTCGCTACGCTCATCTAATAATATTTTATTCATTGATTTCGTACAACTTTCAGTGAATACTAATAGTTTAAAAACACGCGCCTGGCAAATTGTCCTTCCCCTTGCAATATATCGAACTGTGCCTGGCATTAATTGTCCTCCCCCACAAACTTTGTCTGGCAAATTGTCCTCCCCACACAGTCAAGCCTGGCAAATTGTCCACCCCCCCGAACTTTGTCTGGCAAATTGTCCTCCTCCCACAGTCAAGCCTGGCAAATTGTCCCCCCCCCCCCAAACTTTGACTGGCAAATTGTCCTCCCCCCATTATCTAGTCTGGCAAATTGCCCCCCCCCCCCCCTAAAACAGGTGCCTGGCAAATTGTCCGCTGTCAAATTGTCCGTACACCCATCCTTGTATGTTATTTGCGTTCTTCAACTAATAGTTAGGCCCTAGCTAGTTCGATACTAGTTTGTAAAATCTACTCTTTGAGCCGATTGTACCAACTGATAATCAAATATAGTTAATTCGTTTCGAAATTATTACTCTATTCACTATAATTAGGCCTGCCACTTCGTAAAACCATAGAGTTGTATTACAACTCCATGGTAAAACAGTATTTCAATGTTTTCGTTTCATCTGTCTAAACTTTCCGGTGGATATTTTGAGAAACGATATTTCCAATATATTTTATATATGACAAGCATGAAATCAATCCACCATGCAGGGTGAATCTCATTACAGATTTATGATAATGAGAAGAATGAGATGATTTTGTTCAACATAACGATAAGCTGTAGTAGACAATGAAATTCATTGAATTAAATTGGTACTATAATGTAAATTGTAAAATATGCCAATTAGATTCAAGCTCTATATAGTATGTAATGAATAAAAATTCAGCATCATTGAAATATTTTGTAATATCTTACAAAGCACAGAAAAGCAAACAAAATATCGAATAAAATATTAAATATATTGAAAATATTGCCTAATATTGTATGTAAGTATGAAAATTGTGGTGAAAGAAAATCATAATAATAGATATATATGGCAGTCTCTATACGACGAATGCTGTTCTAAAATTTCATGGTCAAGTTTTTAGTCCCAATTTTGTTCCTTTTCAAATATCAATTTTTCTCTTTTGAGTTAGAACTCCATGGCCACGTCAAAGCTGTTTTACCGCATACTGAAATTGTTACAGTACGAGGGGTTAACAACTCCTGAAATCCGGTGTACACTTGCCATGAAATTTCCTTGGAATCCCTGAAATCCTTCGAAATCTCTGAAGTAGGCCCATCTTGAAATCCCTTAAAATCCCTCGAAATTCCTGAAATCAATTGAAATTCCAGTAATCTCTTGGAATCACTGAAATCACTTGAGTTCCCTGAAATCTTTTGAAATCCCTAAAATCCCTTGAAATCCTTGAAATCTCTCGAAATCCCTGAAATCTGTTGAAATCCCTGAAATCTCTTGAAATTTCTGAAATCTCTTAAAATCCCTTGAAATCTCCGAAACGCCATGAAATCACCTAATATCTTGGAATCTGAAATCAAATGTACACCAAATTTGCGAGTTATTCACCCTCGTTATAGAAACAATTATTTCTACTCTGAATATCATTGAATGAAATAATTCACCAAGCCGTAGCCAAGCCAATTAAAGTTGATCTACTTTCAATTTCAATTTTTATTTGTTCTTTACATGTAATACAGACAATAAAAGTTAATATATATATATATATATATATATATATATATATATATATATATATATATATATATATATATATATATATATATATATATATATATATATATATATATATATATATATATATATATTCCCCAATGAGAAGAGTTCTTGTGCTGCATGGGATGCGGTACGGGGAATGTCAGAATTACCATGATTGGTGATATTTCATTCTGTACATTGTATTCAGAGAAACATTTAAAAACTTTTATAACTCATATCCTACCGCTATTTTTGTTTCAAAAACTTTCATTATTGAATAATTATTAAATATTAGAGCATGAGTCCTTTTTTCAAACGTTAGTGGAGCTTGATATCCGATAGGTCGCAGTGGCTCCTACAATTTCACGGCCCCCATAGCGTAAACTACTATGCGCCGTAGTGTGTGCGCCTTCTAGATGTTGAAAAACTAACCTGTCATTACATGCGCCGCCCGGCAGTAAATATGGCCGCTTCGTGATGTGAGAATGTTGATAATGGTGTTGTATGCTGAATATTTTTAGTGAATCATATGCCTACAAGTAGTTATTTAACATGGCAATGTCTCGACAGCAGGACGAAATAAGTGTGTTAGAAAGTATATTCAATGAAGAAGAAATAATTAGATCGGATCAACATGGCACATCAGCTGGCCAATTCTGTGCACACATCGAACTACCAGACGATTTTCACTTAATCTATAAGTCAAGTGATTGTAGGTCTAATCAAGCCTTAGTGGAGATACCACACATAGCTCACCTACCACCCATTGTTCTTCACTATAGTCTTCCAGATGACTATCCCCTAAACCCCAATGCACCACCAACTTTTACTTTGGCTTGTCATTGGCTAAGCAGGGAGAAATTAGGCAAACTGTGCAAGGAACTGGATCGTCTATGGGAAGATAACAAATGTGGTGATGATCAGGGCAATGAAGTGCTTTATATATGGGCTCAATTTCTTAAAACCGAGTCATTAGCTCTCTTGGATCTACCAAATAATACTCTTGATATCACCTCAATTGAGAGAATTTATTATCTCTCACAATCGAACTGCAAAGCAGGTATGACACCTAAATGTTCAAGTTATAAGGAAGAACATACACACATTGCTACTTCATTAGGCGCATCAAATGCGAGTCAAGGTAATGCTGGTATTCTAGCAAAGTCTACCAGTACTTCTTTTGAGCTTGATGTAAGCCTAGACATTTGTGATGTTTCATATGGCAGCCCTACATCTGACAAGGTGACAAGTAAATTAAGAAAACCATCACCTGAACTTGATTGTCGTGCAGTTCTTGACATTGCTGTTGATTCATCTTTGGAAGAATATCTAGTTGCATATAATGAAGAAAAGCTGAAAGGCGTGTTCAATCGTCAACACCATACTTGTAACATTTGTTTCCTCAACAAAACGGGTTCAAATTGCACAAAGTTTTTACCATGTGGGCATATTTTCTGTGTTGAGTGTACTGATTCATATTTTTCATTGAGCATTAAAGAAGGCAAAGTCTTAAATATTAAATGTCCTGAGTCAAAATGTGATTCTGATGCACAGTTTAATCAAATAAAAGAAGTAATTAGTCCAGAGCATTTTGAGAAGTACGATGCAATGCTACTTGAAGCTACATTGAATGCTATGGGTGACATTGTAGTATGTCCACGCCCTGAGTGCCAGTACTCGGTAAGTCGTGATGGTGATGATAAACTAGCAAATTGTTTCCGATGCCGGTATGCATTCTGTGTAGATTGTCGAATGGGCTACCATGGTGTTGAGCCTTGTCGTTTCAAGTCTGCTGAAGAGCAGCGTCTCGTTGAAGAGTACAATGAGGGTACCAAGGAGCAACGTCTGACCCTAGAGAAACGGTACAGTAAGAGACGTCTTGAAGCTCTAGTTGAGAATTCACTTACTAAAGCTTGGATCAGTGATAACAGTAAAAATTGCCCTCACTGCAATGCTGCTATTCAGAAAACATTTGGCTGCAATAAGATGGTTTGTTGGAAGTGTGGCTCACACTTCTGTTGGATTTGTGGTACGAGATTGGATACAAGATTTCCTTACTTGCATTTCACTCTGGTTACTTCGAAATGTTATCAACTACTGTTTCACGGAATTGATCAAGATCCTGATGCACCACCAGATGAGGAATATTTTGAAGAATTGGAAGAAGAGCTGAATGAAGATGATGAAGAAGATGATGACATAGGCCTAGAGGAAGAATACATCGTTGCTCAAATAGCCCACTATAATAATCTTTGAGTATAGGCTAAGTATAATAGTCAAGATTAAACTCGGGTTACCATTGATTTGAAGTTCTTCCAACATTTCTGTCTTATTTGCTGTTGCAAATTAGGCGAGATTGTTGTATATAGGCTATGGGCTGGCCTTGAATCATATCATTTGCTATGCCTGGACATAAATAATTTTTTATTGAATTGGATTAAAAATGTGAAGTTTGAAGTCATCTGCAGCTACGTAGATAGAACATGGAGTACCGGTATTTAAATGATTATGTTAATGCCATAAGGTGCTTTGTTGTCAATGATAGTTGCGAGGCAGCCTACTACAATTAGTATATTATACAGTTGAT
>OZ023326.1:46621344-46646344 GCA_964007535.1 Brachyptera risi
TCTAAACACTAATTGCCGGTAGCCGCAAAACGTCCTATAGTCACGCTATACGCACCGAAATCTGGCATTTTGAGACAGGATGGGGCTGACAACTAGATTTATTGGATTGAAAAGAATTATTTCAAAACGACCTTTATATAGAGGCTTATAATAATTAATCAATTGAACTAATACTAATGAACATTTCAAGAAATGATTCTATAATGCTCTATAATCTACAATCGTGACTTATGTTCATTAATCCTATGTATTTCACTATCAACACGTAGGCCTATATTCGTAAATCACATACGTAGACTAATCATTTTCATTTGGCAACGTTTAATAACCCGTTCTTTCGATTTCCAATTGGTGCTATTCATACTATTTTTTATTATCTTGGATGTATAATAGGCCTGGACATATTTCTAAAACCGTACTCTACTAATAATGTCAACAATAATAATGCTGAGTAATGTCAACATGGCGAATATGAATCTTCATACTTTATAGCAAACAACGATGTTCCATAATATGAAATAAATCAATAAGTCAACTAGGCGTCTATATATATATACTGTCTTTTACACAATGCTTTGACATCGTTTCACGTATCTGCCGTAGATATGCATTTGACTTATCGCGCGGTCGTTTGAAGACAATAGCTCCACGATCGCACGAAGGAAACTTGTAGAAGCTACCGGGTATTTATTAATGAAGAGTTATGAACTTCTTGTGGATGAAATAGACTCTCTGCATCAAGTAACTCGATCGTTAAAATCCATGTGATCGTCGAAAAGTTGTTTATACAAAAATGAAGGGTATGATATAAGAAATTACTGTGCGTCGTTAAACAGTCTGTTATATTAAATTTATGATTTTTTCATTATAAACAGAGTATAAGAGTTATAATTTTCCAAAATAATGCTTCTTTTTTCGTTTTGGTGGAGGTGCCGTATTCGGAGCGCACTGGACCCCTATGGGTTGTAGTAGAACAAGGCCCTACCACTCATAAACGAAGAGCAGGAGTAATCTTTTCAGGTTGAAATCATCAATTTATACTTTTCCCAAAATAATGTTTTGTTTTTTTCGTTTTGGTGGAAGTGCCGTCTTCGGAGCGCACAGGACCCCTATGGGTTGTAGTAGAACAAGGCCCTACTACTCATAAGCGAAGAGTAGGGGAAATGATTTCAGGTTTAAACCATCAATTTGGTGTCAACTGCTTTTGGTTAACCCGTGAAAGTTGTAGTTACGCTGCTGGTAGTTAACTGAATGTCTAAAAAAAATGAAAAAGGGCCATAATTTCCATTAAAATTGCAGTTTTCACCTTGCAAATGTAAGAGTAGGGCCAACAGCAGCGCTATTGAGTATAGTCTAGCTACTTATATATCTCAATCTCTTTGGAGTAGGATATTGATTAACAATGTTTACTAAAATAGCTTTAGTTATTATGTCAACATGTCTATAGTCTCAGTAATGTGTATTTCCGTTGTTGCTTGTACAAAATCGTGGCCATGCTCATGAGGTGTGGATTACAAAATATATCAAGTTATTTCAATCAAGAGACCGTTTACCTAATTGTTATTATTTCGTATTTTTATATATAGTAGCCTAACTGAATCTCTCAGTGAACGAAACCAATTAAAGTTCCAGTCCCTATAAGAGTAGAGAAGTTTGGATTATAGCTTTTATATATATCATGAAATAGAGAGGTCATACATGTGACTGCTTTTGGCAAAAACATGGCTTGCACTTTTCACTCTACTCACTCCACTCTCTGTTTCCAGGCAGGCTATGTTTTATTTACATGCAAGTGATATAATATCGTGTTCAGATTTATTTAATTTTGATGTGAGCATGAGCTATTAGTGTATATATAATAAATTTAGGAATCCCCAAATCCGCTCTCATTCATATCAGGCTCTCTAGAGAGCCACGACTTAAGGCCTATATTTCAAGTATAGTTTTTTTAAGTAAAAGTCTCGAGCTTAGGGGGAGAAGTATAAACTGTTTCAATACTTCTGTTATACATTTTGAGCGTTGTTTTTTGTATAAACTGTGAAGTTATTGATTCATATTGTACTTATAAAGTGGGGTTCGTCTTGGATCACATGTGTTACAGGTGCATGGCTTCACCTCATTTTAAGCCAGATTGTATAAATAACCTGTAATTCGTATACATAGAAACAATTAGTTTCATATTTCGTGAATAGGCCCATTTCGTCCACCAATCTCTCAACACGCGTGACGCATACGATATTTTAATTATTCATTGAAAACTTGATTATAAATTGCTTCTATACATACAAGTTTTACAAACTAATAGAAACCTCCTGTGATAATTCATTTTTTCCACATCCATAATGTATACAAAAATATCCCATTCTAGGCAAGCAATCAAGAATATCTTGTTGGGCATTCATGTTGCAAACGTCAATTTGCATTACATAAGCGTTAACAAAGACTTCCATGCTTCTCTTACGAAGCTTCTTGTCTGTTTGGCACAGGTCACACGGTGTGACAAATCAACCTGAAACATTTGGTTGACACGTTGGAACACTTTCGAGAAAAACTGGCCTGATATTTCGAAAATCCCTATAAAATTGATGCGGGCAGAAAAATTTGAAAAAGAAATATCCTGTTAGAACAAAACAATTCAAATTTTTAGTTTTTACTGAATGTCAACATAATAATGATACACATTATCACAAATTTTTGCCCAGATTGAACTATATCTGTTTTGGAGAATTTTTTTTCTGTTCATCAATTCTCTATAGGCCTACGCTACGACACGATAATTCACGGCTTTCTATAAACTTGATAGTTTCCAAGTCAACGTGTGCAGATTTTGAGATATTTTATGAAAATGAAATATCTCGCTTATGTTACAATTCATATGCTGCATTTTCCTAATATAAAATAATTACCAGTTCATACTCTCACATAAATCGTGGTTTGTATAAATGGCTTGTTTTTAAGATCATTGAAGGGTGATTTTTACCCAGTTCAGCTCCAAACGAGCAAGCGTATTTCACTAAATTAACACTCTATAACAGAGTTTAGTATCTATAGGCCTAACCTGCGTGCTCTACAGTACGTTTCTTATGTAGGCCTACCTATAGGCTACGTCACCCACGCTTTCACTCGATAAAGTTACGGGCGTTTCTATTTGAGTCCAACAAACATTGATGTTTGTATCAACAGCCTGGGCTGTTACTGCCAACGGTTGAATGCTGGTCCACGTATGGGTTTCTGAATTAAGTTTCAAGTCTAAGAACAATAATTGAAACTTATCTCGAAATGTTCTGTGTACAAAACACGCGTAATTCTACCTATAGCTCTTATATGATGTGAGTAAACAAACATCACATCACTTTCATTTAATGTTTGTTTTAACGATGTTCAGGGTTTTAACCAGTAATTGAATCAATCGAATTCGATTTCTCCGTGTGACCAGGAGGTGAGGGCCTAGGTTCGATTCCCGACATCGACCATCATGACATAGGGTTTCCGTGGTCCTACTCTGTAACATATAGTTGAATGCCGGAATTGTTTCCACAATTTAAGCCACGATCGGTTCCTTCCCACTTCCAGTATATCTTCATCTGATTAATCATCCATCCGAGACGCCAGTGGATCCTATCATTATAGTGCGTCTTCAAAATCCCAATATGAATAACTAAAAGATACGTAGATACGTGTACCCAGAATGGCCATACATAAATGACCGCAAAATATTTCTAGGCCTATATGTTTCAATAATAAAAACTTACTAAATCTTTTCATTATATTGTGTGGCCTACTCGATGAGGTAAGTTGAAGTAGATATCGGTACATGAAACCTGCACCGGTCCTCGTTTGCTCGCGCGTCCTTCACTAACATCAATCATTAAGCGATTTTCATCAACAATATAAATAAACACGATAACATCTGTTTAATTATTATAGAAGTGTCAGACTCGGTAATCATGATCAATATTTTAATGGCATTGTCGTTACGAATTAATATCGGAACTACAATGTTTTCTTGACCTCAGTGTTGGAGTCATAAAGTAATTAATTACCCTCAATTTTTCGTTCACTCGATATGTACGTACACCCTACGTCATAACATATTTTATAACCGAGTCTATAGGGAATTCAATAATGCATATAAGTCACAGGCTTTTACCCTGTTATAAAATATGGGACTCTTAGGCCTATATATCTTTGTAGCTATACTATTTTGTCTGTATTATTAACATTTGACTGGGTCGAATGGTTATACATAATTTGTTTTGTAGTTGACCTTATTTAAAATGTTCATAAAAATCTAAATCTAAATGTCTGTTTATAGTTTTATGACAATCCACTTTGTTGCAGAATGTTGAAGATAAAAAACTGGAGAATTATCATGTTTATATAACAATTACCTTAGAGGAAGATAAAAACACGGATGAATTTCAATTGATATCATGAAAGAAATTTTAACAAGAAAAACAATTTATCGAATCTAATTTAATTTAATCTAATTTAATTTCAGACGTTTTCACGAAAACTAATTAATATGGCTACAAGTATGAAATCTATAATTATTGTTTTTAGATATCTCGCTCACGCAACGACACACAAAGCGTAATTAAACAGGAATAATCAATATGCTATCTGCAAATACGATCAAACGTACTTGAGAATTCTCAATGACGTGCTACATTATTAGTTAAAATTTAATATACTCCCAAATCAAATCATGCAACAGATGCATATTTTCCCATGAGGAGTCATCATCACACATTAATCTCTTTTACCTCGTACACGTTAGTCACATACAACGTGTCACGTGACTATACTTCTGTTTCATGTACCATCAGAGAATAAATGGATTAGTGTAGGCCTGTTTTTTCTATGTTTGTTTGTTGGTTGGTTCACTCGTGTGTTTGAAACACCCCATACGGAATTCATATTGTAACCGGAAGTTCTACATTTTGCTCGTTATGCTTTGTGTATACGAGCCACAGAGAAGGAACTCAAACAAATTCGGACAGAAAAACATACAAAGTTATAAATATATGCATCATATTAGTTTTGAGAGTTGAGTTTCAGGGATAAGTTTCCCATAATGCAAATTCGGTTTCGAAAGCTAGATGTTAGACAGTTCAATAATTCAATGTTAATGGTTAATTTGTTGTTTACACGAGTTATATTTCTGGGCTCGCATTTGATGTCAAACTGAAACTGTAGATGCTGTAGTAATTACTATGAATAATTTAAGGTGACATTCAAGTAAGGGTAGTTTCCGTAATCAATTATTTTAGGTTGTTTGTATTCCATTATTGTAGTATACGCTATAGTAAGTCGTTGAACGTCTGTAGGCCCCTAGATAATGCTAATTAACAAATATTGTTTCATTTTATTGCGTTTGAATGGAGATGATTTTAATGAGGAAGGTGAATTTTGCATGTTCTCAGATTGGTTTGATTTTTGTAGTTGGTCACATTTTCAATCAAGCTTTTATCATTCAATTTTTTCCCAAATAATTTGTAGCTGTGTTGAAGGTAGGCCTATAATATTATTTCAAAATCAAAATCGTTATCTGGAAGTGTGTTGAAATTCAAAATTGATATTAAATTTGTTTTGAAGAAAGTGAATGTTTTTATAATGAAAGTGATAGTGAAATTTTTTGAAAATACTATTGGTTCTGTCACTTTTTTGAGAAAATTCAACAAAAATTTCGAAAAAATCATGGAACTGGAAACATCGATGATGATAGTATTATTGAAATATGGTGATTAGTTTGTACGTAGGGCTATCCAATAAAAATATTGTGTCCAGTATTTTTGCTCATTGTAATTATAATAATAATAATTTTTTTTTCATTTCCAGGAACTTTTTCTAACAACGTTAGTAGGTCCATGAACTAGGACTAAGCATGTTGACTTGGGTTGGCCAGACTCAAGTTTTCTTCCTTCTAAATGCTCCTCCTCGGCCTGCTACTGCTCCTCCTCCTCCTCCTCCTCCTCCTCCTCCTCCTCCTCCTCCTCCTCCTCCTCATTCATCTCGACTCTTCACTCCACCTCCCTCCATCCCTCCATCTCTCTATGTCTTTCAACTATCTATAGTTGATTTGATTTTCGTAGTTGGTCAAATTTTTAATCAAGCTTTTACCATTCAATTTTTTCTCAAATAATTTGTAGTTCTCTAACTCGTATCTCCAATTTCTCCCTCGGTCTTCCCACTCTTCTTAATCTCCGCACATCTCCCATATTTCGTACTCTGCTCTGGAGTTCCTTTTCACATTGGCCAATAATTTTAATTACCATGATGATTATAATTTCAATACAAATTGTGGCCAGTTTAAAAAAGAAACAAAGTCAAGCCACATTCAATGTATTATCCACTTCACTCAACCAAGGACGTATATTGTCGAGGTTTACATAATATTGGAAAAGATAGTTCCGTTCGATTCTCTTTTGAACCTGTTTCTGAATTGAATACGAAACAAGAAGTTGGGTAAGATCCAATTGAAACGGATGATTACTTTCAGAGAAAACTTTTATAATTATCGTAGATTGCGATTCACTTCTGTATCAGTTCTTTCATTCAGTCTGTGCTTTTCTTCGGCTACGAAATCTAAGGAGTTTTAATTTGGACTTCGAGCAAATGAATGTATAGCTATAGCTATGAAACTAGGCAAGCAGCAAAAACGCTAGCGTGCATTCGTAATACTATCGAGGAAATTTGCTATGACAGTTTTTTCAGTCTACAATTTGTTATTATTCTCAGAAACAGACTATAAGAAGATAATTCTATCTTAACTTCTGTTTTAGAATATTCATATTTACGCCACACTTTGTCAAACTTCATAAGCACAATCAATAATTTCTAGCTTCGTTGAAATGCATGAGATATTTCATTAGGTCGTTTGTGATTGATCTTTTCGTTCATTTGTTTTCGTTCTTTAATTCAATTCGAATTTAAAATGAAACAGACGAAACAGAGAAGAGTATTTTCACCGTACATAGAAATAGAAATGCATTATTTGAAATCTCTTTAGAATTGGTCAATTGTAAGACCAGTCCATGAACTGACAAAAAATGGCCCCCCAAATTTTGATGTTTCGAACAGAGACAATGTTTTGTACATTTTTCAAAGTTTTGTCAATAGCCTCTTAGAAAGTGTTTCTCCTAATTAATGTTTTGTTGTGAGTATTTTCTATAATCTGAAGTTTTGTCCAAAATGATACATAATTATATGTTGGAAATGTTTTTCATGATTTGTGTGTAGACGTTGTGCTGTCATTCGTGTGATATTCGAACTTTTTTTCATTCAGTTCTCAAAATTATATAACTTCTTGATCATGATCAATCGCTCATAATGAAAAAAATATACCAGTGTTAATTCAAATATTCTATTCAATTCCATATGAATTATTTTGTTTTCAAAAGGATGTCAAAAATATTGTTGCAACGTCATTTGTTGAGGCCTCTGTCCCTATAGTAAAACCACTGAAAACAACCGTTTTATGTGATATACTTCTCTTTGAGCATTATAAAAAAATTATGAATTCAGTACCGCTTAATTTTCTTCCAAATAAAAAATGCATTTCTAAAAATTGAATGAAGAAAATTGATGTGACGCCATGGAAGCCGTAAGAGCGAGTGTGCGCCGCTGTGTGCTAGAATACGAGTTGTGAAGTCCTAGGGTGATATTGGTGTAGGTGAGACGAGCAGAGTGATGGCCCGCGTTTACTCTGGTATTTGGCTACACCATAGGTGTTCGATCGGGGTTCGATTCCCACCATAATCGACCATCCTACCAGAGATTATTCGTGGTTTTTCTCTATCGTTCAGGTCAATACTGGAATGGTTCCTTAAAACAGGCCACGACCGACTCCTCCACATTGTCCAAAAAACAAAATGAATGAAATAACCTTTCACCATCTCATATACCATTCACCTACGTCAATAGATCGTTGCCATCAGTACAGTGCTTTATTATGAACCCAATATAGAAGATACACACATATATATATATATATATATATATATATATATATATATATATATATATATATATATATATATATATATAATATTTGTAGAATCTTTTGTCTTACGGTTCTATATTTAGGACACAGTAAAACAGACTTGATTTTAACGTACTTCTCAAACGTTTTTAACGTTTTAAACTTCTCACTATAATCTAAATACCTATAGTCCGCGACTCGGTAATACTTCAGATCCTTTTCCAGTTCTAAATCTAACTGACTACAACAATCGTCAACTCTATAGACAACAATGGGCGCATATCCTATCTTCTGACCCAGCCACTTCATATATATATATATATATATATATATATATATATATATATATATATATATATATATATATATATATATATATATATATACATATATAATTATATATATATATATATATATTTATATATATATATATATATATATATATAAATATATAAGTATATATATATATATATATATATATATATATATATATATATATATATATATATATATATATATATATATATGTATATGTATATATATATATAAATATATATAGTTATATACATATGTGTGTGTGTGTATTTAACTTTGTATATGTATTTATAAATAGGTAGAACTTATCACTACCCCTCAACCTCCATCTGTACCGATTGATGCTTGGTTAATGTTTGCTCACAAAAACCCATGCATTATGCCTTTTGCCATGCCCAAAGCCAAAGCGGTGCCTCAGCTGACCGAATTACCGAGGGTGGCATCACACACACATTAATATCGTTGAAAAATACCCTCGTCGCTAGCTTAGATGGCAAGAGCAGTTCAAAAAAGAAAAAGGGAAAAGGTTCAAGGTTCGTTTCCCCGACGAGGTGGCATTTTTCAGTGATAATAATATCCTTTCTGTCAACATCATGTACAGTACGCATATATATATATATATATATATATATATATATATATATATATATATATATATATATATATATATATATATATATATATATATATATATATATATATATATATATATAGGCCTATACATATATATATATATATATATATATATATATATATATATATATATATATATATATTCACATATATATATATATATATATATATATATATATATATATATATATATATATATATATATTCACATATAGTGAACGTGAATACGAAACAAAAGATAATGGGGCCAGGCCCATACATTGACTGGAAAATGAAATAATTACTCAATATGATACTTGCAATAATCTTGAAAACTCTGTAAAATGACACTGCCGTAATGTCGGTAGATGAGGAATTGACGAACTATCAAGAGCAATCGCATATCATAGAGAAAAGTAATCGTCTGAATGATAACTAATATCTAATGATGAGTGTTATAATGTTGGACTGTTCGCTGCTATGAAGGTAAGAGATAAGGTATTCTCCTTGATCTCAGTAAATGTATCCATCAACACTAAAAACGTCATTAAGACGATACGGCAAGTCATATACAAGCAAAAATATAGAAGCTTTTTTGCTATAACTTCTAACGACGACAAATTCTAGATCTACATGCATTCACGAGAATGCTTTAGTCACACCCTTGTGCTTGTGGTGTATAAGGATAAGGACGATTACGTTCGATCGGAACTTCATTTCGCGTGGATGTAAGACGGTATACTAAGGATAAACCAACATATAAATGTATTATCTCACTTTACAAATGATATGGTCGTTGATAAATCATCCAAAATAATACTGATCTTGTTTGAATCAACTTGAAATTTCATAAAAATACGAACATTTTACGAAATTACGGAATACGAAATTGCTGGTACATTTATCATTGTGTTCAGACTAGAGCAAGTCAAAATATCTTTCCACGGTTGAAGTGTATGGTTGGTACTTGGTAACAGGTAACAAATAGTTTTGATTCATTGAACATTAAAATAGTTATTTTTATACTTTTCAGACTTCCATCATCTCTTATTATTGAGTAGGCCTATATGAACCAGTTGAAGTGAAACCGAGAGATAGAAAATGTCTATCTCATGAACCCTGCTACACTAAATCGTATTTCGTCTCAAATACTACTGCAACTGTAAGATATCGAAAAGATGAGATCGAGTAGTATAGAACCTCCTCCCAATCCCCCATCCTCCTTCTCAGCCGCGCCATACCAAAACGAGACACCCTTACATACAGCAGCAAGTCGCAAACCAAGTTAGTGCGAACTCTTCCATTATTGCCTGTATCGCATCTGCTGGAGGCATTCGGGGCTCAGCTTTAATAGGACGAAAGATTCTCTCAGGCGATCCATACATGGAAACATGACAAATCTACAGTAATGGTAGAAATAAAAAAAAATGTTATACTTGCTAAATATACTTATAGAATTCTGTTGTATCCATTTCCAAGCCAGATATATTATTTTACTTTATTTTTACAGTGTATCGTAAACAGTTTTTCTATATACATACGTAATTGTCTGGTATGGTGAGAATTGAACTGAAACTTTGGGAAATTTTACTCGGCATGCAGCTGAGCTCAACCATTATGAGTAACGTTATGAGCAGTTCCTGGGAAATCTCATCCCATATTAAATATCGCCTTTTTGCGGTTTATTGTATTTTCTTCATCATATCGTTGCACTGTAATCCAAACATAAAGACAATTTCATTATTATTATAATTATTGTTATTAACAAGTGTGATTACAGATTTGAATAACTCTTCCACCGAACAAATCCAATCCTTAGTATAAAAAAGACTACGATTATGAATATTACTTTTTACTGCACGTTCGAGGTATTATTATATGTGATAATTAATAAATACTCGTTTATCATTGTTCGGAAATATTAGCTCAATACGAGTTTTCAAACTACTGTGCTTTGTGATGGTAAAAAAAGAGTTCAGACTACAATCTGCAGAGTATTCTGATGAAAATCGAATAAATCGATGAATCAAATTCTCTGATTCGTATCCTATCGTGTAGTGCTGTTGTGGACTAGCTATACGACAGTTTGTCGGGGCGGCTCTCTAGTTCCGCTTTGTCACTTCCGTTCCGCCATGCATTAACGCTGATGTCGAATCAGCTGATCGTGTGACGTCTGTGAGACAGAAGTCTGATAGGTCGACGCTAGACGCAATGTCGTACCAACAGACACACACACACACACACACACACACACACACACACACACTTTATAGATGGAAGCGGCGTGAATAGAAATCCATTTGATGTCGTGGCACCAAACGAGAATGCCTAAATCATGTCTTATTAATCAAATCAATTGTTAATTCCTAGTAATGCACGATTTATGACCCCACCCTGAACTGATGCATGCATTCAGAATGGTTAAACTGATGGAATATTATAGATTTAGTCAGCGCTTCAAGTTGTCATTGTCAAAAAGAGAAAGCCATATTGAAGTTCACGATGTAAAGATGCTCTTTCTTCAATTCTCATTCAGATTCAATCCCGTCTCGAGTTTAAATACTTACATATATTTTATACTTTCTCTTGAAAATGTTTGGAAAAAATAAAGATACTGATAACTCATTTTATAAAAGTTTCCAATTACTCTCATTAAATTGAACTATTTAACAAACCGAATGATAGAATAGGGAAACTTTGTAATTCCAGTATTCAACTTTCTCAACTCTCACGTTTCAGTTTTAGAGTGCCAATGCAAAGCGAAGACTCGCTCTAACCGTATTCGAAAAAAACGGATCATGTTTTTTGAAATTTGTTATGAAACCTGGCGTGCACATATGTGATCATATTACTCGGTACTGTAAAGTTTTGAGGCGCAATCGAATTGAGCCACTTTTAAAAAATATATATTTCGAAATTTTGAGACACTTCTTAAAAATAGTCCACGTTTTCTCCGAATAAAATCAAATTTTCACGGAATTCAAGTATAGCCTAAACGCATTATACACATAATTCCAAAGTTTTATATTAACCGGATGAGCGTCGTATTGAGGATAGACCCTACAAATGATCATGTCTATTTTTTACATCAATAAAAAGCCAACGCATCATGAGCATTGTAATATGAGCGAGATTTTATATGAAATGTGATATATGTACACTCGTACACACCTTGATTTAGAATCTATACAACTCACTGTCTTCCTGATCCACCTATTGATTATTTCAGTCGTGCTCTTTAGAATCTTATTAATAAGTTGTATTGATGGAAAAACTACATACTCTAATTTTCATATTCAATACGGCTCATCCAATTTATGTAAAATTTTGCAATTATGTGTATGATTCGTGTGCTTGAATTCCGTAAGAATCTGAATCTTTTCGGAGAACATTTTGCACAATATTTTATCTCCTTGGTTATTTTTTTTTCAAACGAACGGAACTATTTTTCTCAAAAGTGGATCAACCAATTGTGCTTCAAAACTATACAGTAAAGTCAGTATTATTTAGGACGATGCCATGTGCACGACAAGGTTCATCAGGAAAAGTTCATTCATTCGTAAACGAAAAAAAACATTCATTTTTTTTCGAATAAGATAAAATTGAGTCTTCGCTTTGCTCCTCCAATTGAGCGACAATTATAAAGTATGGGCAAGAGATCAAGAAGTATGACCAATTCGATCATAGAACGATTGAAATAATCCATAGGTAAATCAGGAAAGAAGTGATCGAGTTGAATGGATTCAAAATTAAGGTGAGTATACATACAAAATCTCTCTCATTTTACTACGCATAAACGCTGCGTTGTCCTGGTAGTTGAAAATCAAGAGTATTCAATTTCGTCAATGGTAGCAAAATCAGGGTTTCATCCAAAAATTGACTTCACATACCGTTATGCATTTATCATTATATTATAGACGAGCGTTTTTAATTCAATTTGTATGATTATTATTATTAGATTTGAATATAATTGAATAATAAAATAAAACTGATGTGGAGTGAAATTGAAATGGAAATATAATTGAAGTGTATATAATTGAATACCTTTCAGGATAAGATTCATTATTATTGACGGCGATGCAAAAATCTATTTTTTGTGGTTCAACCTGGCTCCTCCACCAATATGTTCTTGTGATAATCCATATTGTATTGTATACTGATCATTTGCATTGATTCAAATACCAAACATTCGTATTTTTTTCACATTTACTGTTCCTATTGCGGAATGGGCACGTGTTGGCCTGCATATACAAGTATTAAAAAATAAACGGGCCTAACCCCATTTTATATAGTAGGCCTATTCCTTTTTCATCGACTCAGCACACAAATCAAACTTCCCGAATTCACTGATTCCTGGTACACTCAACATCTCTCGCATCCTACATACCGACAGTAGCTGAGAGACAAGGCAGATTTCCTGCTCTCAACCATCTTCGTCCGATATCATCTACATATAAACCTCTCATGCCTTCCTCCATGCTATATTCACAGGAATCGCCAGTCGTGTAAAATATCAAATACACCATGTTTAAATAAAATCAAGGACGACGAATGGTGAAAGTTGAAACTTCCCCATAATCAGAAGCGTGGTAGCAGCGTTTATGATTGGGATAAAATGTACAGCTGAGATGTAGATGGCTAGATAGGTTAAAATGTGGTTTATTATTATAGGGCATAGTATGTTTATATGAGAAGTGTGTAGGCATAGGTCGTTTTGGACGAGGAATTGTGATTGTGGAATTCGGCTTTGTCTCTGAGATTTTGAGTGTGTGAATAAAGTGCGGCGGGAAGTGTGTTTGGATACACGTCCAGCCATTAGACCTGATTGATATTGTTGAAGGACGAAAGAAACCAGCGGGAAAGTTAACTCCTCCCATACGTATTCATAAAAGCCCGGAGACGTACGATAATTATTACATAATAATAACACTTTTCAGAAGGTTAGACGATTCATGGAGGAAATCAGATGCAGTTAAATATCATCTTCGTTCCAAGAGAAAAAAATCACACATATTCACATTTTGGCTCTGAGTCCAGTAATACAATGCCTGCGTGCGAATGATATGATACATAGATAATATAGATCGCTTTATCGGGTCGTATATTGGGCTTACGATAGCGTTAATTGTCTTGATATTACTCGAAGCAATAGTTTCATCCTCTTTCCACGATGATAACATGAACGCTTTAACGTGGTCGTTACAGGTCTTACCGCAATGATATTGTGAGCTAGCTCATTTCTCCTGTATGCATGTTTGTAAGCTCATGTTGTTAGCACTGACCAGACCAAAGTGCTGACCACATTGGCTGGTGCAAATACACGATTCGCTGCGTATTTGGATTGCTAATTATTCAACGTTAACGAGATCAAAGCTGCAGGACCGCCGTACTCGTTCACACATTCGAATTCGATTTATGCGAGAGATGAACAAATATGAGCAACAATCATTCGTGTTTGTTTAATATTGATTGTGTACATATGGTAATCTTATAAATGATATGCGTGTGAACATAACGTGTTTATTCGTCCACGTTTGTCATTCGATTCAACGAAAAATAGGGAATTGTACTACATTTTATAGTAGATGGGAAATTCTACAAAATGTTGAGTTGTACCTGATCCTGAGGACAGTTGTTACACGGGATAAAAATACACCGTACATAATATCATTAAAGTATGCATTCTAAGTGTATATGTTATTTTATAAATATGAGTATAGGTGCATGTAAAACAAACTTCGAACCCTGCAGTTTATGTATAGTGTATTTGATGTGTTTGGACCAGTAATATCTAATTGTAGGACCAGTAAGTCAGTTTCAGAAAATTGTTATATGTACTCATTTCACTGCCAAAACATAAAAAAAGAGTATTTTTTCCTATATGTGTGTTTCAGAAATCGAAGTTCCTAAGATACTTATTATTTGATTGATCGAAATTGACATTTTCGTACGTTTACATTGTCGTAAGGTCATTGTGTCGTACTGCGGTGATGTAGGAGTAGAAGAAAAGGAGAGGGTGGGGGGGAGTCAAGTAATTTCAGTACTTGACAAACATCACATCAACTAAGCCTTTAAAGGAACTCAATCAGTGTTGAATTCAGCTTTTACCTTCCCACTGACAATCTTCTATACATCTTACTCCACATACCAATCTTCATTATCTACAATAACAACTTTATATAGGTCAAGGGTAATAAATATGTTGTTCTGTACTCAGAAAGAGTTGCTGGGCTGTTATGGTGATGAATTTTCTCTCCTCGTATACCGATCCATCAACTACTAGATCAGATGGAGGTTTATTGCGGTGAAATGATATCATTTATTATAAGTTTAGATATGGATATGAATAGTTCAAGTTAGGCGGGATTGGCCAAGTAACGTAATTTGTCTTCATCTATATCATTTCAAGTTGAAACCAACCCGACGTATTTTAAATTCACTGAGGAATCCAGGAGAATCGTAATTTTTTAAATTGTGGTTACCGATTGTTTCAACAGATATAGTTTGTATGAGGGTATGGACGATTGTGTGATAGTGAAGCGATCAAGTGATAATAGGAAATTGATAAAAATCCATGCCCAAATACAGCGAGACTCGTATCTGCGCTCGTCTGGCTTTATATGTCAAATCAGTACATCAAGTATCTGAGCCAAACAGACGTCTAACCGAACTTTTACTGTTATCTATGTCATAGCTGAATAAATTGAGTTCAAGTTGATCTACTAACTCATATCACAGATAATTGAGCTCGATTATCTGTGGTTGGGCTTGAAGGGATTACTACGGTCCTCTTGTCTCTTGCTGTCAGAGCTAACCGAAAGGCTGATAATGCATACATAATATCGTGTGATAACTCGGCCATGCATTATGAATATATACATTTAATTGTTTCTTTTCTCAAAATTTAAAATGATGAGCAATCAAATTGAGATATTTACATGCAACAATACGGAAGTTTTACTCAATGGTTGAATCAACTTGCTTTTATTTTGTATGCCTATGTAAACGTACTCGTATTCAGATTGAGATTTCTAATAAAAGAATTACATTGTTATCAAGGATTACGTTCATCTCACCCCGAACATCAATAGGAATACAGTCCATATGAACAAACTTCCTTCTCTCTAATCTTAGTTAAACTATTCATGAAAGCAGCCTCCATATCAAAACACAAAGCTTTATTACTGGATTTAGACAAAGTATGATCATGTTATACGCGCTTTCTGTGTTCATGCATAGTAAATTTGGTCCTTCGTCGGGCGTGTGAAAGGAAATGTCAGTTATGGGCGACTTATGTAGTTGCATTTCTGAGTAAATATTATGAATTAAGGTTTTGCGTTTAAATATGTTCCAAGGGATACATTTTCATGACTAAAAATGCTGAATCAAATTATAAAGCAGAACACAGATTTATTCAAAATGAAAAACGTGCGGAATATGTCAAATGTTATCAGACCTACAAAGCAAAAACCTTATTTAGGAAATTCAGAACCATTTCAGGATTTTATGCCATAATCAGCAGCTAATGTAGATTACAAGGTATCATAAATAATGACTTTGTACATAACACGCTATAACAAATATAATACTGAATTCATTTATACCAACAGAATTTCACTGAAAATATTTTCTTGTCTCAATTATTGATATTTATGATCGTGGAGACAGCAAGTTCTATTTATATCTACAACAGAGAAGCTCCGGGACTAGTTTTAATAATATAGAGATCGTGAGTACAGTACTTTTCTTTCAACTTTTCTAGGAAAAAACTCCACCTGGTGCTAGCTACTATAGCTATATAGCTTATCATGAATAGAATAAAAATAAAAAGTAATAGAACATTTTTAATAAAGCTTTATAGTGCTTTAGATTTATATACCATGGTTTAATCCACTCCGATCCTTACAATATAGACAAACACAGGACATCATGATCGCTTAAAATATGTGCTGGTTGTTATAGTTCATATAATTTCTCATACAAAGGTTCCTGAATATTTCCATCGATGATTAGTCTCATTGGTTTCATAAATAATGAATCATAATGAAAAAAAGAATGATGAAAAAAAATATATCATTGTTCAAACGTATCAAAAATCAAAATCTTGGCACTGTTCAATTAGTTTGAACTGTGATATGTTTGCAGTAGTAGTTAAAACACTTACACTTACTCACATCTCATGACACGTGTATATAATTTGAAGGTTTAAACAGTTCATATTTGCTTAGATATGAATATTGTCAGTGATCATAGAATACTTTTAGAGTTCATATATACTTGGGCCTACATTGGATTTTTGTAAATATTCACACGCCACAATATGAAACGCAGAATTTTTATGTAACTTGAGCAAACAGAAATGTGCAAAATCCTTCTAATGCCTTTCCCATGCTTTTGTAATGCACCCGTTATAATTGTAACTCTGTCCAGGTTTAAAAAAAAATCAACAGATGCACAGATAGTATGAACTTTTGACGCGAAGTTATATCTGCTGCTAAAACATTCTGTTGAATTAGGGGGCACGATAAATTTCCGTTATTCTGACTTGAAGTTGCTTTACGTACTTACACGACACTGAAATTTCCCTGAAGGATTCTAATCAACTTCATTGTACTTTACAAAATTACTAAAGCAAACTCATCTGACAAAAAAATATAATATTATGCGAGAAGAACTGAATATGTTTTTGGGTTGAATGGTTGAATTTAATCAGGCTGACCCAAATGAAACAAATTCCTGAATCCTATGATATCCTGAATAATTGATTCACGGCGAAGCAGAGTATTTTATTAGGTATATATTAGACATTTTGGGTTCGATATATGAATACAGCAAATTATTTTTACTCATCCTATCTAAGAATTTATCTTTAAAACCAGGTAAGATTATACTGTTGTTATTAATACACAACACATAAAGCACTCAAAAGTTTCAACTCTGCTATTCATTGATGCGTACCTTACTTTCTAACTATCTTTCAATAATTCAAAAATCAAGTAGGAATAATCTCAGCAACTCCATGTTGATGATTGATTGATTATTGTTTGCTTAACGACCCCACCAACAGCTAGGTTATACGGGGGTACGAATGAGCTGGTGATTATGAATGTATGAAGTGATGATCAGTGAGAGGACATTTACAAAAACCCATGCCTTATGTGGGATTCGAACCCACGCCCAACGGTGACTTCAGTTCCTGAAGCGGTGCCTCAGCTGACCGAGCTACCGAGGGAGGCTAGAAAACTCCATGTTATACAAGATTGGATATACGTTTCTGAGCAAGAAATTGAACACGACAGCAATTCTTGTCATGAGATAGACTTTCTCCTAAATAATTGTGCTCTATAAAACGAGGCCTAAATGAAAGTTGTGTCAGGCGGTGAGACGAAAAGTCGTCTTTTCCGGTCCTTTAAGAGAATGTATCCTCCCAATTCTCTATAAAAACTCTCGTTGCGCGCCGGACAGCCAACGCTATTACACTTGAGTTTATTTCTCACTAGCAAGTCTTCCTTCATTTCTTCAATTGCATTCTGGCCCAGCAAACTCAACTTTACTCGGATTGAAGATTTCCTGGGAAATGAAAGGTACTTTCACTTGTGCGTCGACGAGAAAATACGATCTGATTTTGATTCGAGAACATTTGTTACTTACAGGGCAGAAATACTGTGAAAGATTCAACGTAATTCACTTTCATTCAGTAGGAAATAAACACTATGATTTTCTGCACAAAATTATAGACAAATTATTACAAAAATCAATCCGTCGTACGTCTCATCAATTAATCATTGAAGATTGGAGGATCTTATTCATTAGACAACGATAGTACAAGAAAAATCGTACAAACAAGTCTTGTATTTTTTCAATAAAATTGTATATTTTTCATATAAAACTGCTTTCGGAGTATATATTGTGGTGTATAGATAATGTGAATAACGTGTATACTGTATATACGGCAATATATATCTAAAATAACCAATCTGAAATAGAATGAAATCAATTATTCATTCATGAAACACATAATAGCTTTTATTTTAATGATATTATACAGAAGAATTGTTTCAATATAGACCTATTCACGTGATTATTATGATGTGCATGGGTATATATTTTTCTATGATTGATATTCACGCTCTGACATGTCGCGTGCCATAAAGGGACCTATTAATGAACGTTGATACAAAACCAAAATGAAAAATTAATAATATCAAGAGCTCATCTACTATTCTTCTAGCGAATATATTTTCTATAGATGATATGTAGTCCTATGTAATGTAATGCATGTAATATAGGCATAAATGCTCATATATTTTTCTGTATATATAGTCTTTATTCTTTATGCATATTTGATTTTGTTATTGTATAGAGTATAGACCATGAAAGTATGTTTTTCATTTTCTTCAAATGTCCATGAATTATGAGTATGTGCTCGTTTTGAAATATGAATGTGTAGTTTTTTGATGTAGTGGTCATAGAACTCAACAGCTAGAAGTAAATGGAACGCGGTATTATGGTAGTTGTTGGAAATTACTCGCAAACGGTGGTGATATAGGCGGCTAGGCCCACATTTCATTGAATTCAATAGTGAGTGAATTGTGTGTTTATTTGTATGAACCATATTGGCTAGAAGCGAAATGAATGATGTTTCTGAATATTCGATTGATTAATTCATCCATCAGAAATTTATTGTCATTATATTGTGACATAACAAATTTTCACGCCTCACTGTTTAACTCCAATAATACATTCCAGAAGAGTGAAAAGTGTCACACTGAAGCGAGATGTATTTTAATTCAAATGTTTGTTTTGTTCATTACACATTGATAGGTTGGCCTATTGTGTATTAATTGATAATTCAGAAGTATCGTCGAACAACTCATGTATTTCGAATATAATGCCAAATTGACAAACGAGAGAAACGCAGCTCCATTACTGAATTGTTTTTATTTCTCTCATAGTATTTCCATTTTGTACATTCAAGCCCTATTGAAGTCAAGCTTGAATAAATCCAGGGTTTTTCTTTCATCGAGTTCAATATGAATAAGCAAAAGGAATTCATATTCGGTGTTCATATTACACTTGAAATATATAATATTCAACTTGATATGAGTTCAATATCTTCCAACAAACAATGCACAATTGTTCATTGCCCCAAGCAATTCCTGACTAATATCTAAATGCGAATACCACTTCACATGGTAGTTTTTGGTTATGAATTAAAAATCGCTGACTACGTTTATCACACTGTCAAGAAACGATTTAGCCGAATCAATTCAGCCTGAAACGGTTTAAACATGCTGATAAACGTGTGTCAAAAATTATCCAGTTCCAACACGCAACGAGCTAAAACTGTTTGGATGGGCGTACCTGCCACTCTGAGCCAATAACAAGGCAAATTTGACGAAGTTTTTCAATTCCAAACTGTTTTGACTAAAACAATTCAAGGTATCGTGATAAACTTGAAATATTTGAACCTTTTCAAGCTGAATCGATTTGGTTGAACCATTTCCTGACTTTTGATATACATAGTCACTGAGGTTTGATTGTTATCTAAAACAACTGATTTCATAATATGCCTTATAAATGATTAAAATGTAGTCATTAGTGGTATAGTACTTGTTTACAAATAATATAACTAAATATGTACAAGTGACATACAAATACTTTTTCAACCCAATTTTACCGAAGCATGTTCAGATCCGAATTGTGTGTATTACGTCAGTATACTCTAACAACTCCTTGAATAGGGATCACATTCATTTCATCATTCTAATCATCACATCATTCTATATTCCTAAGTACTAGTTCACTCTATTTTGTTATAAGTTATAACTATCACAATATTTCAATATTTCACAAACATTTGCAAATCTGCGAAGAGTTCACAGTGTCTCGACGATGATATCGCAATATAGTAATAATTCTTATTACGATTCTTATTCGAAAACTTTTACGTATTAGTCCGGATTCATTTGTGAAAAGTGGGTATAGTACCGTATGCAATACATTTTTGAAAGTACATTTATTGTACGTGTAACGTTTTTCCATGATTATTTTCCAAGTTTTCACATCAGATTTGAAACTTAGGGGCCTACAACCATATAATTGAAATGAATTCAGTTTAATCTGTCTCATATTCTATACGAAATATAGAATAAAATCTATCCGTCTATTTATTTGATTGAAGTCAGTTATTGTAACAATAATAATCGCTGAAATATCTAGACAACTTGGCACACGTTTTGCTGACAATCCATTAATGTTAGAGAGCATGGAAGCCATAGTCCTAGTCACTATTGTAACTAGATTTGAGGTCAAAGCACTTGTCCTACAAAGATATACCTTCTACATACTGTATAAAACCACCCATCTACGTCATATGATACCGGGCTATAGCTGTCAGTATTGTTTTGATGCGCTATCATACCGGTGTCGAGTGCTTGAAGTCAATCGATTATGACAAAAACGACTTATCTAGTCTATTATTGAAGCTCAATGTAGTATCAACGACGAAGGTCAGGTCATACTGGCTATTGATTGGTCAGAAAAGAAGAACGATTACAACAATATCGATTGGAAAGAATAATATTGAAGCATTATGAGGGAATTGCTAGTTCTTAGTGAGACGTCAAGATGTATTGAGCGTATGTTGTGATATGTTGTGTTCTCAATGTATCAAGTGAAAGTTCAAAGAAATTAGACACGATGAAGAAATAAGTTACTCTTACGTTAATAAACTTCTGCTACCAAAGAAGTCTACCTCAGTTGATAGTTTGATACTGTCAAGCCATATGAAGTTATATTTAATTGAAACTGATGAAAACTGAAAATTAATAACTTTTTAGCGTGTTATTATATTATGAGTAATGACGCTGCAGTTGGCAAATATTGTTACAGTGTATTTTTATGATTGTTTCAGTCAACACATTTTGTTGAAATTACAACAAAACTCATACAGTTGTCACAGAATTGCCCTAACTTGGTGAAAAGGTTATAATCTAATCTAGAAACGAGAAAAGTCACCTATACATTTTATCATGATCTTTACGTCTATCCGGTTGTATTTTAATAAATCACACAAAAAGGCGATGGGAGGGGGGATCAATTCGAATAATAAATTTGCTACGAGTGTTGCAGTTCCATATATATATAATTCAAATATAACCATACCTCTTCACGTAATCTTGTTACATTTCGTCATATTTTGAAATAGCACGTTACTCGAATTATTCTCGCGTGTTCTCATGTTATAAAGCCATCGTAGAATGAAATGCGAATATAGAACGTTGATAGAATCGAAGGGAAACCGATAGTTTATATAGACGGCAGTGGCCGGTGCATTTGCTAGACAGTGGAACACTGTATACGGTACAGACAAGTGCACGTTGCACTTTTCGTCAAGTGTGTATATTTTTATCCATTTTCAAAGTGAGATCGTTGTTGTTTAATATTATAGATCTGGGGGGATATAAATGACACGGATATCATTGTAATGTGCACCAGTGAAGATAATTTTCTTCATCATGCGTCTATAATTTATATATATTCTAAAATTCTGCAGTTAAATATTTCAAATGGGAATATAACAGATCTGGCATGAGAAAATTGTTTCGTCAGTTATTTATTATTGGTTAAATAACTTGGATTTCATTTTTTATATTATTAAAAACTACATTGATAAAATGGAAAAATAAACACATCAATCGTAATATAATAACTATTTGAGAGATTTTTGAGATTGTAATATTTGTTCAGTTCATTCAATCGAATATTCGGTTCAACAATAATATTGACCTCTAATTTGAATTGAATTGTCTGTATTGGATTATTTCATAATCATGTTGTTTTAAAGACGTACTTATTATAAATTAATCCCTTCACTTAAGTAACAGAATAATTATGACCTTTTACTGTGTTTCACGTTTATATCGTCTACTAAATGAGTGAAACGGAAATAAACATTTTAGTACAACATTTCTAAGCCGCTCTTTATAGTGTCTGTAAAAAGTAATTGTGTCTCCTGAAGACGATTGCCAATGAACGTCGCTGTGTTGTCGCTGGTCAGTGCTGTTGAAGACGCAGCAATAAAACGTGTCAGTCGAGAGAATATTTTACATTTATTTTAAATTTTATAACTTTTCTCAAAATTATGCAAATTATGAAAATTGTCGTTCACGAGTTGTAATCGTATCACCACACGTATAGCTGTACCCTATTTAATGAACTGTTTTCTATTTTATTATTCATTTCAATTAATGTGTCAAAAAAATGAAATTGTCTCTCGGATAAATTAGAAAATGTCATGTGGAATGTAATAGGAGAGATGTGACATTTTGAGTAGTCGAAATAAGCTTAACCTATTCGTGTGATAAATTATGTAATGATCGATTGATGAGTGAACGTTTTTTTATATTTTGAGTAAAAGTAATAGCTTCGAGAGTGGATCAACAATGGCGAACGGTTCTACTCCACTTATGCTGTCATTAGAGACCCGAGGTGAGTTCACAACAAGCTGCCAATTAATCCTGATGGATTAATTTTCTCACAAGCCACTAAATGAAACGAAGGAGACGTGGTATAGCTCCTGAGATAATATCTCTTGTTTTATTGATTAACAGTATTTATTTTCATTTGTAAGTTTTCATAACCTATATCATTGGGCCTATGAGACGTTTATGACTGACTTCTACTATGATTGCTGTTTGATTTATATCTATATCGAAATTATTAGGGATATAATATGAGACGCTCATGACTGACTTTTGCTATAATTGCTATTTGATTTATATTAATATCGAAATTATTAGGATTTTCTATCAATAATATCCTATATGTTTGTTTAACTAACGATAACTCAGTAATATAAAGTAGGTGCCAACTTCAGGAATAATGTAGTACATATTTTTCGTAACATTTCAAAGCATTTGTTATTCGGCTACCCCATCTCGGGAATTTATTTTCTCACATTACCATTATGCATACATATTACAGAAACTTTCAGCAATTTTTGTTAACTTATGTGTGTTGAAACTGCATGTTATTCTTGTCTAGGGACCTAAGCACCACTGTTCTTCCGAAGTCTATATGTAGAAAATCGATCTCTAATTGAGTCTCCAGGGAGTAGCCCCAGGACAAACTTGTAACTTGTGTTTAAGACTTTATGCTGATAATGGATTTTCTCCACGGTTTCAACGTGAAGTGAGATATCTGAATAATAGGCTATATCCCATATAGGCCTATATATATATATATATATATATATATATATATATATATATATATATATATATATATATATATATATATATATATATATATGATTTTATGCTCTTTAATTTACATCACATTCTATTATTGTGAATTATATCAGTTTCAAGATAATACGTTATATGAATGTCATCACGTTCTCTGTATTCTTCACGTATTACAAACAGATTGAAATTATTCAATCAATTCAATGCATTCGATTAGACTGGTTCGAGAGTATAGGAACAAATAGTGAAGATGAATTTCACCAGCACCGCGCTTGCACTACCTTAAGAATTTAACTAGTTACGATGATTATAATAATTGCACTAATATCATTGAAATATACCCTCCTCGTTAGTGCAGATGGAAAGAGCAGCTGCGTATCGGGCAAAAGGTTCGGAGCTCGATTTCCCAAAATTCATGTGGTATTTTCCAGTGATATTATTAGACGAGCTTTAGCGAGGATTCAATTTGACATACTGAAAAAAATTGGTGTTCGTTTTTATGTTTTTTTTTTTTTTTTTTTTATGTTTTTTTGTCGGTTCTCCACAGGTCAAACGGCTACAGCTATCAACTTCAAACTTTTTTTCGTCATGGTTCCTCATCTAACTTAGATCTGTATAGTTTTGTGGCATTATCGGGTCATACCTTTTTTTTTTATGAATTTTAGAAATTTCAAAAATCCCCATTAGAATAACCCGGAGGAAAATACTTGAAAAATCAAAATTTTTCAAGACCTCTCAAATTTTCGCCGAATATAAAGGAAACTATAAAGCACATTTTGAGAGATTTTTCGCATCAATCGGATGAGAAATAACGAAGAAAACGCATTTATAAAGCATT
>OZ023326.1:46648844-46799939 GCA_964007535.1 Brachyptera risi
TCTTTCTGAATTCCGCTGCTGTCAACTCTCCGCCCTCAAACACTCTTTTACTCAGGTTATTCCATTCTCCACCAGTCCTCGTTAAAAATGAATACTTCCCGACATCTGTCTTCATTGTTTTCTCCACCACATGTTCCCGGTGCCTGTCTCTTCCCATAAACCCCGACTCGTGCTTTTCAATCATGGCACTCAACTCCCCCCAGCCACCTTTTCCCTGTCTTGCTCTAAAATAGTTAATCAGCCTATCTACTATTCTCCTTCCCTCCAAAGATTGCCATTCCATTTCTAATATCATTTCCGTAGGACTTTCCAGAACGTACTCCTCTACTATTTCTACAAAACCTCCACCTTCGCATCCTTCCCGTCACTCTTCTAGCCGCTATCTTTTGTACTTCTCCAATCTCTTTAATATCTCCTACCCGATATGGATCCCATACTGAGGCTCCATACTCCACAATAGGCCTAATCACAGTTAAAAATGCCTTGTTCTCAACTTCTTTTCTCATTCCTCTCAACTGTCTCATCACAAAGTTCAGTCTTCTAATTGCCTTGCTTGATACCCTTTCAGCGTGGTCTACCCAGTCTAATCGGTTTTGAAAACTCACGCCCATATATTTATATTGTTCTCCTTCTGCTATACTGTCAATCCTCCCATCGTATATTCTTTTTTCTCCCCAATTCCACTTCGTGAGAATTTAATTACTCTACATTTACTACATTCAACTCCATCAAGTTCTCTGTAATCCACTCTTCAATAGTGTTCAAATCCTCTTGTAGTGCATTCTCGTCTCAACTCTCCTTCCTGATTATCCTATACATCACACAATCGTCCGCAAATAAACTAACCCTAGAATTCACTCCACTGGCTATATCATTATTACAAATATTGAATAACAATGGTCCCAGAACCAACCCTTGTGGAACCCCCGATGTAACAAATATATTTCCTGACAAACTTTCTCCTACCCTAACCTTCTGCACCCTGCCATTAAAAAAATCCCCTACTCATTCTACCAACTCACCTTCTCCGATCATTTCTCTGATCTCATTCAACTATACCCCATGATGCACCCTATCGAAAGCTCGAAAAATACCGCGTCCACTCTCTCACTCTTATCTAAAATTCTGGATATATCCTCTGCAAAGCCTAAAAGCTGTGTTTCAAAGGAAAATCCTTTTCTGAACCCGTGCTGGAACTTTGATAACCCGCTCCCACCCCCATGTCCCTCTCCGAGCAAAGTCTTCAACTTTCGATCAACAACTTTCTCCATAATTTTGCTGACTGCAGATGTCAAGCTTACGGGCCTATAATTGTCTACTCTACTCTTCTCGCCACCCTTAAAAATTAGAATTACTACAGTTTCTTTCCACCCAGATGGTACTTTACCCAAACGCAAGGAAACTTGAAATATTTTCAGTAAGTATGGCAGGCACTATGCCTTCACCACCCTTTCTTATTAGCTCATTGGTGATACCGTCCGGCCCTGGTGCTTTCCCTCCCTTCAAATTTCTAACAATCTTGAAAACCTCAGCAAAAAATAATTGGTCAAAAGATATATTTTTCAGTGATGTCAATATCAATCATATATATATATATATATATATATATATATATATATATATATATATATATATATATATATATATATATATATATATATATATATATATATATATATATATATATATATATATATATATATATATATATATATATATATATATATATATATATATATATATATATATATATATATATATATATATATATATATATATATATATATATATATATATATATATCCATCCAAGGCTAAATATGTTATTTTTTAGAAAATGCTTTCGAAAAATGACCGAATAATTCTCTACAAGTTTGAAATGCTAGAATGTAATCTAGCTTTTTCCAGTTATCAGGCTAATATTATCAGACGGTGTGATGCATATGAAGGCCTATGAAGAAGAAAACTAATATTGTAAAAATTCCATCGCTCTTCGTTTGAAATTGAATACGAATCACAATCGAGCAAAATTGAAAACAACTCTTGAATAACATGTATTACTCATCCTTCAGAATAAAAATAAAAATTGAAAGCAAATATTTAACAATTTGACATTAAAATCGTGGGAGAATGAGAAACCATATGAAAATCAAATCAAATTGAAAGGAATTTTTGTAGAAGAAAACTAACATGATAGTGGTCTATATTTTCCCAAAAATTGGAAAAGAAATTCAAAGAAAAGAAATATATAATTATTTATATTGACTTTATCACGTGTTCCGATTCGTACATTGTGATCGTAAGATAAGCCGCTATATAGTAATGCGAAATATGAACACAAGCTACGCACTTTTCTTCAGCAGTTGAAACGTGTTCTTGCTGCAGTTTCAAAGAGGATTTTCAGCTGTTTTATTTTAAAGAACTCTGTATTCAAATTCAAGACTGAAATGATTGAATGAACACAGCTTAATTAACAACTAATAATGAAGTATAATGAAGGACGATATAGCATCAATTGGGCATACTGCAATTGAAGACAATAACTGTACATTAGTCATTTCATGGAATAAATATGAATACCTCTAAATATGAATACCCATATTCACTATAAGAATAAAACTATCAATAATTGAACACTGTCAGTATCTAAACAAGACTGAAAAATAATAAGTCCCATCGAATGATACTTCACTCAATGATTAATATGAGCCCAAATGTAAAATATAACTGCTTATGACAAACAAGAATCATGTAATTAATTTACCCATCACATAGTTGTTCTTCAATTGCGAACACTTCTTGAAGCTACTTGAAAGCCTCTTGAATGCGCCAATAGTGTGATAAATTCATTCATTCCTAATTTAAAATTCCTCACGATGCTTATATATGACGTTGTGTAAAGAAAACTCGTAACAAGCTGTAATGCTTTTTTATATCAGCCTTATCACTCGGGTTTTCCATAATTTTCTGTATAAACATTCAGCGACCAGTCGCTGTTTTCTGTTTTGACATCATTATCTTCAACATCATTGAAATACGAACAGCTTCATTAGGTGTTATTATTCAGACTTGCAGTATAAGCCCTTGTTAACCTGTTAAATACAGTCCATTACATGTAATTATTTTATGAAAGTATGTTACGGGGGAGAAGCGAATTATATGTGGTACATGGTTTTATTTGTTTTATTATATCCATTTGATATAACTTATGCGTAGAATGTCTAGACTCAAGCATTGTTGTTTCATCAACTGTTTCATATTATATTTTGCATAGAAAGTTACTGTGCATAAGCTCAGAACGATAATTTATATCATAGTTTTCTACGTGAATTTTGAGTGATGAAGTTATAACATTGAGTATTTAAAACAAGATTATACAAACTAACTTAGAACTGTTATATGTGATATAAAAGTTTTGAATTGGCAAAGTTGATTAAATATTGTTCAAATAAGCTTCTTATAGTGAAAATATGCGAAAGCAACTTGTGAAATGTTATACAATATTGCATGTATTTCACGACTTCCTCGCATCATATATATATATATATATATATATATATATATATATAATATATATATATATATATATATATATATATATATATATATATATATATATATATAATATATATATATATATATTATATATAATATATATATATGTATATATATATATATATATATATATATATATATATATATATAAATTATATATATATATTAATATATATATATATATATATATTATATATATATATGTATATATATATATATATATATTTTTTTTAAACAACAATTAAAGAAATTTTACTGGCGAATGCCTTTTATTCTACAGAAGAATATGTATGCAATTCTTTGCCACACACAAAGGATCTTCTTGATTAGCTGTTATATTTGGCTGTTTATATTCTGTGGGTACAAATCTGAATCATAATTCATATGGACAATGTTTTTATTATCATTATTATTGTCCAACTGACAATGTTTATTTAAACTACTAATTAATTTCTCATTATGAAAGGAGAGTTTCTCAATGTCAAATTCATTCGATTTCATGGAATAAAGGATTATTATATATATATATATATATATATATATATATATATATATATATATATATATATATATATATATATATATATATGTATATATATATATATATATATATATATATATATATGTATACATATATATATATTTATATATATATATATATATATATATATATATATATATATATATATATATTTTTTTTTTTATATATAGATAGATAGATGGATATATAGATATTTACATATACATATACATATGATATACGTATGGACAGGAAGAGTGAGCTTCCCTGTGTATTAATTCTTCTATATTTTCATTGAATAAGAAAAAAATGTAAAATTAAAATGTAAATTAAATTAAATTAAATTAAATTAAAAATAAATTAATCATCAAATTAGATGTAAAATGTAAAATAAACAAAATTGAGAAGAACTTGAAAAAATTGTGTGAGAGATCGAATTTAAATTTTGTGAGAGTCAAATTCTTGTGAATACAAAATCAAAATACGTAGTCAAATAAAGTATTCAAATTTATTTTTCACTTCACTGAGAAGTAATAATTCTTTTATCAAAGAAATAGCATACGTTTATTTCATATTCTTCGTGATATTAAACTATTCAACCACAGATGACTCAATATAACTTCAGAACGTAACTGATGATGTGAGAATAATGTGATGACATCATAGATCTACCTCAAAGCAGGAAAACGTTCGAGGCAAGCTCTATCATGCCCGTAGTTAATCAATACGCAAGTGCCTGTAACTGTATTGTATTAAAATTATGAATTGGCGTAAACCAATACCCTTTTCATTAACAACGTGAATAAAAAAATGAAAGTGATATTTTAAGAAATGCGCCTTCAGCAGAAGTCTGCCGTCTCCGTGGCTCAGTCAGCTAACGCTCACAGTGTTGGAAACTATGAGTTCGAGTCCCACATAAGGCACGGGTTTTTGTATATGTCCTTTCACCTATCATCACTTCATCTTTTCACCATCACTCGCTCATTCGTACCCCCGTATAACCTATAGCTTCTGGTGGAGTCGTTAAGCAAAAGTTTAATAAAAGCAGATGTGTGCAGTCTCTCGATTGTCTTAATATCCAATTATCTTCCTTAATATGGCATATATATATATATATATATATATATATATATATATATATATATATATATATATATATATATATATATATATATATATTTATTCAAGACTCTGTCTTACATTATAAGATTCCAAAAACACACAGAATAAAAATCAATTAATCAAAATATAAAAAAATTATCAATAATAACATTTCATAAAGAATAGCAAAATAAACATTATTTGATGAGACACAAAATATAAGTTAATTAAATGTAAGAATGGTGCATGGTAATCGAATTGAAATGATAATACTGAAAACTTTTAATTCCAATTCTTAATTCTTAATTCTAACTATAACTCTTATGGCATGTAATTATGAATACCGCATATTTTCTGATTTTCATATCATTGCTGACAAAGTGTATTATTCCCACTGCTCTGACATTTTTAAATTTTTAAAATTTCAATCAATTTCAATATCAATGTACCTATTGACCCAATGAATGAACTTTACTTTATATTTGTGTATTAATAATTCTAAATCCGAATCGAAAGTCATATACTGCATGTTGCTAGTCGTTCACAAACATTTAGTGTAAGCCATTAACATTTCACGGACTATGTGTATTTTGAAAACTACTTTGAATGACTATTTGAAACTATCATGGCCACAATAATTCTAAATATCACCCTGTCAAAAATATACGCTATGAGTGATCACAGCAGTTGGTCGTGATAAAAAATTGCACACTCCATTATACTATTTTTTATTCTCATTTTCACAGTAACATGTTGACATCAAGGTGGCTGAAGATTGTGTATTGATTATTAAGGCCCGGGTAGGTCTTAATAGACCAAAGCTTTTGGCAAACGACCGTGTTGTTTTCTAGAACTGAAAGCACCGGGCTCGCATCCAGGTTGGGAACGTGAAAGTATCTTGGGGTTCTAATTAAGCATTTTTTTGTCAGTTCTCCGGACGTTGACATAATTGTTAAGTATAACTAGACACCATCCGTCACAATCATTGCGTACGAAGGCGTAACGGTGAAAGTTATGTGCTAGAACTAATTAGTGAAGATACAACTAATGTGACTTAAAGTAACGGTATCTCTGGTATTTTATTTGTGAAAATTCTCATATCTTTTTCTAGTATTGTTATACATTTAAACCAAGAAGAGTTCATTGATCTTGGAAATGGCACTGAAAGTGAACCATAAATTCTTAAGAAATAGTACGAAATGTTGAATGATAAGAAAATGCACTATATATATTGAGCTGTATACAGAGAGGTCTATGAAAGAAGAAGGTATCTATACCAACAAAATAATTGTCCCATAATCTCTCTACTACTTCGGGACTTGACGCTCTTGAAAGATGCACCTACGTTTATAATCGTGAATCTCGCCCTGAAAAATCTTAATATCCCTAGTTTGCCACACCTACAACAATGATATTTGTTTTCGTCAAGTTGATGGCCCACATTCCTCTCTCGTTGATACAAGTATACAGTATGTTGACCGGAACCATTAGAAAAGTGGGGGACAAACAAACTATGGAGTTGTGATCAGAGAAAATTCTATTATCGGGGGACAGTGTTGTCAACTTATTACAACAATGTGTAACCTATGCGTATGCGTATGGCGCAATAGAAAGCGATTTCTCAAAAAAAAATTTCAATCTTCTGGATTGAGATCCAGAAGGAGATGGATGAGGTGATGGGTGTAGGCTACATAATGCCTAATGGTAATGCATAATGGAGATATAATGTATTAGAAAGAGCCATATTTTCTTCATACATTAACACACGAATTCATTGTATAAAACCTTCGCGTCTCGTGAAATTTGATTATGTGTATATTTTCAGTCGTATATAAATAGACACAATAGATACACCTTGTTGATGCTGTGTATTATATTCTATGGCGTAGTATTCCAGACAATAAGATAATAGTTTCGAATATCACTTGAGTACCATTGTTTTTATAATGACTCCTGTCTCCTGAGTGGAGTTTCTCTCAATAATAAAGTGCTCATTCATTATCATCAAATGTATGTAACAGAAATTGTCAAAAACTCTCACTGTCTGAATGCACAGGTCTAAATAGTAGGTAAAAGCCCACGTATATTTCTTCGAGCCCCACAGGAAAGTAATTATGTCATATCACCGTCAAAAATACGAATAAAATTTTGTCTGAGAAACTGACAGTTTTCATGCCTCTAGTCCTATCATATTTTCCTTGTATGCCTACTACAAGTCTTTGTCCCTCATCATGGGGGATTTTGTAATGCTTTGCTGACGAATTCGACAACTATTTGTAGGAATACCAATGTCACAAATGTACACATACACACACACACACTCACACAGACAACCAAACATATATATATATATATATATATATATATATATATATATATATATATATATATATATATATATATATATATATATATATATTCATGTACTGGCAGTTTTCAGCGAATTGGGCAGAGCATTGAAGAACTTGTATCCGGCATATGCTATAGCATATGCCATTTTGGTTCGTATCCAAGAAGTTCAATTATAAATATATATATATATATATATATATATATATATATATATATATATACATATATATATATATATATATATATATATATATATATATATATATATATATATTTATATTTGAATATATATATATATATATATATATATATATATATATATATATATATATACATATATATATATATATATATATATATATATATATATATATATATATATATTTATATTTGAATATATATATATATATATATATATATATATATATATATATATATATATATATATATATGAATATATAATTACACATTGTAGATAGTCAACATGGGTGATTTTATTATCATTATTTGATATCTTTCTATTCATTATTTCGCTGACAAATCCTTCTCGCAAGTTTGTTTTACTGATGCGCTTGGGAAATGGACACACCTGTGCGTTATCTGAAAAGTGATACCATTCTCACTTGATCTCCTAACACGGCGCTGAAATATATTTTACAACATGGTCACAGCTGTAGTCCATCTATTCAAACTCGAACGACTGACCGCCACATTGCACTTACTATACTTCTACGGTGTACGTCGTACGATGGTGCATAAACACATACGACAAATTTCCTACATTTCCATGTGATTGAGAGACCTTCTGTATGGAATATATTGACACATTATTGAAACAGGACTGGTATATATTGTAACATGAAGAAAGTAGGAATCCTGTAAACGCTGACCTTGATAATATCATTGTCAATCAATTTCTCATTATTCATGCTTCTTTTTGTATGTTAGTCCGGTTGTATGGAACTCTCAATGGGATAATAATAATTAGTTGAGATATAAAAATAGCATAGGTGTGTGAAGAAAGATGATGGCAAGTTGATTTGATAATTTTTCCTTGATTCATTAATTATCGTTTGGACAATCGGATCTTATGTAGGCCTACAATTACATTATATATCGCTCCATAATTCTATTCATTATAACTAATTAAATTTTACAATATCGTTATATCATGTATATTTTCATCAATAATGAAAATGACAAGTTCTGAGTAATAATTGTATCATGTGTCAGTACGGCAAGCATACTTATTATGGTTCAGTACGTCGCTGCGTTGTGCATGCCATGTCATATCATATATTTACTCTGTTACATTTCTCTGTACGAATCGTTTTTCTATTTTTCCTCCTAAGCTCTTTTTTCTTCGAAGATTTCCATTCTTTGTGATTATAATAAATGTGCAATTCACGTTTTAACACTATACTTCAATCAATTGAACATAGAATATTCACATTTATTACAAAACGGGTCGTGTAAGTCCTATATTATTATCATTTTTATTTTTACATAATTTGACCGTGTGATCGGATAATTTTGAAAGCGCCATGTTATCAATATGCATGATCGCTGAATTACCGTATGTAAACTCACGCTACTATGCATCAGTGCTGCGGAATAAAATACTGCAGTTTTGAGTTATTATGTAATTTCACTGAATAACTGACTTGTTATGTTTTTTCTTTTGTTCAGAAGTCATGCATTCAATTTCATTTCCGGTTTCAGTGTTTCGACAGTAATTTTTATTGCTTATGGACTGGTGATGAGTTGATGTCCTAATTTATATAAATATATATATATATATATATATATATATATATATATATATATATATATATATATATATATATATATATGTATATATATATATAATATATATATATATATATTATTATCAAAGAAAAATACCACCTCGTCGGGGAATCGAACCCCGGACCGTTTGCTTGACGCAACTGCTCTTACCATCTGAGCTAACAAGGCGAGTCAAACGATTCAATTAGTGTCAACATTTGAATGTTCGATTAATGAATTTACAAAACAAGGAAAACGCAATATACCCGTTGTATTTTTAGTGACACACTATTTTGTGTAATGACCGCTCCGGAGTCTTAAAACAACTCGAGAGGCTCCGCTGTCAGAACAGTCTCATCAACTCATACTTCATATATGATTGGCAGGCCATATCAAGATCCTGCAAAAAAAAAATAAGTTGAAAAAATTGAATAGTGTATGTAAAAAATATTCCCAAACCAGGTAGTGAGATTTCGGTTCCTGAAAATTGCAAAATTCACTTGTTGAATGCCTTATTCTGTATTGTCTCCCCCGAAATACTGAATGTTATCGATGAATAACAGATTTCAAGTATAGGCCTAGTTCATTCTTTTCATATTTTTCATGAAATATTACACGAAATATTTCGAGAAAATGGTTTTTTGGAAGCTAATCACAAGCACCACTGCAACAACAAGCATCACTGACCATACCTGCACATCTCTAATTGCACCTATAGAGTCATAACATTTTATCAATGAATGTACTGAAAATATTCAATAGTACCAAGTTGGATGTTTTTCAATTAAAACCCGGTGATTTTAAAATACAAAATAAACTCCTCAAATAACACAAATTTGAAAGAAATGAAGACTCGAGAAGAGTCCCGAATCCGATACCCCCTTCGCTCCTCCCTCCCACTCCCACGTGAAGACTCCTTCTTTGCCCCCCCCCCCCCTACTCTATCGTTAAAAGTGTTCTGACGACCCTGCTTACCTTGTACAGCGCGCATATGCGTTTCGTAGTACTCTTTTCTATAACCTATAAAAAGACCGTTTTATTGCTGTTTGGACAAACTCGAATAAATTATGTGTTCGAGTTATAAAATCCACACTCAACGCGTGAAACTGTGGGAAAACTTTCAGAAATTGCGTGTCTGGCGGCAAAGTAATTGGCTGAGTGACTCCTGCCCGGAAAATATAGAGAGCTAAATCTAGCAAAGAAAGATACAAGAAAATGTGTCTACTTTTTTTTCGTTCATGACGTCATTCCGCATTCTCTCCACCCCCACCCACAATTTCACCTCCTTCCCGATGGCTCCAGCTTCCGACTTATGCACAATCTTCTTCCGACATGAGAAATAAAGGAACAAATCCACTTACACCCTCTTTGCTTCAATCTCCGCCCTCTTGTCTCTAACGGAATTCAACCTCAGAAGTCAGGAACGTCCTGCATGCAAGATGAATTTCAAAGATAAAGAAAGGATCAAAGAATTATTCACCGAGTGCTATGTATTTGTGTTAGTGATCTAATGATGATAGATATGGACAGTTTGAGCTGAATACAATCATTCACTTCATTCACCTATACTTATGGTTCATTTATGAGGATGCTACTATTTCTTTTTACAGCATGCATTTTTATTATGCATTATAAAGGCCATGAATAGGCTATGAAAGTAATTATTTCATTCCCGCACAACTTATGTTGAGCTAAAGATAACATATTTTGTCACGTTCTCTATTTTTGTATGATATGTAGCTCAATTTCTTCAAACACATCAAATAAAACACGATATCTGATGAAATAATTTCCGTTTTGTAAAATAATTGAATTCATTGACCTCATTCACTATCTTCTTCTCTCAGTACCACTCTGATTCAATACCACTTTATCTGGGAAGACGACTCTAAGAAATCGTAGTGTACTTTTACTCCCACTTCAGACTTTCTTCGCCAATCTTGATCTTTCAATTTACTCCAACTTTATCGAGTTCCCTGGTTTCCTTGTATTTCAAAGTATCGATTCATCAGTCTCGAATTATTTACAATTGAATGCTGTCAGATCATTGTGACCATTATATTTGATCAATTTCAGATCATCAATAATCTAACTCTGCCATCCCTATTGTGATGAATATAACCATTTGATTGTTACTTCACATATTTGAATTGGATATGCCTATAGTAACAAAGGAAATATACGCGAATAGAGATTGCAAACTATGTTCAAAGAAGTGAGTTATTTTCAAACTATCTCATTCTGAATTGGAATATCACTTGAGACATACATGTACACTTGGATACAATATAAAACGTGGAAAAGATGAAGTAAAATATAAATAATAATGATTCCAACTTGAATGAGTACATTCAAGTGTATATTCAGTAGCAAAAGCAATCTCTACCATAATTTAACCACTCAACTATTAAACTTGGTATATAAACTTCTTAAAAAGTCGATAGAATGACTTCAAACTTTATTGGAGTCTTCAAACATCAACACATTTTGGAAAAATGTGATTGAAATAGTGGAGTATAGCAACGTATAGATTCATTTCGTGCTAAACTTATATTGAAATCAAAACTTGGCATAGCTCATGCGTTTTCATCAACATGTAAAAAAGAAATGCTTTTTACTTATAGTATACTTGATAACGCGAACAGCTGTTTTATTGTCTGAGATTCAAGTATTCAACACAATTATGACATTTAGTTTTAGTTTACGGACAAGTATAGAAGAGTCGAAAATAAGTAAGAGACAGATTAAAAAGATTGGCCAACTAATTCACTAATCGTCAAATTGTAAAACCTACTTGTAGTACATTTATGTTGGCCTTCTATGAACGCGATTTACGTTTCGCTTTGGCAAGGCGGTGGAATTGAGGCGAGCTCAACAATCAGAAATCGCGTAACTTTCGTCACTGATTGGTCGTTTTATCATCACGGTGGCCTAAAAAAACGCTTACCGAATTCGCAATCCGAATAACGTAGGCCGTAGGTATATATACTAATGTCTTTGAACGTAGGTATGGAAGCCCAGCATTAGACCGTGATATAAGCCGATTTATGATATATATTATCTTTATAGTATAATGTTCTTAATTCACAGTTCCTCACCATTTACTCACGCTTTCAAAATCCTAAAATCACTCACTTGTATTCTTCTACTGTCATTATTCGTCAAACCATATTGGTGACAAATTAATCGTAACATTTCCGAATAGTATTCATTGTAGTGACTTTCCCGTTAAACGTCCCATTAAACTCAACGTCACCACTTTTGGTATATGAATATCTCATCTTTCTATGAAACTGTGTAGGCCTACTCATGTATTAAATGCAGGAGCTGTCTGAGTGATGATCATTACTCATCTCTATGCAGCATCATTCATCACGCGTTACGAGTCATCTCACCACGAGCGGCATGTCGTATAACCGTGCAAATAGTTTAGACATGATTACATGTTGATATAGAGTGTGGAATAAATTATGTAATTGCATGGTTCTATAGGGAACATTCAATTTGGGCGTGGGATCTACAGACCTGCAGACTACGGGTGGTTGTGAACGTCCATCACTCATGTTTGCCAGCTGGTCGTTCGTGTCCCCCAAATAATTCGACTATTAATGGGATCGATAATCAACATTATTCATCGTGGCATACACTGCATGTTCATTCTATTGTCGTATGCAATTGTGTGTTGCTGTGTGTATTTGTATTTTTCCCAAATATCCATATTAAACAAAGAACAAGTATATCGGTGAATCAAGCTTACTGTATTCACTACATATGACGGTATAGTCCACCAATACATGTGCTGGTAATTAAAGAATCCATCTGCAACTTTTAACATGCATAACTTCTCTGAATGATGTCTAGTTTTTGATTTATGTGTAAAGTTGGCCTTCGATCCATGAACGCGATTTGCGTTTCGCTTTTGCAAGACGGTGGATTTGAGGCGAGCTCAACAATCAGAAATCGCGTAACTTTCGTCACTGATTGGTCGTTTTATCATCATGGTGGCTTGAAAAACCGCTCAGCGAATTCGTTGAGGGAATACGTTTATAAAAGGCCAGCTTTATATATTGTTATGCATTGATAGAGAACCTCGAATAAATTTATATTCGCGTTTGTTCTTTTTTTCCAACTCACCCTTATTACCATTCCATTATTAATTATCTTAATTTTTGAGAAAAAAAATGCATTGTTTTTATACATTTTGATATACTGTGTCCATGTGGCAACCGTTTTGGTGGCAGTGTTTGAATGAACTTCTCTCTTTACATGGTATTATGATTATAAACCGCGTGTATAGTTTGAAAAAATGTAACTCTCCTGATTTCCGAATGTATATTTCGAAAAAACGTATCGGTTAATTTTGATAGACTTAATTTGACTTTCATATTTCTTAGAAACTTACATGCAATGAAACCAATTTAAACAACAAGACTATGATCCCATTTAAGTGATCATTAAAAACTGTGCATTTGTGAACACTTTGCAGCTGACAGATATGGTTGTTCCATACTCCAGTGTTGGATGGTGTGATTAAATACCTTGCATAGTTTCACTAACATGGTCTTCAGTCGAACACCATCCACTTTGGTGGTTAGTGAAGCGAAACATTGATCTACATTGCTTCGTAAGTGGTATAGACAGAATTGAATTACGAGTATTGGGCCTGTAAGCGGATGAAAATGTGTTGTTAATCAATTAATCCATAATAACAGATTAAAATTTTACTGATATGATGAAATAGGATACAAATAGAAATGTAGAATCGTTGGTTAAATTTTAATAGATTTTTTTTTCAGTAGGCCTATTCATCATATTTTAAACAAATTTCACTTTCCTCGTTCAATATAAATTTGAGATGGAATACGGATAAAAATGTCTAGAGATCGTTCTGAATATGCTCATGCTGGAATCTTCTTTGCATCACCCTGTACATTTTTCATTCCTTTCTGAATGTATTCCAAAATGAGCAGTTCATGATGAGTGCCTCTTGAATATGTTTTCTTAACATTACGTCACTAGTAAACACTTTGTTTCGTCAAGTTCATTTTCACGAAAAGTACACAAAATTTGTGTACTTTTCGTGAAAATATGGTGAATATTCAAAATTGTAGAGTAAAATGTGAACCCGGCACCTCCACTGACGTTATTGGTAGGACGCAATATCCATTCAGTTTTGTCTGGGATTAAGTTCACCGTGAGACAAAAGTTTTGAACATAGAATAGGTCTACACAGACACGGTAGTTAATCACCTAAACCTTTGTTGGTACTGAACCTTGATCTAACACTACTTTGAACTTTGGAGCAGCAAAACAAAAAATAATTGTTTGATCCCCAGATTAATCGACGCAATAAATATAATAACATTGTGTTAGTTTTTAATAATACTGATAACTCACCAGTACCAATGCATCTAACAATTATCAAGCTGGACTCAAATAGTTCTATCTCAGACATTTTATTCACAACTTATTTATCTTTACCAGTGAACCCAGGTAGTTTCCACCATATTTTAGGGCAGTATTTCTTGAACACGGTTTCTGTGACTACTTAATCGTGCTTTTTCTCCATCTTTCTCTTCTTCTATATCTTCATCTCCTACTCTGAATATAATTACGTCATCATAATTCACAATCAGAATTAAATCCACTCATAATTACAACGTAATATATTAAATAAAATGATAATGCAATGCAATTTTATTCTAAATCGATTATGGTATGCTAAAAAAAATCATCCAGATGTACTTATGTCTCATATTCTCACGGCACACACTTGATTCTGTCAAATCTTCAATATCAGCGTTCACTATTGCTCCTTCAACGGATTTACGCGAATTACTTCGTTGCATTTCACACCGCTATGTTAATTCTCTAACGAAGCTTTGTTCTCACTCCCGCCTACTACCGCCTACTACCACCTGCTCACCAATCTCAAGCCGCACATGTCTGGTTTTCCATATACAATTACCTGAGCCTCAACCTACAATGCTCGTAAACCGTACATGCCTAATTTCTTGATATATGAGTGAAGCGATCAAAATTCTCTCCTGAAAGATTATACCTCACTAAAGAATGGATTTTCTATGAAGTTAACGGTGTATGTGAATATTTGCTTGATATCCTATATATCAAACGACAAAGTGGGAATATTGTAATTTGATACATATAGTACCAGTATATGTTTTGTTACGATGAAGACATAAGATCTAAAGGAGTAGGAAATTCCTCTATGTGGGCCTTCGTTTTCACAGAAGCGAACGGTGAGATCGCTATTTTCTTACTCTTTTTCAAATGTTCAGTGAGCCGGCAATTGCATACATGTTGACTGAGATATTTTGTGAAAATGTGAATAATATTCTCTTTTTGATAGTTTGCACTGAAATGTAAATGTTGTTGAGATTGATGAACTAATTTGAACTGCAAAGTCAGTGTCGTGTTGTTAGATGAATTTGATGTTTCCTTTTTTTTTGCGAATGAAATAATTTACTCTGTTTATCCATAAAAAAATATAGAACGGTATTGAAATCAATATGGGCCTACAGTGAAAATGAGACGCCTTATCATCATTTACGATCATCATCATTTACGATCATCATTATATATATATATATATATATATATATATATATATATATATATATATATATATATATATATATATATATATATATACATATATATATATATATATATATATATATATATATATATATATATATATATATATATATATATATATATATATATATATATGATAATTTGATAATTAGACTTCTTGGATACGATCCAATATATAAATCATATATACAAATACATATATATACATATATACATATATACATATACAATCCCATATATATATATATATATATATATATATATATATATATATATATATATATATATATATATATATATATATATATAAATATATATATTGATATATATATATATATATATATATATATATATATATATATATATATATATATATATATGTATATATATATTCATTTTTTTTTTTTTCAAACTTTCAATATACCTATGATCATGTTAAGTTCTTATTCAGCCACATTCAATTCATCCCCAATCTTATTCTACTCGCAAACGCTTATAAATACTTTGTGATGTTCACGGTTTGTGTAGCAAAAGGGTTATTACACATTGATAATATCTTCATTGAGATAGGTACCATGATTTTTTTCGAAATATCACTTTTCACCTGAACTTGAACAATAATTGTATTAAGTACTATTCACACCATTTTGCAATAATCTATGTACTTTTCCGATGTTTTTTCCCACACACAAGCCAAGTAGCTCATGTGGGTTTCATTATTCCCAATATTATTTGCTTTTCAATTTCATCAATTACCGCACTGAATTACTATATGTACAGTACATGTCAAATCAATTGAACTATCGTCTTTTGCTAAGCATTTATTGAACTTGAATTGTATTATCAATATTTATGTCCAACACAATAATTAGGTTGTGCCTACTTTATTTTGTATCGGAATTAGTATAAATGAATGAATAAACAAGAGAATATCACCGACGTATTACTATCCGAACTGTCTATCAATATACCTCGACACATTAATGTGACACAGCCATGGCTGGCTCGGGCATTCCTTGGAAACTAAAGTATGGTTACCCGTGGGTTTCGGTGCATCGGAAGGCATCGTTTATCTTCAGCAACTTTCATCTATCATCCACACACTCGTATTCCCAAATAATATAGGTGTTAAGTGTGGTCGTGAAACAAACAATAACCAGCCACTCAAACCACAACCGATTTGACCGATTTTGTTCTAATCGAGTCATGAAAGTGCATGATGGCTGAATTGAAATGTGGAACGAAATACTACTCTCTTAATAATGAGAATATTATTCGTTTTTAGTGGTAATTCAACCATCGACCTATATGATGATTTTCCTCAAATTGTTATCTTACGTACCTGATAATAATGGTTTACAATGGAATTCAATAATGTCAACGGATTATGATGAATGATGATTTTTATTAATTTATTACAAGTTGAAATTTCAGTTGGTTTCCCAACAATGAACTGTAATCCAAAACTCTTCCATATTTGTGAACATTAAATTAGTTTCTCCAAGATTATATAGAGTTATTAAATTCCTTAAGATGGATACACTTTATTCAAGAAGTTCAGAAAGTTTGTCCTCAATTCCAACCCCAACACATAATCAAAGTACAAGACAAGCATATCAAACTCAATTTAGTTGGTTATGCTCCAACCTATTTCTAAAAGTAAGTTGAAGTATAACTAGGTTACACCAAGTAAATACGTGAGCAATATTATTGCATGCACTCTACGATAAGTAACTATTGGTTTATTGAAGTTTTTCGTATGTAAAATCATTGATTTTCGTTAGATACAAAAAAAATCTGATATTCTATGAGTATGCTAATATTTTAAGTAGGATTAATGGTTACGCTATTATGAAATAACGTCTTACTACCGTCGAGCGACCAATATTTCTTATATGTGCCCAACTAAAACATCTATATTAAACTCCATACACTAACAGCACACATGCACAGGAAAAGAATAATAGTTCGCCCATTTATATTCTACGCGGTATACTCGGTTCTATTCCAGGTTGAAATGGTTTCCTTCCCAAGCATACACTCCACTGCAGTCAAGACGTAAAAATGTAAATCAAGCTTTGAGTGTACAAGAAACCGGAAAATACTGTTCGTTCGGAATTTGCGTTTTATTTCTATTGTTATACGAAATTTTCTGCAAGGTTGTTATGCATATCGATATCAAGTACCAAACTATAGAGGCAGTTATATGACTGTTTTTGTTTGTTTTTTGCCTTGCTTCCCAAACTTCCTATTCTGAAAAATGAATATTTCACGTGCGTCTCTCAAAAAATAGGCTATAAGTAATTGTACAGGTACTCAATAACATTGTGTAACTCAATAACAGGTATGACATTGTAAGGTACTCGTATTGTGTTTTTTATTCATAAAAGACAATAATAGATCTCAATATTAAAGAACTACATGTTATATTTGAGTGCAGAGGGTCGTAAACAGTCTGAGCAAAGAGTACCAGTACAAAAACCTAATACTACTTGCTCTCGAAAAACTATTTATTGTGAAATGATAACTTCATAAATGAACACGATTCATGATCGATTTATTAAATACTTGACCTTGCACCTACTCACTTTCGAGGCCAGACATGCGCGCGTTGTGCTAATAATATTCTTCATTCTAATTTTTAATGATGTTTGTTCAAAATTGTTGAAACCATTTTTAAATCGATTTTTTCTCACTTTCAATTGAGAGATTTTGTAAATATTGAATATATTCACATTTTTCTCAAGCTCTGAAGATTTTTGTTGAATTAATTATATCTTTCGTTGAAGTTCTCATTGAAAATATCCCAAAATGCATTCTTTTAAAATATTTTGACTTTTATTTTGTATATGCATTTTTTATTCTACTTTAGAACGTTACCAGAATGATAAAATGAAACTCCACAACATGCATGTACAATATACATAGAACTAATTTATATGGTTATATACTGCACTATGAGGCAGCATCCGTACAGCTACTATAAATTGAAGAACCGACGTGTTCTACAATATTCGTGTGTGACCGAGAAGGTTAAATAACATTACCATGAACATAAATCGTCACATCGTCACTAAAATACCACTTTCCAGATAGTCCTTTCACTAAACTGGAAAAAAGTCGGGATTATTCGGTCAAGGATATGACACTGGACCCTTCACCCACGTATAGATCCATTTTCTATTTAGATCCATTTTCATCGTCCATTTTCATCAGAATTTTTTCTTCAAGTTTGAGATTATCTATCATCTTCTTCGTGCCAGATACAAGGTGATACTTGGTCCTTCATAACAATGCATACACTTGGTCGAAAATACTCTGAAATATTGATTATTGCATGCGTGCTTCCATGATCGCAATTTCGTTTCAGGTAAAGGCACGCTGAAGATCCATTCAGTGATCATGACAACAATAAAATGACATTTATTAAAATAGAAAATAGATCTATATAGTGAGTTTTTATGTTTTACAGAGAACTTTTATGTGTCTGTTCTCGTATTTACGAGACATAGAATAATAGATTGGGAATACGTGACGAGCATATCCCCATTGAAATATTGTACGACACAGTTTTATTGTTGAAACTAAATGTATCCCTGTGAACGGCTAAAGTGTGCTGGAACGTGAAGAGAATATGTATGAACAGTTAGAATGATGATTTGACCCCCAATGTCAATAATTCACAATAAACTTCGTTTAGATTTTACTTTCTATACAACCCGCAAATTCAGTGTGTTTTTTGTTAGATATTTATACTAGACTACAGCATTGATGAATGATCCGTTGCTCAATGAATGAGGCGAGAGAAACCAGATTTTGCTTTCATTTTTTTCATTTTCATTCGATCACGTTTTACTATCCAAAATATTATGATTGATACCTTTTAATTAATCCATCTTACATGTCGTTCTTCTCTCCTTCAATCAAAATACCGGAAAGACATGACTTTTTGATGAGCGTAGCGAAGTCTCCATCCCACTCTTATAGGGCTTTGTCTGTGTGTTTTTTTTTTTTTTTTTGTTTTTTTTTGTAAGCACTCCACAGGTCGCAAGGGTTGACTGATCAACATGAAACTTTTTTTGTACACGCTAACTCATCCAACTTAGAACTGTATAGTTTTTGGGATGAATCGGTCGGACCGATTTTGAGAATCATCATCTCAAAGTTTCTAAAAACCTCATAAGATTTGGCTGGGCGGAAAATGTTGAAAAATAAAATCTCTCCAAATGGAATGAAATTTTCTCTAAATGTGTATACATAGATTTTACACATTATCACGATTTTTTAAGCAATTCTGATCAGTCGTTTTGAAGAAAAAAAATAAAATGACTGATAATATTCATAAAATATATCATAAAAATTGTGACAGAATTAAGTTGTCAAGATTCACTGCTTTCTAGATTCAAGAGTTGACCAACAATGAAGTATTTTTTATATGCGTCAAGGTGTGTAGAATACCAGAGTCAATGAAGTGGCAAGAGTAGAACTACTTTAACGACTTTAATAGCTTATTCAGATATCAAGGTGTGTAGAATACCAGAGTCGATAAAGTAGCAAGGGTAGAACTACTTCAAGGACTTTTATACCTTATTCAGATATCTCGCTCATCTTACAACGCATATTTCGCGTTTGACTAGTTAATAGTAATCGGCCCATAATGTTCACCTTAATAAGTAGGCCTATTCAGTTATAATTATAACTTTGGTGTAAAACATTATTACTGATACAGTCTGCTATGAAATGCTAACGTAGGCTACGTGCAGAGCAAAATCAATACATTTTCATCAATCTGAAATGAAGTCTTAGACCCTATATACGTTCTACGAAATAAAAAATGTGTTCATCAAGATATAGAACGCATCGTTTATGTTTTACCTCTGAGAATGTATTTATAAATGATAGGGTTCATTGTACCGCGAAAGTATCGTCAGTCCTCGGGTTACCTCACCATGCACGTTTTCTTATATCAAACAAGTACCCGGGTACTTCTAAAAAAAAAACACACATTCGCGATGTAATACTAGCTCTTTCCACTGTTCAATAATAATTTCACATATACGAAGTTGCTCTTAATGGGCAAATAATAGGTCTTAATATACTCCCACTAATGAAGTGCTAATTGGTAAGAACCCTTAATTAGTCACTATATGGTATGTATATAGTGAAGAGTAGTGTCTCTATCAGTAATTAACTTGATGCTTCAGTTAATAACGTGATATATTGTATGTTCAATGATTTATTGCATATTCATAATTATTATTTAGCGTGGCCGTCTAAGACCATGACACATTTCCGACGTAATGAAAAAAGTCTGTATACATTTTCGTCATTCACTGCATATGAAAAGTAATGATTATAATATAGACTTCTGACGCGAAAAAAGTTCTGGAATAAATAATGGCCAATAATGTCAGGCACTTTTGTTTCGTGAATTTTCGTACATGACGAACACATTGTTCAGATATGATTGATATCTTTCGAAAGTTTGGAATGCCTGGACTATTCGAATTCATTTACGGATCCATAAGCATCCTTAAACTCATCGACAAATACAATACAACTACCTACTGAGAACAATTAATGATAATGGTAGAACTTGAAAAAACATGTAGGTGATGGTAACTGACTATATATCTCATTCACGGATTTCCTTCCGTACAGGTATACAGAACACATTTGATTCACGTTCCCATCAGCTCACGGATGAAACGATGATAAATAACTTGGCCATTTCATGTGTAATCAAGGGTAATTTGTTAGCATTTGTATGCTGGCAGCATCTCTTCAGCGCGCTATCATTACCCACCTCACGTTAACCCATCACCGTTATCATTATCAACCTATGTACGTCCCACTTCTCGCACTTCTACGCTGTACTACGCATAGAATCACATTTTACATTTACGTAGCCATTAAATATTAGAGGTAATGGCCAGACTGGATGTTTAACTGGTAATGCCAACATCTGGGAAGAAATTATGTATGCCAGGCGTTTAAGGAATGGTTATTGTAATACTTTTTACTTTTTAGTATATCAGTCCAATGAACAAAATTGTGTGAAAACAAAATTGTGTACGCTGACTTGAAATTCAATTATTATCACCAATCCTTTAATATGCATAATCTAAGCAAGAAATTGAAAATAATATAATACTTTTTTGAAATTGCTTCTCTTTATTGATACAGATTTATATTCGTCTTACATAGTGCCTAGTACCAACCGTTGGATTATTATACTGTATCTACTATCATACCTAATATCATTCCTGTGACAGATTCGTATATTTGATTTTGATATGAAATAGATTATCATTCGAAAGTCGACGAACCATTCTGTTTCGAATCAGTATTTTCTCTTGTTTTTTCAACCTCTGACACCTCACACCCATTCCTCCTCCTACCTCCCACCCCGAGGGGAAAATCTACATACGTGCGTGACGGGATTTTATTTTGTAAAAATCTGACAGCGTGGTTCATATTCACGTCTGTCGTCTTGTCTTTTCTGACTGACTTCTCATTCGATCGAATACCTTTCATACTTATATACACATGTTTTACTCCCGAGAAAAGCATTTCTTCCGAAATGTTTGCCTGCTCCACTTTTTGTCTGGTTGTTGGATGAGCAAAGCGCAGACTTGAAAGAAACCGAGTTTTTTGTTTCTTTTGGAGTTTCACATGTCGCATGTTAGAGTATATCCTGATGAAACTTAGCATAAACATAAGTAATCTTCTTACTCGATACTGTATGATTTTGAGACGCAATCGGTCAAATCACTATTGAAAAAAAGAATGTCAAAGTTTTATTTAAAAAAACGTAAGAATAACTCAGGAGAGAATATATAGGGTAAATATATTCACTCAGAAATGTCTACGGAATTTAAGCACAAGAATGATACACATTATTTCAAAGTTTTACATCAATCGAAGAGTCGTTTCAAGATGAAAGTTAATATGTATTCTTTTTTACATCAATTAAATAGATATATTAAACAATCTATCAGAAGATGATGAACAGGTTGAACCAACTAGCTCGTAGAATTTAATTACCGATAAAATTGAATCTAATTAGAATTAAATTTTGATTTCATCAAAAGATGTATCAGATATAGGCAGTGAATTATTAGATATGTACACCTTTGCCATTTCTTCCAGTACATTTCAAATGATAACTTGCTCACCCTACAATGCATGACGCATAACTACGCATGATGCTACGTTTTCCTAGTATTTCATAATACAAATGATGACTTGCTGGAGGTTGGCGAGGGGGAAAGAGCTTCTAGCCGTCAGCGCCAGGTTTCTTAATGACAAACTGAGGTAAAGGAAGTCGATAATAATCGAAATATGTGAGTTGGCGCGCGAAAACCGTACACTTGCTGATGTGAATCTGCTGTTACTGCGAATATTAATACATGATTTGTCAGCTATGAAGAATCTGAGCTTACTACCACAACTTAAATTAAAAATGTAGATTTCGTCGACGTCATCCAACTTTTAAGTGGTACATTTTCTGATAAGTATATGTACAGATGAAAAAGTAAATTATTGTAATATAAAGTCAAGCGAGCTAGTCCACATTTGTATTTTCTTTGTTCTTGTGACAATCACTGCTATGTATTCCAGTATATTCATTCGTGTGGGTAGTATAAACCTTCAGAATGCATATTTTATACGAAGAAACACACAGGTTTTTGTTGTTCGTTCATGGTGTAAATTGAGTACGAGGCACAACTTCTCTGTTCTTTGACAAGTTGTTTGAATATGAATTCTATATGCCCACTTTGTTAAATAATGTACGCATACTGGCTGCTTTATTCCTTTATTACTCTGTCGTAGATTCATATCAACAAAAACAACAAACAACGTTTTTTTGTATAAATAATGTCATTTTGTGTATGCAAGAAATATTGTATAATAGAGACATGAACTTTTGGACGTATTCGCCAATATCTTTTAACCGTTGGATTCGATCAAGTTTTGTTACGCTTCGTCCAACATTTACGATACGGTACTTACGAAAACATGGCGACACAATATTGTGTTCGTAAACTATACTATATTAATTTCCTTTTAGTTTTCTACTTTGATGTTAAATACGGAAAGATGTGATGGTTCTGGAATTCAATTAGAAATTGTGTGGTAGTTGCAGGTTTGTATGAAATTGTATCAGAGTGCAAATTCGAGTGCTCATTCAAGTCTCGCATCACATAATTGTATGCGGCGAAGTGAAGTCTCAATTTTACCGTACTCGAAACATACAACCACGTTCTTTTTTCGCGCTCCACAGGTCGAACAAGAGTACACATTTAGTTGAAACTTGGCATACACATGTGTAAACTTGAACATCCAACTTGAAGTTTTGTAGTTTTGAGGCGCAATCGTAAGAATTTGGAAACAAATATTTTCTTCGAATGAATTCAAATTTCCACGAAATTTGAATATGACAATGATACACATTATTCCGAAGTTTCACATACATCGGATCTCACTTGATGTAATTGTTCACATCAGTTGAAGCCATTATGGAACCTATTGAGAACGGCTACACGTGTCACCAATTAAATCATTGAACGATTAAAATTAGCTATGGATAAATAGGAAAGCAATGACATAATTGTTTCAGTCTCAATATGTATATATAGCTATCCATAATATTCCGTATAAATATGTCTTTACCGCTCTCAATATGTTGTCAGTCATGTTGCTTTCTCCTAGTGCAACACATTTTGAAAGTGCTGTGTTGAAACTTGAAGATGAGCGACATCGCTAAGCTTAAACAATGGTAGGCCTACCCATAAAATCGTATGCAATATTACACAAAATGGAATCGTTTTCAATTGAATCAAACACAAGAGAATATATGAAAAATCAATCACATATCTTCGTTATCGATGGCATGTTCACCTATATAAGTTCTACTTCAATTCACGACAGTGGCTGTCTACCAAGTTAACCATCAGTGCTATATTAATACAGCTGTGATAATTCAAGGATGTTAATAGTTTCAGGGTGAGATTTACGAGTAGTGATGAAAAATTTATTCCGGATACGCTTAAAACTAAAAATCTGTCTTCATATTGAACATTTTCAGTTCATTGAGAACTACAATTCAGTACGAGTGTAATGGTTTCAAAAGTTTTCATTTCGAAATTGAAATTGATTGCATACCCGCGGTTATGTAGTTATGGCTGTTTTGATCTCCATGAAAGAAGAAGTGGTTATTTTATACATGAATATTATTCGCTTTCTACGCTCATAATTAAATAACAAAGGTATAGAATTTCTTTTGTGAGCCTGATTTGCTTACGAACTTTCATTACCCTTGTCGCTTCAAGGAATAAATATTTTAATTAATTATATGCATGTTTTTACAAAGAAAGAATAAGAAAAAGAAAAAGAAGAGAAGAATATATGAAGTTCAGTTATTCATGAAAATAATTTTCAATTGGCAGCCAATTAGTTTTCTGTTCCCATTGGAGGTGAAACATACGAAATACGATCTATAGATAATAATGACGAGAGAAGTTTTGAATCGTCGTTTGGGATGCATGTTACAGCTGGTAATGATCTCGTAGATTTACGGGTGTTGAACAAAAACGAGTGAGAATGCGTTGTAGGCATAGTTCAACCAACTTTTCAGACTACTTGGAAATATGATCGATTCATTTTAGATTTGCATTTAGAAAGTTTTCAGAGAGAGCTTTTTTACATTCGAAATATATTCTAAATATTCGTCTCAAGGCGAGTATAGAATATATAGGAATCTTCCACAGCAATAACTTTCCATCATAGAAGTCCTATAATGTATTATTTAAATTGTTCCATGGCCCGAGCCTCGGGTTTAAAAGTGTGAGATAAAAAGTTCACTTATTTTATACGGATTTATACGTTGTTTTATACGGATTAATCTCTGCTATTGTCCTATAGTTCGCTTTCACGCGTATTAATTCAATGACGGGCTGGCTGTGCAGCCGACCCGACTTCGCGACTGTTCGCGATTAAAGCAGTGTAGTCTTTATATTTCAGACGACTCAGTTGTAATTTACACGTTTCACTGAACGATAAATTCATTAGTGCATCTGCATAAAGTTGGAAGAAAGTTTTGTATGGGTTGGATTTGATGAATAGATCGTTACACATTCACAGCGCCAGTTTTAGAGGATTATGACTCCCTGTAAGGTTTGCATGAGAAGGTTGATGATGTTAGTTCTGAATACAGTTACGTATTAACTAGATCTTTCATAGTGATGAACACAATTGTTATTGGCCACGGGTATCGATTTCTGATCCCCAGGTCTTTTCATTTAATCCCTATAATATATAGATAGAATAATTTTTACCTACCATTTCAATATGCTTTCCTAGTTTTGAGTTAGTTTTTAGCACTTGAATGAACTGTAAACAATTTTTTTTTTTTGTAAAACATTGATAAAATGAGTACGTTTTCCGTGATCATTTCTAACTTGTTTTTTCAAGTTGAAATTTTTCAATTGAGTTAAATAGATCATATATTTTGAATGAAATTCCAAATTCTAATTGATCTGAATGATTAGGTACGTGTTTACGTGCGTAATGAAACTGCGGTCTCGAATTAACTCGGTTATTAAATTATTGACATACTATTCCACGTAAATTAACAAAGCATTGACAATATATATGTGCGGCTTATTTGATCGATATGTTCGGGTTATCTATTCGGTTATTATATCCAAATAAAATTGGATTGTGTGATAAGGTAATCACGCTCAAGACACCCCTGAATACATTCATAAAAGATGAATTCATCGACAAGAAAATCCAAGTGATCTTAAAATGGTTTTCGAATGAACAACTTGACTTGTGCCTATGTTTTGACATATGATGAACAATTTTCTAGCTCACCTTGGCAGAATAACTCATCGTTAGCGAAATCGAATAATGTTCTCATATATATATATATATATACATATATATATATATATATATATATATATATATATATATATATATATATATATATATATATATATATATATATATATATTCAATATAGCGTATATATCAATTTGGTGTAGCATTTTATCATTCATTTTCATCATCTATAACTAGGAAAAACTCCATGCATAATCATATCATCTCAATTTATTTTCGAACCATTAATCATTGCTCTATCTTGCTATGTAATTATTGCCTTGTCAAACACGGGGCGCAAGTTTTACGATGTCCTCATGTCTGTGTAGTGTACAAATATAGTAAATACACACCCAATTACGAGGGTAATTAGAATCGCGAGAAGCAAATGTGGGTCACCCTGCTAAGCGAATCTAGCGATCGACCAGGCACCTACACCGAAATAACTTACTCAGATTGTCGTATTCAATACTATTCAATACTATTTATTTTCAGTACTTGGCTAATTGATTGTAACACTCACTTCAAATACTCAAGTCTGGTTGATGAGGTGGTTGGTGAGTGGTTGGGTGAAGGGTGGTTTGATTTTATCAATTTTAATAACTGTAAAATTTGAACCGCATTTCATATAAGTCAAGATTTTATTCTACCCCGCACGATTCTCAATACTCAATAAGAATTAGGATACGCCCTAACCAACAGCTATATTGGATGAAGGTACTAATAATATGGTGGTAATGAAACGTTAAAGGGCAGATGATGAGTCAAAAGATGTTTTGAAAAATCAATCGTCCAGCTCCAGATTTGAAAGCATTGCATCAACTGTCTCAGCCAAATAGACGGCAATAGTTCTGGATCTCATTATTTTCGTTAATGCTACGTGCTAAAAAGTAGCATTGTATTTGTTGATAGGAATATTTGTATTTTTTTAGCATAAGACGAGCATAAACTTGTTAAGATTAAGAATCCACGGCAGTCGATTCATCGAAAAATCAGTTTATTGGTAATAACTTTTGAACGGTGAGATATCAAAATTCTAATACGCGAGAAACACAGATAATTATATCAGCTTCAAGATGATGTAAGTTATGACTATTCAAGTCACGTTGCATGACTGTAAAGCGTCGATAGATAAAAAAACACATTTTTTAGCTGTCGACGCTCAACAGTTATGCGACATGACTTAAATAATTATAACTTATATATCTTGAAGCTATTATAATCATCTGTGTTTCTCGCGTATTAGAATTTTGATATCTCATACCGTTCTGAAGTTATCACCAATAAACTGATATTTCGATAAATCGACTCCCGTGGACTCTTAATTCATGATACAAATATTTTATATGAAAATACAGTTATCAACAATTTGAAGTCTTTACATACGGCCTGCGTGTCTTTTATTAAAATTAGAAACTGTTCAATTCCTATGAGATCTGCCAATTGAACACGATTTCACATTAGTATTTGATACGATCCTGAAAGTGTTAATATCATCAACTAATTAACAATTCACGTATAAACTTGATCTCATCATCATCACGGTATATGGTTCTTTATGTGAACTGTCAGCTCTGTGGGTAATGTCAAAGTGTCAACTCTCGGGCGCTATTAATAGAGAATTGATTGCGCAGCACTGGAGTGTATTCAGTTTTGTTGCAACATGGCTCTGTGGTTTCCCTGTATCCAGGTGTAGACGTATACCAATCGATATTGAATGTGTATGTGTGCAGTGATGTATTCGTTATCAATGGTTGTATTACTTGGATATATATATATATATATATATATATATATATATATATATATATATATATATATATATATATATATGTATATATATATATATGTATATATATATATATATATATATATATATATATATTTATATATATATATATATATATATATAAATATATGTATATATATATATATATATATATATATATATATATATATATATATATATACGTATATATATATATGTATATATATATATATATATATATAGATATATATATATATATATATATATATGTATATGTGTATATATATATATATATATATATATATATATATATATATATATATACATATACATATTATGTTTTGCATATATATATATATATATATATATACATATATATATATATATATATATATATATATATATATATATATATATATATATATATATATATATATATATATTATATGTTATGTAGGGGTGAATCCTCTCATGTTCGATGAAATGCACAGGGAATTATATCTGTTGCTTTCTAATGTAAATCAATAGAATGCAAAAATGTTTGGTTGTGTCATGTACGGAAAATATCACAACTATGATTTTCAAGAGAACAACGTGAACGAAAGATTTTCGCTTGATATTTTATTCTATAAGTACAAGAATGTTTGCCTGTGCAAGAATATTACAAATTAATATCCGCATTAATATTCGCTTATATTGATAATATACCTTATCTCACTCATTTTACATATATATATATATATATATATATATATATATATATATATATATATATATATATATATATATATATATATATATATATATATAAATATTCATCTTTAGCCTTAATTGGGGAACAATGATTTTGTATCAAGTTTCGATGTTATTAAAAAAAAAAAAAAAAAAAATTTACAACGACCAAATAGAGTTATTTTATGTGTACTGAATTTTGTTTCTTTTTTGTTCAGGTAAGTTGAAGTTGAAAGCAAGCAGCTTCTGGAAACATTGAACAACTCTGTGACTGAATATCACAATATTTGACAAACAACAACAATTCACACGTTCCCTAAGATAAGAGTTAAGGTAAATATAATCCCAGGTGTAATCTCGATATTATACTACTCAATAATTCTTCGAGTATGTCATTATAAACTGTCGGATGAGAAATCTTCAACTAGGCTATTTATATTCAGTCTTTATCGTTATAATTTTACATGCTCTCGAATAATGAACAAAATCGAACACGAATATTATAGGAAATACATCCACTCACGTCAACTCAATATACCTCAAGATGCTTTACAACTACAAGACAAATCAAGCACAGAATAAAATAGCAATCTGGGCCAAATTAATTTTTGTAGTCAGGGAATTGCTTGAAAATAATTGCTCAGTTTGTATTACATAACGGTGCAGTTCAAGTATGCATTTCTGTTGAATCTTAATGAAAATCGTACCCGTGCATGCCTGCATGGCGGGTTGACGTGACCAACTAGTGAGACCCAGCTCAGTTTTAATTGTCAAATCGAAGAAAGATTCAGATTCCGCTTACACTCATATGGGATAAGAACGGAAAAGCTTATGGGATAGTCATGCTGGACGTCAATTTGAATATTCTCTCAAAAATTCAATTTATTCATTCTTCTGCTCCAGAAATACATCTCATTCATGATTCTTCATTCATATCAACAGTCAATCGCAGATTATGTGAAGTAAATCTAAATATATGGATTGATTCGTAATTTAACGAAAATAGTAACTATATACACTCGTTATTGGACAGTTCTTATTATAAACGGTATGTACAAATAAAAGACACAACATACATTTGTAGCTTGAGTGAATGACAGCTCCATTTGTATTCTGCATGTGTTAATTGTATAATTACCTTAATTATTTCATCATCATATAAGGATATCATTATGATATACGGATATATGAGAACAATGGAGATACCGAGGGAGTGATGGAAGAAGGGAGTGAGAAGAGCTGTGGAAGACATGGATCGAAATAGTGAGCGGTGAAAGGTGGAAGGACAAAGAGAAATGGAGGGAAGTTGTGAGAAGAGTAAACATGTGAAAGGAGAAGGGCAGGTCGAGGAGTAGAAGGAAGAGGACTTGTGTCTGGCAAACCCCAAATCGACATGTTTTGCCGTAGTTTATGCACTTACTGAACTTTGTTAGGAAAAAATCCTGGAAATGTATATATATATATATATATATATATATATATATATATATATATATATATATATATATATATATATATATATATATATATATATATATATATATATATATATATACATACATGTGCGCATGTCAAACGTATACCTTCGAATACACTTCAGGCTTGAAACGCACAAATATTTTGAAACAATTGTTTTCAGTTCTTTAAATATCGAACTGTGCTCAATTAAACAAGGTTTGCACATTCCACTCAGTTAGAAAACTCGGAACACGTGAAAAGTAATAGAAATCAGGAAAGAGCTTCAAAAGTTAAGGACGGACGGCGGAAAGTTACGTGAGTCCTTTAAATATCGAATTGTGCTCAATTAAACAAGGTTTGCACATTCCACTCAGTTAGAAAACCCGAAACACGTAGAAACCCGTAAAAGTAATAGAAATCAGGAAAGAGCTTCAAAAGTTACGGACAAATCAGGAAAAAAATCAAATATTCAATACAATAGTTCTTATCTGGTTTTCATAATCAGATTTTATAATAAAGTTACATTTTTTAATCCTGTCGTATCTCATGAACTTTTCGTAAAATGATAAAACGCATCAGATATGGATTTTAGCAAAAGTAGGCCAGGTGAACATGTGAAAGTTGGGGTATTTCAACCTCTTGAAAACCTGGGAACTTATTCAAGATATATGCTACGGGTACCGGAAATATATTTCTTCTCTTCAACCGTATGTAAATTCGATCTGATGGTGTCAATGAGAAAAAGGATTTACATATTTTTCCTTACCTTGTACTCATTTATCAAGTAGCGAAATATACTCTACCTTTTGATTCACCACCACAATGAAATATATATATATATATATATATATATATATATATATATATATATATATATATATATATATATATATATATAAATATATATATATATATATATATGATATATATATATATATATATATATATATATATATATATATATATAAATATATATATATATATATATATGATATATATATATATATATATATATATATATATATATATATATAAATATATATATATATATATATATATTCTATCATTATTATCGTTTCTGTACCAGGTTAAAAAAATAGTGTTTTAACAATACAGTATATAGAATCAACGCTGTGTAAAATAGAGTGTATATCTGGTGTTATACATTCGGGAAATGTGATCTGGATTTCGTGTGTAATTATGTTGCTGATGTTACGGGTATGTCGGTGAACTTTGTACTCTCGATCTGCTGAGTAGTACATGGAAGCAGGCTACTCGAGTACAATACTGAAAAAACATTCATTATTACACAAACAAATGTATCAAAAATATTGTGTACGCATTATTGGTGAGAGTATTGATGAAGATCAAATACTTGCAGAGTTATTCTAGTTACCTTCATATACTTTTTTATATTCATGTTTCTTTTTGGCAGAGTGAAATCAAGCTAGTTTTTCGACGTGAAGGAAGTTTCAAGAAAACCGAATCCATTGCTGTGACCAAGCGAGGATTAACATGAAAAGAGTGTGTGTTGTATTGTTTTGTTTTTAGTTTTCTTATAAAAATAAATTTTGAGTCGTTTTTAGATCTAGATTTTAACTATTCCGTCATTTTTTCCCAATAGATTTGTACTGTTAGATTAACAAATCTGACTAGTTCTCTCATATCAAGCCTATGTATGCAAAAAATTGTCATTTCCGTCGAGTTTTATGTTTTCACCTCACGATTATCTGTACTGAAGCGCTTTTCTAGAATATTTCACCAACGCTTAGCATAATTTTTACTTCTCACCATTTTTCTTCAACAACTTGACATGTTTTTATTGCGATTGAACTACGTGTTATGATCGTGTATATCTTCAATATTACTCTGCTCTGTCTGCTGAAAACTTTTCCCTCAGAGCTCAAGAATCATGCTAAACATCGAAATACCTTCATTATAAGAACAAGAAATTTATCGTGCTTGAAACAGTGTGTATCAATTATTTGCAATCTTCACATTTTTAAGCAATTATAGACGCGCTCAATATATAATCCACCGATGATGAGACGTCGTTCCTATATTATTATCCAATAAACTTCTGTAGATATAGCTGGAGATAATCTTGTAGTTCCATAATTTAGACACGTTAAGTCACGTACTTTATCGACGGAAGAGACGAGGGAGGTATTTGTATATTCCAACACCTTTATCGACCAGATATTAAAATTTAACGTTTATAAAACCTCAAAAACATTTTCAATCCTTGAATAAAAAGGTGTACTAATTTCGTAGGCTTATGGTGAAAAGCTTTTAGTGTTGGCTTACGAGTGAAGTATCGGTGATGTCGATTAATCTCTTCTGAATTACTAATACGTTATTTAAAATTGATTGAAGTAACCGCGTTATTCACAATTACATCACATCGCTTAGTTTAATTCCGTATCTGATGACACATAAAATAATATGTATCTGACACATTACATTTTGTTATATATTCCGAACAATTATTGTTATATGTGAAAAACGAACGACTTGCAAATATGACACGAAATTAGGCAATGCTCATAGTAAGGAAACGTATCTCAGCAACACAATATATAATTTCATGCTTTTGGAATGTCATAAATACATAATACACATATTCATAGATCGTGACATATCGTAATAATTTATTATCTTGTTCTACATTTTACAAAGTTTCAATATAAATAGAAAAACAAATGAGTGATGTTATTTCAAAAGAGGTGATTATAATGTTATCAAGTAACACTATTATTGGCCAACTGGCACCGATAATACTAATTATATCTCAATCATTTCAGTGATTATCAACTGAAGAATGATTAGGAAATTGGTAATTCTAATAACATGGAGTAGGGCAATATTGTTTATATTGTGCTAGTACGATATACCGTAGAGAGATATAATTACGCCATGGATGCAATAGCGCCAGTATTTTTTTTTCAATTATCCAGTTAACATTTTTTGAAATCATTTCACATATAAGTAGGCCTACACAATCACGCTGTTGTTATATTGTTTTTTGATCGCGATGGATTTGATTAATATCTACAGAAAACAAGAAAGAAGTGAGCTATACCTGATTTCTGCCTCCAAAAATGGCAGACAATTAAAATTTTTCGCTACTTTTGTTTCGTATGGTAGCTCCTAGAAATGCCATAGTAATAATATATCAGCTATCAATATTGAAAAAGTGTTGGCTTCAATTCCATCCGGATGCATATCGAAAATAATCCCTTTAGAATTATACATACAAAATTGTATTTGTATTTTGTATTTGAAAGGATACAATAACGCCATAGCATTCTAATTGTTTTGGATTTCAGCTTCAGAATATTAAACGCTCAATAAATGTATATTGAGGTGCATCCTTCGGTCACAGTCTATTTAGAATTCATGCGACTTCTTCCTCGTAACAATAGAGAAAATATCTTCACTTGACAGACAGATAGTCCTGGGCCTAAAAGTTATTTTTTGGAGTAGGCCCAGGACTAGTCTGCTATCAATGTAGCATTGCATGTTAGTGTAATCATATTTGAATTATTTTGGTCACTTTTGTTGATCAACGACCCCACCGTCAGCTGGGTTGAACGGGGGTACGAATAAGCGAGTGATGTTGAGATTTTTTAGTGACGACAGTAAAAGAGACGTTTTCAAAAAAATGGATTCCTTCATACGGGACTCGAACCCAAGCCTGACAGTACGTTATGGAACACTGAGCACCCTTCTCCCCTTCGGTAGAGGGGTTGGGGTCAAGAAGAAATTCTTCCCATGATGATTAATATCAGAATGATCATTTTTAATATGGTATTCATTTTCTATCACGGTTTTCTAGAATTGCATTAAGGCGTTATTGCATTCCTCCACTGTGTATGCAATAACGTGATATGGCACATTTTTGTATGTAATTTTTTTGTAAGCCAAATTTGTCAACTCTTTCTATTTTGGGGCCATTGATAGATTGAAAACATCAATGTCATTGAGTTGTCAAGATATGAGTGACAAGTTGTTTATATGCTCTCTTATAGTTGGTTAAATGAAAGTAGTGAACTCTATTCCATTTCTTTTGATAGCTCATTGGTTGATATTATTTCAATATGTTAATTCAATTCTCAAGTATAAAAATCATTTAACCTCTGTGAACTGATGAAAACCAATATAAACTGTTGAAAGTATATTTACATTTTTCATCGAAGATTTTTTTGGATTTTTGTTACTTATGCAATAAAATATGATAGTACCCATGAAGTTTTTCAGGTGATTTTATAAAAATATATACACAGTTGACTAAATAACAATTCGGTCAGCAATGATAATCTCGACATTCTCTCAGTTATTGAACGTATACGAAATCCTTTTCTCAGAATTGAATTCCCGTATTTATAATGGTGTCTTACATAGTATAAGGTGAGGTTCAATTTTTGCAGTGGTTTGGAACTGTAACTCGCTTAAGCGAAACGATTGTGCAAACACATGATTCCATGGTGATATTTGCTTAAAAACAAGTGTGTACTCTGGAACTACGAAGCTGATTCAAACTTGGTTTATTTGGGGTTGGCGTTAAAGGTCAAAGTTCAACAGAGCGAGAAACTCTATGTCGATTAAAACGAGTCTGCAACCTCAGCTCCGTGCTCTACATTGCAATAATTGTAATCGCGATCGTGTAAAGAGAATATTTCCATGCTGGAGAGTTTTTTGTCTCGAATATTAATTATTTTCTCTAATTTTTGGGTTGCAAGTTCTACACCTCAATTATTTTTTTTAAAATGCTTACAGTATAGTACGTCTACGTCTTGAGTCGTTGGTGATTACTCAGTGATTTGCATTTCCATATAGATATACATATATCTATACATATAAAAAAGTGAGAATAATCTTAATGACCCACAGACAGAAGCGAATAGTATTTGGAAACTTTCACGACGAAGAGTAGGCTTACGTTCATAGTGACATTAATTCAACTTTTTGGAGGGTTCTAAACAGTCATTTATCGAATATTTTTTTATGAAAAAAATAACCCGAATCTTCTTCATGAGACAAACATTATTCTCTCATGTCTGATGCTTATTTCATTGGAATTTTCAACATTTCTACAAATGAATCAAAATGTATTGTTGGGTCTGAAATTGAAGCTACTTTTTTCGTTTATTGTATTTTTCATAGGCCGTAAGCAGCGTATAGTCTATTCGGTCGAATATTTTGTAATTAGTTTCCACAGAGAAAATCACCGAATGATGATTCATATCATGATGGAATGGAGTTAATCTTCAACTTGTATTTCCAGATTATTCAATTCACTGTATAAATACTTTGCTATCTTGAAGAGTAGGCCCACTGCAACGTTCATGAGAACATTAATTGGTGAAAAATTGAATACTTACCACAAAAACACAGAAAGAATCTCTTTCAATCTAGATAATATTGACACTTATCATATTCACACCACTGTCATCATAATTGATGGAGCTTTAATCTCGACACTATTTGGTTAACGTCAGTAGGATTATCTTGTACATGACCTCTCCAGCTTACGCCACCATTCTGACATTGTTTATACTCTCCTAGTACAAGCTGCACCGAGAGAGTCCCGCCATCCTGTAAATCACAGGAACGGCTCTGTTGCGATATCCCTGGGGAAAGATAGCTAACCATTCCAGGAAAGGAAAGTCTGATGCTGGAAAGCAGAATAGGTAGTGATAATGCATATAGGGTGTTGTTGAAACCGAATTCAATTGGTGATATATATATATATATATATGTATGAAGATGTGAAGATTATGAAGATCTTTATGAATATAAAAAGGCGGTTGCCAATTAACACATAATAATAATCAAACGTGAAATAATGAAATCAAAGAGAAGATTTGTGAAACAGGTAAATAGTTTCAATGGAAGATGTTACAAACATTTTGGCCTAGTGATGAGCGATATCAATAAGCGATGAACGAATAAGAATATAAAGGATGGTAATAAATTAGAATTTAATAATTATCGGTATAAATCAATTTTTGAATTTGAATAGTACTTTTAAAGCCAAATGTCTCACCTAAAAATAATGTTATCAAAACTGAATTTTAACTTTGTACAAAATTCCGTAATAATGCATGATGTTATCATTCTGTGTGTGTAAGTGTAGATCATAAGTATATGTTGGAATAAATTTTGAAAATACAATGCATGAATTGGAATCAATTATAATAATCGGACACTCAGTCTAAATGAGAAGATTCAATGTACTTATAAATAATATAGGCCTATATGTATAAGTTTTCAAGACTGTGTTCTGACATATCTTTGTTTATAACCACAATATTTAGGCTCATATATTTTTTGCTAAATAAATATTTTTAAAAAAATTTATTTTCCAAAAACAATTCTTATCCCTATTGATATTTCATTTTTGGCATCTTAACATGAACATGCTTTCGTATAAGTTGCTATCAAGTGTTATTATTGCTATATCGAGATGGAATGTGTATTATGCAACATTGTTAGCAATGAATGGTAATTGACTATAGTTCAGCCAATTGACAATTCAACCCAAATGAACCAGAATAATTGAATTGAAATTATTTAAATTCATTAAATTGTATGGAAATTATGTAAAACGCATTATTGTACAGATATGCGTTTAATAATTTATACGGAACGGGTTAGTTATTTCAAACAATTATTGTGGTATTTCCAGGCAAGCACCACTTTCGACCACTATATACGAACCAACCCAAACTTCACATATAATTTATCAAATAAAACAGCCGTACTCATTTCATACATCATGTGCAATCGCGTACGTGGTTACGTTATGTTTACTTTTAGAAAGTTGTACGAGATACGCACAGGCTTATACCATTCCAAAACACCCTATAGCCGGATTCTCATAAGATATTCAGTGCTTGGAAGTGATTATTTCGGGTGGATAAATTGTGTGAAGTCGACTAAAAGTTCTGCACCATCGGATTCGATTAGGCTTATCTCACATTCATTTCATTTTTACGTTATATCTTATGTTCCCTGGTACGTCGTTGAGCGTGAAAGAAATAATAAATATGGTGAGTAGCAAGCTCAGATGTCATGTCATGTCCAAATATTGAGAATACATTTCGCATAATATAATTGAAGCGTCATACCCTTTATAACTTTATACTTCTCAGAACATAGATGATAAGCTTAAAAAGACAGAATAAAAGACAGAAAAAAGACAAAAATGTGTACAATGCTTATTCATTACAATTTCCTATCTAATTGACACAAGCTCGTATTTAGAAGAAAAAACCTTTATTGGTCCCTGACTATATTATAAAACAGGATAGCAATCATTATAAAAAAATACATAGAATAATATAGAGAAATAGATTGAAAATATGACATATTAGTACATGAAAAGAGAACTGATTGAATAGGAAAAATGTAAAAACAGAATAGGATTGAATAAAATAATGAGGAGATTTAGTGATTACAAAATTAAAAAGTGATATAGTGAAACCTTAATTAAACGGATGATTTCTTAAAATTCTTACGGAGTCTTCAAGTGCTGACAAATAAGATTTCCTACCGAGCAAATGCAAGTTCTCAATTTCCCTATGAGCCGTGTTCATAGGCCTATATAATAAGTCTAAAAAATTTCAATTCTTTTCTTCAAGATTTTTTCATAGTGATAAATTAGTTTCATGTGCCCTGAATTGTATAAATATACCCGGCTATAAGCTATTAATAATATTGAATGGCTACATAAAATTGAAACTACTTTTATTAATTTTCTCTTAGCACATGTCTAACCGTTAGTTATCACCTTATGTACTCACTAAGAGAACCTAGAAAACTTGAACGTTGGTCGTGCCTGGCTCCCCACCGGCGTAACGCGCACACAAAAATACAACTATGATAGGCCTACATATAAAAGTTGATATTCTCACATTTCTCATTAGCTAACTTGAATCCTATTTCAGTAGAGAGTCTCTTTTTTGTATCACTCGTGTTGTTGAACTTGTCGCCGATTATCTAGGAGAGGATTCCTTTCAATCAACATCCAACCCGGCACCTCCACCAAATTGATTAATGATCTTTGTTTTGTATATTGTTTTCCGTTTCACCATGTGATATTCATTGAGCCTGTTGAAGTAGAGAATGCAGATAATTAATCAAATCTTCCCGATTAATTGTCATATTCCATAGTTGATACAGTTGAATACAGTTATATAGTTGTTACATAGACCTGTAGGGATATTTGAAATGATATCAATATCGATGTTGGACTACGTTATAGCATATTCTTATAGTCTGAAACGAAAACTTGAAAACAAGAGTGCAGATCTTCACTTTTGAAAACGAATTCATATTGCACGTCTGACATATACTTACTTATTGTTCTACCAAAGAGAATACCCTTCAATATGCCACGAAATTGAAGCGAAATGAAATTATGATTATACAGCAACGACAGAGATCAAAACTCGTTTAAAATCCTGTTAATACGTTTTTTAACTCAAACGCCTATACACTCTTCTTATTGCTTTGAAAATTGCATTTGCCACTTTAACTAAGTTATATAGAACCGAATATATGAAAGAGTCCGAAGTGGTGTCTTGAGAATTAGCAGCTGATATTGTTGAAGAGCGAGATGGAAAAGAAATTTGAAATGGATGAAAATGAAGATAGAGAATATACGTAATGGGTTTTGGAGATGAGGAAATATTTCTTTGTGTTACATTGTTTAATCCGCATGATATTGTCATAAGAGCATGTAGCGCTTTTATAAACATTCTAGGGATTTCCAGCTCTTTGCAATAAAATAAGTGTGCCCTCCTTCTTTGGTCTCACATTTCTCCATTCGAACATGTTTGCAATTTACATTAATTTGTTGAACTACATATATATACACAAGTCGCACTGACGTGATTACTCTGTGCTTTGCATTGGAATATAGCGCGCGCAGTCTTCACAATACAGAGCTTACACTCGACAAGAAATATGTTAACACGAGAATTTCAGAAGCATACATATATATATATATATATATATATATATATATATATATATATATATATATATATATATATATATATATATATATGTATATATATATATATATATATACCGTGAAAAATGGCAGGACGTAACCGCAATCGAATATTATGTTTTGTATTTGATGTATTTTATTATTATTCATTTTTTTTCTTATTGACAAAAAAGAACATAGACATACATATAAATAAATGAGCCGTCACGTGATGTCCACAAAGCCCTAGAGAGCTTGACTGTGAATTGAATACAGGAAAATAATAGAAAGAAAATTGTGTAATGCGATGGTTGAAGAAAAAGTAACATAACAAGGTCGAATAATTACAATTAATTATGATAATTATTATATTTTCAGAACTATTTTTATATCTCACCGTTTTACTGCCACAGCTGTTACTCTTCCGCCTGTGCAATGCACTATGAGGCCGTGGAAATTCTGAAGCGATAGTTTCAATTATTCAACGCAGTAAATTCAAACACCCCGTTAATATTATGGTCAGTCACTAATTCAGGTATGAATATACAAGACATATCAACTGAAAACTGACGGACTCATTTTTGTTGCTTGTGAATGGAGCTTCGCAGCTGCAATTTTAATATGGGAAATTATGTTTGAATATCTGATTCTTGCGTCTGTGAAAGGTGGAATGTAAATATAATAGTTGTGACTGTGATTTCATAACTGTATTCATATACCTCTTTCAACTTACACGGTCACATGGATTTTTTAAATTCAAATTATAGCATAAATGAATCCTGGACATTATTTTACCGATATTTTTTTGATGTAGACCTACTGTAGAGTGCGTGCGAATCTACGAATGACTAAGTAATTCACTAAGGCCAACTGGTGAGGTGTGTTGGTGGTGGATGAATGATATTTGAATACAAAAATATATGCCCTCAGCCGAAAGGGAACTCTTATCCATTCAGAAAAGTTCAAAAGCTGGTTCACGAACAGCATTGAACACTTTAGAAGAATCTAGTCAAGTGAAATTACATTTGTGGGATTAGAGTTGAATTTCTGAACGTTCATACGTTGTTTATCCCACGATTTCTAATATGCCCGCTTCTTAAGAAGTCTTCGCGGGGCATTCAATATTTCATTTATCAACTCCTAATTGAAACTTTACACCTGAAACTCCGTATCTCTATAGTGTCTTTATCCATCTTTTAAGAATTGTTCAACTTTCTCCAATGTCTTGTCCACCAACATTTGTATACGTCCGATAATGATGCGATAACAGAGTCAACGGAATACTTCAAGGCATATTCACTATGTGGTACACCACTCTATGTACACTTTCGTCTGTACATCACTTCACCTTGCTCGACAGAAAACACACGCCATAATAAACATTACCAATGTTCGTTTTCCTTCAACGTCAGTCGCACATTCTCTCATTAAAATATATCTGTGTGCTTATGCCATGTTATTTTCTCTGCGACTTCATCACGCATATCGCGCATTCTGTTCATTATGTGTGTATGTATATATACGCTACGCGAATTAATTATTCTCTCCTCCACTGAGAGCTACTTTCGCACACCAACCCCCTACCAGCAAACGTTGAACATCTTACTTAAACTAAGTTACGAACGAACTGAATTGCGTTTCAACTATGAAAACGCTGTAATTTTATGTATCAATGTGGAAGCGTGATACATATTGGTTAATTTTCGTATTGTATTGTAAAATCTAAAATCTGACGAGCGTGGGTTCGAGTCTCGAGTCGATCTGAATTCTGTGGGCATGGGTTTTTGTGAACGTATTGTCATCTGTCCACCATTGCATAATCGCCTGCTCATTCGTACCGCATCTAACATATAGCTGTTGGTGAGATCGTTACAGCACTAAAGGAATAATAAAGTTTCTCTATGGCTGATATAGACTATAATATAGATCAGAACTAATAGAAAGCGTAGCTTCTTTATGAGAAGAAATAGTTAATTTCGAAATATATAAAAACGCTTTTCATATGTTTTATACAATCAAGTCTATTTAAAAAATGTGGCTCTGCATAAATATAGATATATTGAAAATTGAAGTTTTTTTATAATATCGGTATGTTTAGTGTGCAAATCATTGAAAATCATGACAGTTTTGAAAAGGTTCTCTATAATGGCTGATAGTAGCTGAAAATTAATAGAAAGCGTAGCTTCTTCATGAGGAGAGAAATAGTTAATTTCGAAATATACTAGTCAAACGCGAAATATGCGTTGTAAGATGAGCGAGATATCTGAATAAGGTATAAAAGTCCTTGAAGGAGTTCTACCCTTGCTACTTTATCGACTCTGGTATTCTACACACCTTGATATCTGAATAAGCTATTAAAGTCGTTAAAGTAGTTCTACTCTTGCCACTTCATTGACTCTGGTATTCTACACACCTTGACGCATATAAAAAATACTTCATTGTTGGTCAACTCTTGAATCTAGAAAGCAGTGAATCTTGACAACTTAATTCTGTCACAATTTCTATGATATATTTTATGAATATTATCAGTCATTTTATTTTTTTTCTTCAAAACGACTGATCAGAATTGCTTACAAAATCGTAATAATGTGTAAAATCCATGTATACACATTTAGAGAGAATTTTATCCCATTTGGAGAGATTTTATTTTTCAACATTTTCCGCCCAGACAAATCTTATGGGGTTTTTAGAAACTTTGAGATGATGATTCTCAAAATCGGTCCGACCGATTCATCCCAAAAACTATACAGTTCTAAGTTGGATGAGTTTGCGTGTACAAAAAAAGTTTCATGTTGATCAGTCAACCCTTGCGACCTGTGGAGTGCTTACAAACAAACAAAAAAAAAAAAAAATAAATAAATAAAAATAAAAAAAAAAAAAAAAAAAAAAAAAAACACACAGACAAAGCCCTATAAGAGTGGGATGGAGACTTCGCTACGCTCATCAATAAACACGCTCTTCTATATGGTTTATACATTCAAGCTCATTTGAAAATGTGGCCCTGCATAAATATAGCCCCCTATATTGAAAATTGAAGTATATTTTAATATGGGCATGTCCAGTGTGCCAATCATTGAAAATCATTACGGTCATTGAAAAAAACAACCTTTCATGCTTTCTTACATGGCTTTTTCTCAACTGGGTTTCCGAGGTCGGAGTGTTGACAAAAACTTTAGGGACAATCAATCAATTTGTCCGACGTGCGGAGCGCTTGAAAAAACGCAGACAAAATCACAAAATCGCAGACGTAAATACTATACAAGAGTCTGGAAAAGTTCTCACTTCACGCTCCGTTACGATTGCTATTTTTCGCTTTATCAATTATGTGCAATGCTATGTCATTCTCATTGCTGGCATTGGTTTATCGATGTTAAGACGTATTGTCAGTAAATGGGCCCTAACACCGTCACATTACTAATCATGAGGTTTCGTGATAAATGTGGCTCTGTAGGGAATACAGATTCTACTTGAAACAGTTTTAAAATATTTTGAAGAAGGTTTCAAGTACATACTTGAAGATATAATGCCAAGAAGTTTTACTATTCGTTTTCGAATTCTATATGTTTATTGAGTCGAAGCTAAAACGTTGGTTGTGGTTCAGGAATATTATAAAAGTAGATAACGTTTCATTTTGATATGGGCCTATTGTTTGTCTGCGACATTTCAGAATTGCATAAATCTATTTCTGTGAACACCAACTGTTTTAAAGTCTGATTGATTATGTGGTCTCAATTACGTGCAACTTCCACTTGTACTATGGGGATATTTATTGTGATGTCAAATTTAAAAAGGCTGCATATAGTTTCTTGACATTATATATTAATTAATTGTGTATGTTTATAGATATATTTGCATAAGCACTTTCTTATTACCGTAATTATGTATACTAGTCAAACGCGAAATATGCGTTGTAAGATGAGCGAGATATCTGAATAAGGTATAAAAGTCCTTGAAGGAGTTCTACCCCTGCTACTTTATCGACTCTGGTATTCTACACACCTTGATATCTGAATAAGCTATTAAAGTCGTTAAAGTAGTTCTACTCTTGCCACTTCATTGACTCTGGTATTCTACACACCTTGACGCATATAAAAAATACTTCATTGTTGGTCAACTCTCGAATCTAGAAAGCAGTGAATCTTGACAACTTAATTCTGTCACAATTTTTATGATATATTTTATGAATATTATCAGTCATTTTATTTTTTTTCTTCAAAACGACTGATCAGAATTGCTTACAAAATCGTAATAATGTGTAGAATCCATGTATACACATTTAGAGAAAATTTCATCCCATTTGGAGAGATTTTATTTTTCAACATTTTCCGCCCAGCCAAATCTTATGGGGTTTTTAGAAACTTTGAGATGATGATTCTCAAAATCGGTCCAACCGATTCATCCCAAAAACTATACAGTTCTAAGTTGGATGAGTTTGCGTGTACAAAAAAAGTTTCATGTTGATCAGTCAACCCTTGCGACCTGTGGAGTGCTTACAAACAAAAAAAACAAAAAAAAAAAAAAAAAAAAAAACACACAGACAAAGCCCTATAAGAGTGGGATGGAGACTTCGCTACGCTCATCAATTAACTTGCCAACACTATCGTGTCTATATCTATATCGGATATCTATCGTATATAACTTCCATCTAAGAAAGAACATATTTACTATTATTGTTGACAGAAACACAATTTGAGCTTTCATCCTGAAATACAGAGTTTTTCTCTTTGTGTTAGTTCATTGTTCATGATAAGTTAGATGAGTGCATAGTCAGATGGTGTACAAAACAACAGTATTATTTATACTGTAATGTGATATTGTTTCACATGATACCATCATTTGATGTAACAATCCTTGTATTGCACATTTTGGTGTACAGTATGCACTGCGTATACATATGCAATATATATTGTTGTGAATAGCTCGAAATAGGTCAAGTGTTGGCATAGGTGAAAAGACAAACAGTAATTATGTATGGCTTGTTACCATGCCGAAACGAAACCCGCCAAGTATGTGGGTGGGATTATGAAATAACAATATCGTGTTAGAAATCTGCGGGGAGTATTAATTAACATCAAATGGAAATAATGGAATAAGGCATATAACTGAGAACAAACAACCAGTGTAAGATCTATACAGTGTTACCTTCCAAGACACTAATTTCACAACCTCCTCTCAGATGTTTGTAATTATAGAGTTAGTTGTGTAAACTTCAATATTCACAAAGCGTAGTGACAGTTTATATCAGCTTGAGACACTAACTTCAGTTTCACTCAAATTGATGACTTCATTATTATTACGGTACACGTGCTTCAAGTTTTTCAGTGTGTAACCAGATTTGAATATAGGCTTACCTAATCCTACCTAGCCTACCTAGTAGTATACCTACCTACTTTTTAGTGAAATCATGGTATATTTAAAAATCGACAAATATTTTGACCATAAATCATTATGATATAATCATACAGATTGGACATTATTCAACCAGCTGTTCACTGTGCTTAGCGACACTTAATTTCATTAAATTAACCGGAAGTATGTACTAAACTAATTCGTTCTCAACGTGGTCAAACATATAGAGCTTGAGCCACACATCGGAAACGAAGGGTTTCGGCTCAATTGGGGTGAATAAACGTATCATGGATTGTTGGATTGCTAATGATTCAAGGAAACCGTATATAGGCCTAGTACTTTTCGAAAATCGGTGAAAACAAGGCATCAAATGCCTCAAAATTCGACGCCTCAAAGTCAGACAGTTGCCGAATTTTGCAATTGTGTCTGCATTCATAAGAATAACAATAGCCTTTTAGATTCGACTTGAAACTGTGAAGTGAGCTGCATAAATAGATACATTGCAGGTGATTAATTGGGAAAATTAAATGCTGATTTTTGTTCTTCATTTCCAGTCACAACCAGCCCAACAGATCTATCAATTCTTAAACGACGTAACACCCTACTTGACCGACCAAACATAACCGACCAACCTAACCCACCTGGCCTAACTAATCCAACCTGACCAACCCAACCTTACCTAAAAAAAAACCTTACCAACACCAACTAAACCAACTTACCAACTAATTCAACCTAACCAACTCAAACAAACAAACAAACAAACCGACATGAACAACTCGACCTAAAAAATCCATCAAACTGACCCAATAACCTAATCGACCCAAACTAATCAACCAATCTAACCGACCCAATTACCGTGTTACTTCTTTCTTATTCATAACGAATATACATTGTGTAATAATTATCATATTTAGGCCTATAAACGTATGATCTATTTGTTTGTGTGGTTATTTTTTCAAATAATAATTCTTCATTTATTACACAAAATTGAAAGTCTATATCAATTTTCTATCAGAAATGTCATTTGATCTTTCCTTCTGATTTTGTATTTGGTTATTGATGAAATCAATCAGTGTATTTCCAAATAAAGCACAATAATTTGACCGTGAGCAAAAATAAATTCGTGGTAGGTTTCATAGGGCTTTCTTAGCAACTGGTAAAATCAAACGAATTTGATGAGACTCGAAATGTTCCTCGATTCTCATGAAATTACACCAAAAAAGTCCCATATGATTGGATCAAAATGGTTATAGCCGTTTGTCAAGATTTACGAGATTACTCATCAAACACCAATGAAACTGAAGCTGAAATGACAAACGAAAGACGAGACGAACATTAAAGAGGGGAAGATTGATGACAGGGAAAATACCAGATAGAAATGGTCTAGTAACTTTGATACTCTTTCGGGTCAGTAGTTTGAGGTCAATATATTACGGTTGTTAGGCCTGGATATATTATTGGGAGCAAGTTGAGGAAGGTTATTTTCATGTGGAGAGAATACCACAACCATACTACAACCAAAATATTAAGCCATATTAGTTTTCAAAGTGATAACCATAGGAATATTAAATCACTCGATTTATATATACCCACCTCGTTTCCAAAGTATCAAATGCAACTCTGCTGTTGAAAATATTAAACGTAGCTGTTTTATGTTCTGGTATTTGTATTGGCAAACAAAATAATCAGCATATCAATCGCATCCTAATTGTCATTGTATTCCATGAACTGTATGAAATTGAAAAGTTCACAGAATATTGAAAAGTTCCGGATGATGATTTAAATGAGTTCTCTGCTCGCAAAAGTGATTACAAATTATATATTAGCGTGCCTGAAACGTCCACTTGTTCGTCCAACGTACCTCACTTTTCTGTAGGAAATGATTCTACACTGCCGCTGTAATGAAAACACGCTTGGCGAAACGAGTGTCTGGAGTTCAACCGAGTTTGTTTTTATACAGTAATGATGTCCGGAATGAAACTCCACGAATACGAGATGACGCCTTGCTCTCGTCGAATTTAAATTATATATATATATATATATATATATATATATATATATATATATATATATATATATATATATATATATATATATATATAAATATATATATATATATATATATATATATATATATATATATATATATACATATATATATATATAAATATACATATATGATATATATATATATATATATATATATATATATATATATATATATATATATATGAATATATATATATATATATATAAATATATATATATATATATATATATATATATATATATATATATATATATATATATATGCATATATAAATATATATATATATATATATATACACACATATATATATATATATATATATATATATATATATATATATATATATATATATATATATATATATATGTGTGTGTGTGTGCGTGTGTGTGTGTGTGAATCCAAATTATATAAATCCAATTCAATTCAATTCAATCTGAATTTATTCGGATACAAATGTTTTTGATCTAGAGATAGCTCCCATGAGGAACTTCTGAGACGTATTTTGGCAAAAACAGCATGCAAAAAAAATAGGGAGAGGAAGAGAAGAGAGGAGTCTATTCGTTGTTGAAGATTTTGTTATAATGCTTCGTTAACGCACTGTTGTATTTCATGATTTCCTTCACTTTTTGAGCAGCAAAGATTCATCCTTCAACCTTTCAACCAGAAAAATCTTCATTTCATGAAAAAATGTTGTTCAATACGAATCCTGAGCCTAGGTAATGGTTGAAAGAGAAACACAAGGACCTATGGTAACGTGCAATCGTTACATCTTGGAACCTGTTGATCTGTAAAGACACAGCTCATGAGAGTCGTTTCTCAAATTTGTATTGTCATATAAATGTGTCGATTATTCGCCTTGAATCTCAGTGGCTATTAAGCTCAGTTGGTTAGAACTTTGGGTACAAACCAAGAGGTCCTGGGTTCAAGTCCCAGAATGGTCACATTTTTATGATTTGACAAAAACGTTCATACATATCGTTAATGGATCGCATCCATGAAGAAATGTTGTTCAATACAAATCCTACGCCTAGGTAATGGTTGAAAGAGAAACACAAGGACCTGTGGTGACGTACAATCGTTACACCTTGGAACCTGTTGATCTGTAAAGACACAGCCCATGAGAGTCGTTTCTCAAATTTGTCTTGTCATATAAATGTGTCGATTATTCGCCTTGAATCTCAGTGGCTATTTAGCTCACTTGGTTAGATATTTGGGTACAAACCAAGAGGTCCTGGGTTCAAGTCCCAGAATGGTCACATTTTTATGATTTGACAAAAACAATCATATATATATATATATATATATATATATATATATATATATATATATATATATATATATATATATATATATATATATATATATATATATATACATATATATATATATATATACATATATATATATATATATATATATATATATATATATATATATATGAATATTCATATATGTATATATATATATATATATATATATATATATATATATATATATATATATTATTATGTTGATTACCTTCAGGATTCTTCCACTTCATGTTGAAAGATTGCAGTGTAGGCCGAACCCTCCACTTTGTCACAACTTCCCGACGTTTCAAATAGGTTACACTATCCATGTTCACGGTCTAAAACAACTGTCACGCACTAAATCGTACGGCTAACTGAATGTGTCTATCAAAGTGAGTTCTGCAAGCTGTCAGGATGACTCGTTGATTGGCTCTCGTGGTTATGTGACACCAGTGACCAATGAGAGTGTAGTAACCCCCTTCCCTTCCGTGAACATGGATAGTGTAACCTATTCGAAACGTCGGGAAGTTGTGACAAAGTGGAGGGTTCGGCATACACTGCAATCTTTCAACATGAAGCGGAAGAATCCTGAAGGTAATCAACATAATAATATCACATATGTCCGCGAAAACTTGAGGAATATATATATATATATATATATATATATATATATATATATATATATATATATATATATATATATTTATATATATATTCATGATATATATATATATATATATATATATATATATATATATATATATATATATATATATATATTTATATATATATATATATATATATATATATATATATATATATATATATATATATATATATACATATATATATATATATATATATATATATATATATATATATATATATATATATATATATATATATATCCATATATATATATATATATATATATATATATATATATATATATATATATATATATATATATATATATATATATATGTGTGTGTATTTTTAATTAAAATATTTATATAAAAAAAATTTTATAAAATAATTATAAAAAATATAATAATATAAAAAAAATGTATATAAAATATTTTTAATACGTAATTGACGTATGATTTTGCATTTCACGTGTTTCGCGATCTCAGATCAAGTTTAGTATTAACTAATTATGTTTGGTAGATTCTTGGATGTACGGTCGGCCTAATACAAGTTGCGAAATAAAAATGCCAATCCTAATATTTAATGAATGTATACAAATTTTAAATTGAAATTCATAATATCTCAATTAATTGTGCATGAAGAAAATTTAGGTGTAGGCTCCGCCTCTCAATGCATGTTCTGGAATGATCGGTTCTGGCAGAAACACGAACAGTGAAAAACGTGTAGCGTTGTTACAAGAAGAATGCCTTTCGATGAATGAGATCAACAAAAACATATTCGAATATTTTAATAATAACATCTTATTATTAGACGAATGATAATGATATATCTTCCGCTGGAAAGAAAAATCTTGAAGAAAGTACGTCCGTCCTTCGGGACACCGGGGTTCCCTTCCTGACAGGGTTTTTTCGTGGTTTCCCTCTGTCGTTCAGGTCAATACTGGGATGGTTCCTTAACAACAGGCCACGACCGACTCCTTCCCACCATCCAAAACACCTAATGAAATAATCTTTCATCTCATCATCCCATCATCTCATTCATCATCCACCGACGCCAATAGATCGTAGCAATCAGTATAGTGCGTCGTTAAAACCCAATATAAAAAAGTACGTACAGCACTTCCACTTCTGGTCTAGTGATTCATAATACCATACCTCAGAGATTCTGTTTAATTTTCAGCAACCCTATAATAATAGCCAAAACACTGCTGGATGAATTTTCATTTATAGGGGAAATGGTTGTTTGCTTCTTGATCGGAAATGAGTATTAATTACAGTGTTATGAACTTATTTTGCTGTCACTGTGGCTGTGACAGTCATTTGTGACCGTGCCTTTCTTTGTTTTGTTATTGGTTATTTTTTATGACAAGTCATCGACGCCTATTATCAATATTTTTTGTCTCACTCCCAGATACAATCACAGCTTCATTTTCGTCACTACATATTTTATAATTAGCGACTGTTAATTAGTTTCTAAAGTACCATCGCCGACTTCCTAGCATGCTATAGTTTCTTTATTGCATTTGCATGCCTTTTCTTCCAGTAACACTCTTTTCTCTGTTTTCTACGACAATACCTTTTACGTTTCTCATTAAATCTTGATCTGTTTCTCCATTTTCATGTGTAGGTGCATCACGTTTCATTCTCTGAAATCCAATTTATAATTTCAGCTTGTAACGTTAGGTATATTGGAAAGAGGCACAACCCTTGAACCCTAATTCGGTGCTATTGTTGTGTAAACTAATTGAAAAGGTGTAAATTGAAACTTTTGAAAATTGAAATATACAGTTGCTGTTGGTTTTATTCAATCAATACATGTGCATATAGAAGAGACTTCTAACGTAGAAAATAGAAGGGGAGAAATAAAATGTTATTATGAAAGAGAATACTTGTATTATTCTATTGCTAGCGGCTCAAATGGAGGAAATGTACGTATACTAACAATTCAAATCAGTGGGAAATATAATGAAATCAATTGAGAGGCGAGCCCTAGGGTGAGAGGCATATCAGCATATGACTTATCGGCAACACTAAATAAAAACACTCGGCCAACAGTCAGGCTTACCAAACTGCTCATCTTGAGATTATTGATGAACCTAAGAGCAATGAAAAGATAACACTGATATTCAGCAAGCTGATCAACAACTTGCATCTGAACTCAAGGTACGGTACGGTAATCCAAGGTTGATAAAATTGACACTAGGGTTGTTATCACTAGGTATTATATTATTTAGATTAGACCCAAGTAAAACGCTGAGTGAAAAAATAGTAAAACTTTAATGAATGAGAGCTGTGGAACTGTAATGTTGTTCATTTTTGTGAAGTCTAACTTTTAAAATAGTCTTCTGCATTATATCATGTATTATTAGTAAGATAGATTTGATATTATCTTTGCTTGTTTCTCCTTATCCAACTATCCTATACTGAATCATTGATTGTACTATTGCAAACCAGTGTAAGCAATTATTAAATATTGCATATTTTAAAAATATTAAAATATTATTTAATAAAGACAAATATTTTCTATGTGTCGACAATTTCATCAATCTTGACCTCTCAATAATGCTAGGGCTCCGCCAGCTCTGATCAGTACTATATAATTCAGTCCAAAACCAAATTGCTTGAGTGATAAAATATTGTACTTGTCGAAAAATGCCAATAATCTAGCTTTCATGCACTTTTTCAAGCGCTTAGACAGGTGAGTCGTAAGGGATATTGGCCTATAATTTTTAACAAAAAGAGTTCGATATTTTCCTTCATGAACAGGTATAATAATAACGGCTTTTTGAAATCTACTCGGAAATATTATATTTTGACAGCATGAATTGGAAATATACATAAGGGTTGCATATGCATAGAACTACTATTGTGAGTGACTTATTTATTGGGTACTCTTTCGCTTTTGCTTGATCGATGTCAAAACTCAATATCACCTAAACTTATACTTCAATACCGATAATTCGCAATGTTCGAAACAAAAGCATACGTATTTCCTCCTCTTACAGTGGCACACCTGTTATTTCTGAATTGTAGTTCTTAGAATACATAGCTATTGTTCCATGAACATTAGAATGCAGCATTTCGTCGTCGAGTTTGATTTCGTCGTTTTCTATCACTGTGATCACTGTGATAAGCCTAGGATTAAACCTATCTACAAAGATAGCTATAATTCCAGGATAAGCTCTTCAATTTTGATAATTTGCTCCTCATTTTCTTTTAAAATATCCCTGTTGGCCTTTCTCTTGGTAAGCAATTTGATAAGGAAAACTAGTGCATTTAATATAAGTTTTGTCGATCCCGCCATGGACTTCATTTAGTAGGGTCTGAATAATGGGAGCTAAACCTTAATAATGAATACGTTTGAATCAGGCGTGGTGTGTATCAGTTGGATGATGATTCTACATGATTCAGTATTCACCTTTTTGTCTATGCAATTTCGTTGTTGTGACATATAGGCCTGGACCCATTACATAGGCCTACGCCAAAAGATCCAAGTATACGCGTAATTAACGAGGGAAATCGTCCTGACGTGAACGTTTTCAACCATAAAACACTTTGATACCACTTTATAAATTTTTCGGCCTTGAATACTACCCAACTGAGTTATTTAAAAATTAGAAAGCAACACTGTACACTGATTTTCCGAATATTATCTAGGGGCGCATTTCACGTACGTCATTGGTTTTTGCACAGACATAAAATACCCGATTTGATCAGGTATTTCCGATCAAAGACATCCGAACACATTTGTTATCGCTCAACCAGCGAAATACCAATTACCGATAACGTGAAATGATATTGAAAGAATGTCTCGATCGGAGTAGTGGAATAAGATATCAATTTGCATTCAAGCCCAGATGGATATGAAATGAATATTAAATTTGGCGCGAATATTACTTGAGAACTGTGTATGGAAGAACTCTAGTTATTAATTTTATTGACATTTTGACAATAATCCGTTGAGAAATACGCAAGTTTGATTGCCGTAGTGAGTGCATGAGACTAAGATGGATCTAAATTACATAATTTGATACATGTACTTGGTGAATGCAGAATAAAATATGTTCTTATTAGTAAACGTCATTACATGTGTATATGTATATGTATGTATATATGAGTTATATATGAATATATATGTGTATATATATATATATATATATATATATATATATATATATATATATATATTTATATATATATATATTTGTGTATATATATATATATATATATATATAATATATATATATATATAATATATATATATATATATATATATATATATATATATATATATATATATATATATATATATACACTGGTGTCGGAACCGGGGGAAAGGCAACTTCCGGCCAAGGGGGGGCAAGGGGGGGGGGGCAAGAAAAAGGTCTTGCAAGACTCGACTGGTCTCGTTGTTTTTTGTTGAAACCCACTCTGTTAAAATTAGCCGTCATTTTTGTTTCACTTATATTTGTTCATTAACTTATCATAAGTTAATACATTGTTAAATGTTAATTAGGCCCATACATCTGTCATAACTTGATTCAAGAACTGCCGTGACACCGTGGCATGTCGCGGGCGAACAGGCACACGGGGCCCGCTTCACTGAAACGAGGGATTAACTGATCAACATGAAACCATTTTATGAATTTCACCTAATTCAACACTCAACCTATGGTTGTATAGTTTTGAGGCACAATAGATAAGAGATCGAACATTTTTCTGTAGAAAACACGAGAGAAAGATACTAATATTATGCGCGTATACAATGCTTTAATTCATCCTCTCTTAAAAAATATAATGTTGACCTACGAATGAACACACAATGATATATTATTACTTATTATTATGAATTGTATCAGTATACACTCTACTACTTCACATTTCCTTTTTTTTCGATATTGATTCTACTATCATATTTCAAAACTGCTCGTGAATCGCAAAAATCACTTAAAAAATGACCATAACCCAAAATAATCACTGCTGGGAATTTTGCTGAGAGAAATCGCGAGAATAACTTCGAAACATCCACAATGATTAAACTATTAAAAATAACTTAGGTGATGTCCATAGTGATTCAATCATTAATGGACTCCAACACTGCTTGTAAATATCAAAAATCACTTGAAAAATGACATGGGCACATTTCGAAAAATTCCCTGCGGGGCTTTGCTGGGAGAAATCGCAAAAGTCCAACTTCGAAAATGTCCATGATGATTCAATTACAAGACTCTAAAACCATTTGTAAATGCAAAAATCAATGGAAAAAAATGTTCATATTTTCAAAAAATACCTGCGGGGCTCTGCTTGGGGACTTCCGCCCCCAGACCCCCTTTTCACGCGCGGCAGGTGTCCAGCTCAGGTGTGTGCGGTCGTTTTATTCATGTAACCTGTGCGTCCCCCCGAAACACAAATTCAGCGACGTCCCTGAGAGAAAAAAAATAACAGAGATTTCATTTTTTTCGCGAAATCAGCTTTAACGAAAAACGGAATGATTCTAGAAACCCCCTTGTACAACCCATAATACAAATATTTGTGGTGCTTTGAAGAGTTCCCCCCCCCCCCTCTTCCCCCATCTCTACCGTGACTCCATCGGCCATTGGTCTTGGTCTTGCCCCCCCATCTTTCAAAACTGTCCGACGCACCTGTATATATATATATATATATATATATATATATATATATATATATATATATATATATATATATATATACATATATATATATATTATGTATATATATATATATATATATATATATATATATATATATATATATATACATATATATATATATATATATGTATATATATATATATGTATATATATATATATATATATATATATATATATATATATATATATATATATATGTACATATGAACATAAATATATATATATAAATATATATACATACATATATATATATATATAGATAGATATAGATATATATTAAATATATATATATATATATATATATATATAAATATAATATATATATATTATGTATATTTTTATATTCAATTGAACTTCTTGGCTATGAACCAATATCAAGATATTAAGGATGTTGAAGCCATGTCATAAAAGATACGCCACGCCAGGGAAGTCAATTGTCAAGTCCCGGTCGTGGAATATCTTTTATGACATGGCTATAAATCCTGAAAATATATATATATATATATATATATATATATATATATATATATATATATATATATATATATACACATATATATAAATATATATATACACAAATGAATATATTCATTTATATTGGATTTAACGACGCAATGTATACGGATTACTACGATATATTGGCATTAGAGAATGGTTAATGGGATGATCAGATGAGAGGTTATATTTCTATCAGGTGTTTTTGGAGAGTGGAAAGGAGTCGGTTGTGGCTGCTGAATCATCCCAGTATTAACCTGAACGACAGAGAAAAACCACGAATAAGCCCCTTCAGAATGGTCGACATTGGCGGGAATCTAATCCCGGTCTCCTGAATGACGGTGCCACTCGGCCACTTATCCATATATGTGTATATATATATATATATATATATATATATATATATATATATATATATATATATATATACATATATATGTATATATATATATATATATATATATATATATATATATATATATATATATATATATATAAATATATATATATATGTATATATATATATATATATATATATATATAAATATATATATATGTATATATATATATATATATATATATATATATATATATATATATATATATATATGAATATATATATATATATATATATATATATATATATATTAATATATATACATGATGTATGTACACGTTTCAATAGAAAGTCAAGTAGGCCTACTCACATTTCTGCCTACTCCTATTAAGTGTACGCCTAATCCGTAGAAAAGTGTAATTGGTCGTGAACCTTTAGTGCGTCACATGGCTACTGAGTTCTTAAATGGGTAGAGAGTATATCTACCCCTCAGCCTCCATCTGTACCATTAAACACAGATTATTATCACTGGAAGATACCCTCCTCGTTAGCTCAGATGGTAGAGAGCAGTAACGTATCAAGCAGAAGGTCTGAGATTCGATTCTCAACGAGGTTGTATCTTTCAGTGATAATAATATCTGTACTATCAACATCACGTGCTGTACGTTTCAACAGAAAATCAAATACTGATATATACATATATATATATATATATATATATATATATATATATATATATATATATATATATATATATATATATATATATATATATATATATATATATATTTATATATATATATATATACATATATATATATATATATATATATATATATATATATTTAATATATATATATATATATAATATATATATATATATAAATATATATATATATATATATATATATATATATACATATATATATATATATATATATATATATATATATATATATATATATATATATATATACATATATATACATATATATACATATATATACATATATATATATATATATATATATATATATATATATATATATATATATATATATATATATATATATACATATATATAAATATATATACATATATATACATATAATATATATATATATATATATATATATATATATATATATATATATATATATATATATACACACATGTGTGAGTGTGTAGGGGGGGAGGGAGTGTATGTGTGTGTGTGTGTGTGATCATATGTTAAAATATTAAAGTATCATGTACTTCTTGGTGGGAATAATATACTTTCTGGTCACATTACATTTCATTGAGATCACATTACTCAAAGTTTTCACTATTCGTAACCTAGCTTATATTTCTAACATCGCTGTAGAATAGTATACACCCATTACTGGGATTGTGTCATCAAGCTTTATTCCGTTTCACTCACATAACCACATTTTATAATAAATTACGGAGACAATACATAATATGATGATTCAGCTGAAGAATGCAGGGTATACGATCGTGGAATTGTTTTTGCTATTATAATGAGATATCGATTTATCTCATGGCCCCCAGGCTCACTGTTATTCCAAGCCCTATTAGCATAAATCCATTGTGAACTAATATTTAGAACATCTCCTGTGCATGAGTTAGATTCGTGCATTGTCGGTAGGTCTCGTATGTAATAAACTATCCTCCCGCGTGCCCGGCAAAATGTTCTGGAGTAGACAGACAATGCATGGTGATGGAACGTGTCCCATAGGAATATACCGGCATACGTTGAATAATGCGCTAGCTGCTTCACTTTGTTATACGAAAGGATAAGAAACCAAATAATACCGTCAAAACTGAAAGCTAGCTTTGGTTTCTGTAAATACATGTTGACGTTCGCGTAGTACCCTGTTGAGAATATATATATATATATATATATATATATATATATATATATATATATATATATATATATATATATATATATATATATATATATAATATATATATATATTTATTCATATATATATATATATATATATATATATATATATATATATATATATGTATATATATATATATATATATATATATATATATATATATATATATATATATATATATATATATATACATATATTTATATATATATGATATATATATTTTTTTTTTTTCTTCTTTTTTTCTTATATACATGGGTGTGTGTGTGTTTTATTCGATCAATGAGAGAAATCTTATTCAAGATCACTTTTTTTCCATACTTCGATTTCTTCATTGTCTATTCTGTAAATATTCGTTTTATATCATTCCGTATTTCTTCTCATTCTACTGCTGTTCTGAGTCAATGCTTATAGAGATCATGTCCAATGCTCATCCTTCCTGTTAGTACTAACTATAATCGTAGGCTACTAATATAACCAACAATACCACAAACTAACTTATAAGGAGCATATTCAATTTCGAATATTACAATACAATATTGTACACACATTCAGTATAACTCCCAGTACCAATATTTAGGCTATCAGTTGAGCTAACTAATAATTTAGGCGTACTCTTTTTGATAATTTCAATGACTTTTTTATTTTGCTATAGGTCTACACGTGGTTCAACCAAACGATTCTCCAATAAAATAACGCGGTGTCACTCACAGTATTCGCTGTAATGGTGTCAACAATTTGATGAGACAAGAATATGTATTCGGTATGTCAAGAATGTGAAATATTTGAAGTCCCAACGTTTTGACGATGAAATATAATATTTCTCTTCACATGGTTTCGCTCGAGCAAATATGCGGACTGAGTTTTATGTCCGTTTATATACAACACAACTTGCTTGTTTACATTCTAAACGATTCATCTGTGTACCTGTATGCACATGCATAGTGCAGCTGCCATTGCTGCTAAATTTTTCTTTCATCAAACTTGTTCTACAATTGCGCTACTTTCTGTGAAACATGTCGAGCATTCTTAATGATACCTGAAAGTATACTTTTGTTTTGACTCGAACTATCTGTCCGATAGGTTCAAACAGTTCTTTTGGCACACTTCTTTGACATTTTTATGCAGAAAATGCGAGCAATTGATTTAAAAGACCTGTTAATTTATAAGAGCCAAACCATTGTATTGTAAATGAATTGTAGTAACTGAATGAATATTAGAGTTTTAAGGCGCATCGACAGCGAGGTCATTCAGCGCCTGGTTGTAGTAACTATTCAGGGTTCAAATGGTGTCTCGAGTGTGAGGAAGGTTGATTTCCGATACCAGAATATACTAACCAAATAATATATATGAAATGTAGTTAATTTCTGGATATTTTATCCTTCCAAAATATAAAAAACGCATCCGTTCATTTTGTAAGGTACAGTTCCTGTAGTCTGAAATGAAAACAATAATCTTCTTCATAACCCTATGCTCAAAACATTATTCAAATACTGAATATTGTCACTTTATTTTCATTTCATGCATAGTCCCTTAGCTATTTGCTAAAAGCAATCAGTTACTCGCTGATGGGCGCTGGTCGGAGTCGCATGGACTACATCGTTTCATTATCACCCGTTTATTACTACTTCCATACATCCTTGCTATTAGGAGGGTCATTTAGCATATCATGACAATAAAACATGACACAAGAAGAGATAACCAATACCAATAATACCAATAATATTTATCAGGTATTGTGTTATCATTGACCCAATTGATTAAAAAGTATAATGTTAGATACGTCAGCATGTTGATAAACAGGGAAGAAATGAATAAAATTTCATTGTAGCTTTAATCCAAAGTTTGTCGGGTTCTCATTATACTACCGACGATATGACATGCAACATAGAATTCTTGATATACAGTGAACGCAGTACTTCATTCATACAAATTATTGACAGTGATGAAGGTATTGTTCAAGATGAATGACTACAAAATAAAACCATCTCGGATGTGATTATACTAATTTTCACTGGAATCACTCATCTAGGTACACGAGTTATTAAAATGAATTCAGTTGAACATAAGTCAATATTGGAGAATGAATATGACAGTTATTTTCATCCATGTAAGTTTGTATTTCATACCAAGCAGCAGTTCATGATAATCTAGTTATATTGTTGGTGGAGGTGCCGGGTATTTAGTAACGTTTACCTAATGTTTGTTTAGAACAAACTAGAAAGGATTAAAGAGTTCCAAGGTCTTTACTAATAATGACTTGAGGTCGATTGTATACGGATTGATAATACTGATCCGAGTAAAAATTAGATGATCAATTTATTACATATCACTGTTGAGTACTTTAATTTTATTATTATATATTATTTTATAATTTTATTTATATATATATGTGTGGGCTTATATATATATATATATATATATATATATATATATATATATATATATATATATATATATATATATAAATATATACCAAGTCATGGCAAAAGTGGGCCTATATTAAAACGTAAGAATTAAGAGATTCAACCGACCGTTGATATAGCCTAGTTTAATAAACTCAATTGTAAGCATACATATTCATTCCATGTAGCAGGACTATGCCTATATTATTGTTTTATTGATATTTTAATAGAAAATTCAGACATTCACTCATCCTTCCTTTAGGTTCATGGATTCGTTAATCAATTGTAGCTTGAAATAAAGTAGTACAATGCAATGCAATGTATAATTATTTAAATGAGGATCGTTCTAGCGACGGTCGTGATCGACATGATAGTTTTATGAAGATTGTTCAGCATTATATGTGAAGAGTATGTGAGTATGTGTGTATGTCATTGTATTATATACTCATAATTATAACAGATAATTACTTCTGAAAGCATTATAATTAGAAATTGTTCATTCGAAAAATCCATGTTAAAAACGAAAGTCGATAGATGAGTCATTAAAAAAAATACTACAAAATTATAAAAACATAGTACCTTATCTTTTCGCTATATGTTGATGAATGTTACCTTCAAAAATTGGAAAAAATTGTCAAACTTCTGGAATTTGTTTCAAAATGAAAAATATTGATACAATTTCTGAAAATTTCTGTAAGAATGAGTTTTGAGAAATATTTCGAATGTAAGCCTATTGTATTTATTTTTTTTCGAAAAGTTTTCAATGAGAATCTTCGAAAAACATCAACAAATTTCTTCAACTTGTGTTTTTTCTGAAATGTTGAGAGGATTTTCCATCAAATATTGAGACACACATTTCAATATAGGCCTACTATAAATTGTAATTGAACATCGTGTATTTTTTGCACTTAGGCGTATATCTTATCATCGTACTGTATAAGTTGTATATAAGTACAACTAATAATCACTCGACTTAATTTCCAACTCTTTTTATTAAATCTGTTGTTACCGAAACTTTCATAAATTGTTTGACATATTCTTGAATGAATAGGTCATATGTTTATAGGCCTATATAGTGTAATTCGGAATATTATGAACCGTGTTTACGAATATTATTATTTGCGTGCATTTTTTGTTTGTTAAATGTATACGTATGGCACTTTTTTTCCTCTCGATTCATTGATTTCATGACTACAGCTTACCGATTACAAATTTTGTTTACTGAATTTCTCCATCGAGAAATAAAACAAAACTTTCTATGCCAACATCCCGACTGATTATTTATTGCCATCGTATTTTAATGTTATCAGTGAATTTAATGTTTACAAATATTGGCACCAAGCCACAGATACTTTTCCGTTTTTCTTTGTGTGTTCGCGGACAAAGTTGAAATTTTTTGCCCTGATCAGCTCGAATACGGAGTGAAACGCGTAGAGTAGATCCGGCTTAACGATCGAGCGACGTACATCCGAGATGAGAACTGATGAAAAAACAAAGAAAATGGAAATAAAACTGTACTCTGACATGATAAAAAAATATATTAGAAGATGTATGTTGATCATTTTTTTTTATGAAAAAAATATGCCCAATTTCCAATATGTTACGTGTAATCCAACATTTCTGTATACGAACATAGATTATTAATTTTTGTGAATATAATATACTTCATTAACACTATCACTCTATAACACTATAACACTATTTAACACCATCATAAGAAACTACTTGCCTGGCGTGCATATCATTTTTTCATCTTCTATTTTAGTTTGGATACAGATTGGTAGGAACAGCGCTGGTTAGATAAATGATGATATTATTTTCCACCCGTCAAAACTGTGTGGAGCTAAGTAATAATTTCTAAAGCTAACAGTTATTCTACATTCTTTCAATTTGCCCGGGAGAAACAATTGTCTTGGAGTCTTGAAAAGTGCTCTCTGCTTCTGGTATAATAGTGAAATTGTAGTCAAAAGAAACATGTGGCAGTTAAATGATGTTTCTGAGAAATCTCGCGTTTGTCGTCAGCTTTTCATTTTCCTGCTTCCACTTAAAATATGCAACATCCGCAAAAACAGCTTTAATGTCAGTTATAGAAAAACTGCTCCTTTTATGCCTAGCTCTTTATATCGTGTGGGCTATGATAATTTTCAACAATCTGTTCAGGGACAACAACTTATATAGAGACGAAACCGTTATTTTATACATATATTCTTGTATAATTGCTTAATTTGGAATTCTTCATTTATAAATGGATGAGTATACGTTGGAAAAAACGCCTTATTGTTCTAGTACTTCATATAAATGCATGTCAACAATATGAAGTAAGATAGTTGTTTAATCTCTACGTGTCATTCTATATTTATTGCTATATTCAATTAATATTTGCGTATATGTTCACAATTTCACCAACTGAATATGCGAAGTTTAAGGTTGAAGGTGTTTGAGTACGTACTGCATTCCTAACGTTTCGTCAAGACTTTTGAATTCTTAATAGCTTCGAGAATATTCAGAGAGAAATCCTTCAGAGCTGGTTTCACGAACTCTCAGTCAAGTATTAATTAGATAACTATTAGTTAAAGTACACGAATAACATACACACCCATTGCAATATAACCTGTTTTTTTTTGGTGCGATATATCACTTAATTCACTAACTATCAGTTCGTTAATCCAGGTCTTATTGAAAATCAATATCATCACTTTCAATTGTATGTATGTTATTCGATTCCAATTGTTGTACTCTTAATTATATGTCAAGCGTTTTTGTCTAACAATAAGTCATGTAATCCACTGAGTACACAGTATTCGTAATGCACTTCGGTTTTATTCTCAGAAAGTTGTTGTTGGAGTTAAGGAACGACTCTGTCTTCTCGTTTATTATTGTAATGTAACACAACGTACTTGTGTTCTTTGTACGATATCCTTTCCAGTATATTTGTAGTAGTATATGTAGTACCAAACTTGTATTATTCACGAAATACGAAGGTCGTCTATGCTTACTGAACGATTGGAAAAACTTCGATGATTCTCAAGAAGACTCACTGCAGCTTCAAAAATGCAACGCTTTCGAAGGATATAGTTGTGTTATTACTCGTAAATCTCGTCCTTAAAAATAATGTATTCTCAAAACATCACAGCTATACAAATAGAACGGTGATTTTAATTTCTTTGAAAAGTCGGTAGACAAGCTTCTCTTCTCATTGCTACAAACATTTATTTATAATTATTTGTAAAGGATTTAGTTTCAAGAGTCTTAAGAAGGAAAATGAAACACTTTGGCACGGTATGCTGAGTTTGTTCGGGTCACTAAAGCTATCTCAAATTGGTGTTCGCACTGAGCCATGTATGTTTTTGTCCAAAATGGTTGAATTTGAAAATACCAACAAATCACGTCATCTCGTATCAATGTTCAAGAAGTTGGTAGTTTGGTCAACTTTTATATGATCTGTGGACAAAAGATTCATTTTGAGAGGTATAGTTTGTGAAGTTTTCAAAGTAGTTTCCGCTATAAAACATGAGACGTTGTTTATCAAGGTAATGATTTTATATTCAACTAATGTATCAATGGTAAGCATTGAACTTGGTGTATGACGTATGAACTTGTGGAAATAAAGCATTGACAGTTTCGAAGAAACTAAACCCAACTAAACAGGCATACTATATGTTCATATTACAGAAACATCGAATGTATATTTTATTGTAAATTGTCAAAAGCTCATCAACTTCACAGATGAAAATGAATAGCATTGTCGAATTCGAAGATGTTAACAATTTTCACTTGTAAAATAAACGACTATAGATTCAGAATGCCAGGAAAATTCTAAATCGAAATTAAAGATTCTGTTTAATAAAATATTATAATATATTTCAATTTTGTCACAATGATGTAAATTATTGATATGGTGACTTTTATGAAAATAGACAGAAAGATCGTGAAACTTACGAACAAATATGTTGGTCACATTTTCACGTCAAAATGATAAAAATGAACATATCAAAACTTTATTGTTCATCTTAAATTTATCAACACATTTATGAAGTCACGATGTCACTACATTTTCAGTGAAGTCATTTTCCAGGAAACGCTCCAATTTCGAATTTGTTCGCTCAAAATAGTTGGGGGGAAGATAACGAATACTCTTTTTAGATAACATTCTTTGGCCATTAACTGAGTCAATTAATCTTCTATTCAATAAGCAAGTGAATACAGAAATACTGATCACAAATTTGATGAGCCAGTATGTGATCATATATTTCGAAAAGATATAAAAGTCAAAACTTATTGTTTTGCGAACAATTTGTAAATAGGTAATCGTAGATTATAATTTCCAACCACTCAACAATAATAGCATCACAGAAAGTTATTCCACAAAACATCTTAGAATTCGTCTCTGAATCCAAGTCGATATTGTCGATTGCAGTTTACTAAGTGCACTCTTTTTAAGTGGGTGCATGTCATGTGAAAGGGTTGTAGGCAACCCTTGATTCTCATGTGGCTAGGTTTTGTATCGATCTATGCCTGGATGCTGGTAGCTCTCTCTTGAACCTCCGTGTAGCCTCCGGGTATACGTTACATTGCATCACGCGTGTACAGATGATCGCGTTAAAGGGGTGTCGAAAGTATTCGAATATATGATCTGCTATAGGGGTGTGCAAACCACCGGATATCAATAGAATAATGACCGGTCGCACATACGCGAGAAAACGTGCTGAACGTCATTGATTGCAATTATTGGTTGTCATTGTGCTCATCGTAATTATAACTCCATAACATTATACTCCTGACGGATCTGTCACAAGCTTCTTCGTTGTGTATTTTACTCATGTTTTTAGTAATTCATTCTTTATATTCGTAGTGTACATCTGAATAGGTATCATTTAAATTGGCGTTATCTCAATTGGATGATGGATACAATGATGAGATTGATTGAAATGTAACTGTAAGGATTAAATTTTGCAATCATTTTTTATCAGTGATGTAGCGCAGGAATTACCGACGAAGGAATAGCTTATGTTTCAGTCTGATTCATTTCATCACTACGGTTGTACGCATATGTTATTAGTACTTCACTTCTATGTAACCCAAGAAAAATGTTATTATATTATCACGTGAATTCCAAGCTTGGTAATACACAGGCGTGCTTTGGATGTCAGAATATTCGTAAAATCTACAGACGTTAGAGTTCAGTTTTCAAGAGAGTCTTGGAGACACATTACGTTTAATATTTAAGGTTTCACTTCTCAGTTTGTGGCCGTTTGCACAAATTACTTTCCGGAACAATCCTCCCAGTCAATTTTCTTCCGAATTGAGTTGGAAAAAAATGGGAATTTTGTAATAATTTTTTAATATTGCGAAGAGTGTATAGTTATTCTGGCGATCTCATCCTGTATTATGTTTTCATATTGATATCATTTTAAAATTGTGTTTATAACTGTTTTAGTTTATATACATAAAGCTGCTTGTGTCCAAATGTACAATGACCGTACTCGTACTCTAGGAAATGACCAAACGATTGCGATCATAAATCTGCATATGTATAAAAGAATATGAAATCTGTATATGAAATAAAAAAGTGTCCATTTTTAGGAACGAGTAGAATACTAATTCCAAGTTGTGCAATCTGCGTTTTTCATTGCGGGGTGAGAGGATTATCGAAGTGAGCACGGCTCATGCATGCTGTCTCTAAGTCGCATCAGCGACAGTGACCAGTAGAGAGGAAATGTGGTCTCCCTGGATAATAAACGGATTACATTAATCTGAGGCAAGGCGCGAGTTCAATCGCTGATGGGAATTTTTTCAAGAGTTATTTTTATGATGATGTGTTCCTCATGTAAACGTAACCGTGGGCATTACATATGAGAGATATAAACTAGATTCGACTGAAACTCTAAAACGCATCGTTAACATTTCGAAATGGAATGGGTACGTCCACCAATTTAGTTTCGCTTTATTGAATGAGTATTTGTGACTTGTAACGAATTTGAATTACTATGCTATAAAATGAAGCTCATCTTGACGTTGGCTATAGTTCAATCATCTGTAATGAAATTGTGTCACGTCAAACACTATTTCACGAAATACTAAGGACATTTCTGTAGTTTTGAGCAGAATATGATAATACTCGACGTTTTTCTTTTCGTAAGCTATATTTTTTCATCTTATTCATTTGCTTCATCCACATTCCCTTTGTACTCACAAAAAATCTCGATGTTGACGCGTCTTTAGAACCTAACATTGATCGATTCATTCATTCATTCAAACATACTCATTTGAAACAGAGAACCATATCGCATACGATCGAATTTGACAATATTTCGTGCTCACTTTTCTCATTTATTGTTTTCATACAATAGATCCTTCGAAGAAAAATTTAAAAAAAGGTATTTTGACTATTTCAACCTTTCTCGAATTCTGTGAAATCACTTTAAGATTTTCGGTTATTAAATGAACACTAATTTTATAATTTTAATTGAAAAAGTAAATGTATTGATTGAAACAAATTAGATTAGCCTACAAGTTACAAGTTATAAGTTATACAATTCATACTTAAAATACGCATTATCTGTGATGGTTGTTTATGTTAACAACGAGGGCAGTAGGGGGGTTTTGAAGGGCAATTATGGTAGATTTTTGGTACTTTTGTGTTAGCTGCTGATGGAAGTTTCCCACGCTCGGCGTTTAGTCGGAACAGCTGGTGAAGTCGAGATGGCGTGAATTGTAAATCAGAATGGCAAATTGTCAAACACAGATTTTTTTTTAATATATACTTTAATCCACACGTTTTTAATATTATTTAAATACTTTTCAAACACTCGCGATTAAATTTGATACATTATTGTATGCACTCGTTTTTAATATTGATTGAATACTTTTCAAACACTCACGGTTACATTTGTCACATGTTTTAAAAGTTTCTACTCTAGATTATTATCTTGGCACAACTTGCCTGTCTAGCGGCCCTTGATGTAATCTCAATATTTCCTTATATTTCTTTGACAATTCTCTTCAGTATACAATACACCCTAAATGTATTGGACTACTGAAACTACATTTTGATTGGCTGTGATTTTTGTACACATAGTTTTTTTGGTTGCATTTACTGAGATCTTAGTAATATTTGGATTTTAAAAGCATTCTCTTCCCTCTGTAGAAACTATATATTTAACATATGACTGGCGTTATGGTCACGCTCAAACGTGTGTGAATGGATATTGTCCACATTAGAAATGGTCTGGATTGAGAAACAAAATACCCACATTATTTTCGAAATGATAATTATCAAATTAAATTGCTTCCATATGCTCGAGTAAACACAACCACGTCCAAGTTCTGTTTCCGTATCTTGACCTCTGACACTTTGACTTTTGCTACTGTCAAGGATAAAAACCATTTTTTAGATCATAAAAATGAACAGTAATAAAAAAAAATGCGAAATAACTACGACATTGGTATCATAGATTCTCAATCGGTATATGTTATTTGACAACACGGCACCTCCACCGCCACCAAAAATAAATATATGTAATAAATTTAATTATTCAGTCTTGTCTGCTATGAGTAAGAATATATTCATGTTCCAACTTCCAAAGCTACCGATTACATTCAGAACATGCATATGCCAATCACAGTTCAGCGAAAAAATTATTGGAAATGCTGAAAAAAGTTATTTTGGACTCTCATATAGTAACCTAACTGAATGTTAAACAAACGTGTCCTCGTTTTATACGTTATCACGCTAACATGATCGGACCCCTATGCTCTACTAAACGCACATTGTGTCACGGAGTGTCACACCAATCGCTCACAATGTCACACTAAACGCACGACGTCGCACAATGTCACGCCGAAGGGGCTCGATTGACATACAAGACTGTGACAGACTGCAGGTAGTGAATGCGGTATACGCATCCGTTTCATTGTTGCGTGTAAAAGATCAAATGATGAATAGTGCTGCAGTTACTTGTATGTCTAATGTTAACAAGCGATTAAACAACGCGTATAGCATACCGACAACTGACGTTGACAGTTGCAATTGTTACGAGTCGATTCATACGTCCAGTGAAAATACTGGAAATATACAATGTTGACCTCACAGGTTGTTGAGAGTGATGTCATTTTCACAGTGCGTTATTATTTTGATATCATGCACAGTAATAACATGTATGTACTATCAATGACTTCATAAGTGAATTATAATGGATAGTGCACATTGTGTAAGGGTGAATAATATCTACAGATAGACTTCTCGTGCCTTCTCATTTCATAACGAATGTTCTTTTGTGATTTTTTCCCCATAAATTACATTTATACAGGAACCCAGTCTACTATAGATGTCTACGTAGGCACCGCGCTAGAAACACTGGAGTCATCTTAGGCGTGGGTTCGAGTCCCGCATCCTTTCACTTTGCCTTTCCCTTCATAGTTTCATTATCACGTTCTCATTCGTACCCCCGAATAACCCAGTTGTTGGTGGAGTCGTTAAGCAAGCAAAACTGATAACATTACATTCATATGTTGGATAATTACCATAGAAATGTTCAAATGCAGGTGTACATGTATACACGAGGGAAGATCTGAACCATGCGTGCGTTAATGGCGTGTGATGAGGGAGACGATTTATCGGAAGCGTCTTCTTTCGTGTATACGACTATATATTTTTATTATTCAGTGATTATTGAAGAACAATTATTTTGTATTCAGTTCCATTGTTCATAAATTCAAGGCATATCTCGTAAAAATGGTTCACGATATTTCCCTCATGTTTTGTATATACTTATGAATATTTCAGATACATCTGAGCAATATATTTTTCAGAATAATAATTCGAATCATTTATCATTCGTTCGTTATTCGGCTCATAGAATAGTATATCTGATAAATTCGGTTCTGCTAGTAACATTGTGCTGACAAATTGGTTCAATATCAACTAATTGTTTGTGTTTGACAAGTTAGCGGTCGAAAAGTATCTCGAAAGCGACAGTGTTTTGCAACAGAGACCGATGGAAGTTGTTCTACACATTCTGACCTAGCTGTCATTTAGTGTAGAGTAGAATTCGATTACCAGCACAATTCGCAGTTATCTAGTGTTTTTTAAGTTTATTTTTCCTCCTTTTTCTTCATCCTTTCAAGTTTCAACGGTATTGTTCTTTAATAAAAGACCGTGACCCGCCTACTACTCGGCAAGCCTACTTCCTATTAATCTTACATGAAGGAAATATGGTAGACATATTTCATCTTATATATCCTAACAATAAAAAATATATTGTTCTATTACACAAAAAACCTATACGGCATAGGCTGTGTTCGGTTGTAAATAAGAAAGGTGTGGAAAGGTTATATACGTTTATGTGAAATTTGTAATGGTGAATAGCTGTGTCGTATATGACTGAATCAATTTTCCCATTTCAACATTTGCCCTTTCGAACCCTTTCACTTTGCAATGTAACTAAAAAATATGTGGTTATAGTGAAACCTTTGAAAGGGAATGCTGTGCCGTATGTTGGCTATTCGTATGTAGTCAACGTGTGACTGAATTCTACACGTTATTTGAGACAATATTCCAACTACATACTCACTCAATGAATGGAAGCTGTGGCCCATAGAACATTGAGACTGCACCTGTTACATACACGATTGTCGAAATAGAACTCCAGAAGTTTATCGATGGAAAATCATAGTTCCAAGTTCCCACCTGAAGCAAGATTTATCTTTCAATTCTGAAAAAAGATATTAACAAAGTTTTGTCTAATTTAAGATCTTATAGGTTGCACATTTTGAAGTTTGTATATATTTTCTTAAAAGAACGTAGGCCTTTATTCTATATATTTCTTTGTTTAACGACAGGTCTGAAAAATAATTGATGTGGAGTGAATTTCTGTTACATCTCAGAAAAACATGACTTTTCAAAAGAATACTGCGTCCGCGAAAGTTTGAACTAATATGCCAATTTTATTCTTTGATCTTTCATGCATTTACATTTTACTCATTTTTCGTGTGCGCTGAAATCTTTCTCATAGAAAAGTAAACATATTTGTACAAAAGTCTCACTGGATTAAAGTATCAATTCAAATATAATATTCTTCGATCAAAAAGGTCTGTGAGTGAATCTTCATGTTCTCGTTTCTATATTTGTCAACGGAAAAGAGCACTGGTATTTCCATATCGGATTTAAGGCATACCCCGGGCAAAAAGTTTCCACCAGAGTGATTTTACAGATTTAAATTATCATAAAACTTCAACAGTGCAAAATGAAAAAAATTGAAAGAATAAAAAATACATCATGAGATGCAGATGATATTAGTCTAAAATGCTAATGACTGAAATATTAAGATAAAAAGGGTGGAAATAAGATCATGAAAAATGGTAATGTGAAATACATAGGTACATGTGGAATGTAACAGTATAATACTCGATATTTTTGCCATCGAGCGTCATCTTCCTGCGTACTCTTGATTATAAATAACATAGTCGATTGTTAGTGTTCATTATGTATCGACAGTATTTTAGAAGATAGTCATCTGAATGGTGTGAAGAAGTTTTTCTACAATATGTTTAGACGGCAAACTACTATACGATCGTATGTCACATTGACACTGAAAATGTTTCGCTGTAGGTAAGTTCGTCCTTTTGAAACTCGTCCTTATGAAAAAATATTCTATGCATGGCAGCAAGCGAAAATACCGTCCCTACAGTTTTACCACCACTGAATATTCTTTCGTAATTATAATTACAGGAAAACGCCATATATGCGTTGTTAGAGTAGCGGATAGTAATAGTATGTCGACTTTTTAGCCAAACTTTTGCCTACATTCGCCAATTGGGTGACATTTAAGTTATAGATGGGTAAAAACTGCTTCGAGTGGTACCAATTTAGCACATTTTAAGTTTTTTCCCCAAAATGGCTGACCCGATTAAGCTGAAAATTTTCAGGAATGTGTATCAAAATGTAATTCACATTCACGCAAAATTTCATCTTTAAAAAAAAAATCATTTTTCCGCTGTGTTATTCTAATGGGTATTTTTTAAATTTATGAAATTCATAAAAATAAAATTTACCACCCTATAATGCCACAAAACTATACAGATCTAAGTTAGATGAGGAACCATGATGAAAAAAAGTTTGAAGTCGATAGCTGTAGCCGTTTGACCTGTGGAAAACCGATAAAAAATATAAAGAAAACATAAAAACGAACACCAATTTTTTTCAGTATGTCAAATTGAATTCTTGCTAAAGCTCGTCTAATCATCATCAATATAGTGGTTATCTCATTTGTTCTGATATATTTGCCTGGATAATTATTTCATGAGTAATTTAATTTCTGTACAACATTTTGAAAATGAACTGCTCTGTATCTATACTAGGCCCCCATTGCATAAAATTTAACATATACATTTGTATTGCTTTTTATATTTTCAATCCATTCCACAACCTAATATGAATCCATGACTCACGTTTTATCTACATTTCATGGTATTAAAACTCAGCTATCACGTGGTTTATTTTATCGGGATATTATTTGGCGTCATTTGCCAAGCACCAATAGACTGAAGGCTCACTCCATTAGGGTATGTAATTGGAAGGGTGGTTCCCTATGACCCCATGGGACCACCTTGCTTTGCTGATGCTTACATGACCTTTGCCCTAGACTTCTAGTAGCTATACGCGGTCGAACCTAGTTAGCTCGAAACCAACTGATAAAAATATACCCTGCTACGTTGTTTTTCCATTAAGGAAAGTTGTTTTTCGAACGTCTAACCATCGTGTAATTAGATTGGAGGACAACCCGTAACCACTTCAAGAACTTTTCTTAAGGGTAAATCTTCATCTTATAAGAAATCATTTTATGATGTACCTTTATATATATTGTTATTAAAAAAATTCACAGAAGAACGTCGAACATTTCTTGAACTTTTCCTCGGATCGTGTTTCCGGAGACCCTCGTGAAACCACCTGTATAAACTTAAACACATATCGTGATCAATTTCCTGGTGAATTTATTCACGTATCTAGAGGAAGAAACTTGGAAGACCTTGAAATTTGTCACTTTCCAAGTTGAATTCATATTCATATTTCGTTTCATTGAACTTAATTTCTCAATATTATTTTCTTTGGATAGTTATCACGAAACATAACCAATATTCTGTGAACAAATTTTCTAAACTAACTCGAACGACTGGTTCAAACTGACAGTATTTTGTAATATTCGATTTATTTTGTATATCTTATTGTTCTCTTAATTGATGAAATAGTTTATTTTATTTAACTTCAACAAAGAGTAATTTTATTTGTAATTGTATATAAATAGTAAATATATCCGGCCCATATTTCATCATCCACGCACTGACAAAATCGTAATAACATATTAATGCATTATTACACAGTGCCTGAAACTAATGGTGAAGTTTATCACTTAATAACTTATTGGAAATGTGTATTATCCTCACGATAAAGGTCACAACGGAATATTTAGTGCATTCTGCTCGCCAGTCATCAATTATTTATATTTACCGGTGAAATTGTACTCGTGTATCAATAAAATACAATAATAAACCATGGGGTTTCGTTACACAATGCTTTAAAATGGTTTATGTAGCTCTTGAATCATTGAAATAACTTTTGAAATCACCTTATATAGCCTCGCTATTTTTGAAGAAGAATACATTTGTACATGCGGACTAATTGTATGAAATGTATCTTCTTTAGATTTTCATACAGTTACAGTTCTTATTCCATTTTCATTTGTTCTAAATATATTTATCCTTGATTCTAATTATCGCACATATACCTCTTTTTGAAAATTTATATATAAACATTATACGAATTTGCATGCATCGGCTGTTTGCTGTGTTTTATTTTTTCATTTTATTATGTTCTAGTTACACTTTATTCACTTCTAAGACTATTCAATAGTTGGGTATAATTATATTCTCAAACTGTCTAATTACCAGAAGATTGTTAGATTGATTCAATTGAAGATAACAGTTAATTGAAACTGGAAATGTAAAATAAATCTTTTACTAAAATGTCGTTGCTCAATGATGTGACTCGGTGTACACAAAATCATCTATAATTGACATCAAACTGTGTCGAAATGATCAGTTATGATGTGAATGATGAGTTATTAGATGTAAATGCTGTAATAACAAGGCTCATTGCGCTACATATTGGTGCATGCAATTGCACACTGTAGTGCACTGAAATCGATGCCGGTACATTAATGTCCTATCTATACTCGAGCAACATATTCAAATAGAATCGAAGTAGACAGAGTACACTGTCGAACAACATACCTGGTAATGACGCATAGTTTCATTTCAGTGTTGCAACGATGGTATTTGATTGTATTTAAATTATTATTTAAATCGAAGCAATTGCGACAGCACTGATTCCAAACAGTCTACTGTCATGCGTGATCTCGTGTCTGTCACATATTGTCATATCAGTGATTCCTGTGAAGCAACCCTCAGCTTAGCGGTACGAAGTGTGCCTTCGGTGGGAGGGTGCTAGAGTTCGAATCCAACCAACGCCAATTTTTTATTTTTGAAAAAGTTATATGAAACTGGTGGTCATGAGAAAAGTTGATTATTTCAGCTACAGACGAAGGGATTTTTTTGTTTTTGTTTTTTTGCCAGTCACACGTGTTCCTAGCTGTAGACAGCTGCTGCGCATGCATGCTCGATACAACGGACTATTTGGAGCCAGTTCTGTCGATTGCCATCGTTAATTAAAACGCATGTTTGAGGATCTATATATGATAAGAGTATTAACGTAAAGCGTGGCTTAGCGTCGAATAATTAATAGTGAATATTTATTTTCGTGTTGAATTTTATTTAATGATAATAACAATCGATTAAAAACTGAATACAAACTTTCATGATATTATGAAATGAACATTATATTTGAATTGTGATTTCATGAAAGTACCAACGGGAAATTGTTGTATTCTGTAGGCTAGATTTGTTTGACAGAACCATAGAGAATAGATAAGCTACCTGGTACTTCTGTTATATATCACATCTATGTACAAACGATGAATATTGGAACTTACAATCCCCATAATATATATATATATATATATATTTTTTTTATATATATATATATATATATATATATATATATATATATATATATATATATATATATATATATATATATATATATATATATTATGGGGATTGTATTTTTTTTTTATATATATATATATATATATATATATATATATATATATTATGGGGATTGTAAGTTCCAATATTCATCGTTTGTACATAGATGTAATATATAACAGAAGTACCAGGTAGCTTATCTATTCTCTATGATTCTGTCAAACAAATCTAGCCTACAGAATACAACAATTTCCCGTTGGTACTTTCATGAAATCATAATTCAAATATAATGTTCATTTCATAATATCATGAAAGTTTGTATTTAGTTTTTAATCGATTGTTATTATCATTAAATGAAATTCAACACGAAAATAAATATTCACTATTAATTATTCGACGCTAAGCCACGCTTTACGTTAATACTCTTATCATATATAGATGCTCAAACATGCGTTTTAATTAACGATGGCAATCGACAGAACGTCATATATATATATATATATATATATATATATATATATATATATATATATATATATATATATATATATATATATATATATATTTATAGTAAAAAATCTATCTAGTGATCTTTAGGCATATTACTCTAAAATTCACATCACATACTGTCACTCAATCAAGTTTGATTAGACTATTAAGACCTAGAACTGATAGTAACTTACATGGTTTTATACTCGTATAATTCTCCAACTTCTTCTAGTACATACATCAAAATCAGTTTGTAAAACACAGTTTATATATTCCATGTTTTCATACGCGATATGAACGGCTCGGCGATTTCCACATCCAACCGAATAGAAAATCAATTTGTTTGGTAAATTTACTGGCTGTCTCATAAATATCCTTTAAAATCATGGCTGCATGCAAGTTTTGGTTCATATAGTCATTGTCAGATTCTAGCCAGTGTCAATCTAGCAGTCTCGTTGGGTAGACCATATATATCATTTAGGGTCTTCTCGTGATCGATGATGATATGGAATATGAGATAGTAGATTTATCATTCATGTAGGCTAGTTTATTGCATGAAGAGAAAAGTTATTGATATGAAAATACATAGCGGAAAACCTATTATCTAAAATATACGTTCTTTATACAAATCATAGAAAAGTTTAAATGAGAAAATGAGAACATAGACGAGAAAGAAGTATATTTTTTTTCACATCAACGATAAATAAATTAGGTTTGTTGAAATTTTTGTTTGTACACTTCTACAAGTTTCATACGTCACTGAGATCTAGAGCAAGTCAACTTCAGCCGGCATTCATCAAATCTTGGCTGACATTTTCTTTAACATGCGATATCCGACCGAATACAGTCTGCTACTATGAAAGGAAAGTTTTTCGTTTCTTTGCACAGTTGGATGCCAAACTTGTACGTAAACTGCGTCTTGGATCAAAACATTTCACCCCGACAAATCTACCCTAGAATCTAGAGTATATTGCTTATTTGTCAAATATGATCATGCCTTTGTGTAGGCAAGACGGTTGAATGTAAAGAAAAGTGGAGCTACATAGAAAACTGTCTATGAAATAATAATTCTGTTTCTTCAATATTCGCGCAAAATTACATATGGTTTTGTTCTCTTTGTGATTAGGATATATACTTGCGGGGTCATGGACACGCTATTTTGTGAACTACAGACGTACTTGAAGTGTGTTATACTTGTTTGGTTATACTGTCACATACTTGGTTAGCATGTGGTATGTGAGACGTGAGAGAGTATGTTTATATAACAACAAAGTATGAACACTTTACAACCAATGCAAACTATTGGAACGGTAGAAAATGTAGTTTTTGCCGTCGGAAAAGTTACTGAACAAGTCGAATTGAATGACATTCAAAAAAGAATGAATCACAAGTGATTCACAAAACTGGCAGAACTCTACTCACTCTTTTCTTGTCTGTAGGGAAATATAATTGACAGCCCTTTATTGACTTCGTTCCGTACAAATAAAGTGATAAAAAAGAGAACAAAATTAAATATCGGCTTCTATATTTAATATAATTCTGTTAATAGAATACTTGTGAAAACGTGTTAATAACAGTAAGAGACTTGCATGTGGGAAGTAGTTTTTTTTCATCCTTCAAACAAGACGAAACTTGGAGTTCATGACCGACTTTACTCGGTAATCATTCATTTCATTTCTATGAACAATTATTGGGAAATGTATTTCATTTTATTTATTAATTAATTCTGTATTTATTTAATTTCATTTGAAAAATTTTACTTCGAATTATAATGTTGTTTGAGAATGAAAGTCGTTTTGAATATTTGTTTTGGGCTTCAGAATCATCCATTCTCATCAATGTATATCTTCATCTCTATCCCTAGTTTCATGCATGATACCTTTCCATCTCTCTTACTCGGCCAACTTTGTTTCTTACTTCGAACCGTTTATGTGAAGTTTCTGTGGAGTTCAACTAAGCTTGGCGCAGCACTATATGTGTGTGTGTGTGTGATTTTGATCGATTTTCTTCCAATTCATTACAAATCGTTCAGTTACCTTCCATCTTCATTATACTTCACGTCGAACATTGGACTTCTCAATCTCACAGTTCAGTAGAGTCATCAAACAGTGCCCTCTCGTTTCACGCTGCTGAAACTAACATTGATAACATTAAAGTGATGAAAATTCAGATACACACTGAATGATGTTGTATTTATTCATTTGTTCTATATTCTCTTGCTTCGATATTGAAATCAGTTGGGAGTCTATTACCCTTTATGATGTTTTGAACGTGTTTATTATTAACTTCTACTGGTATTACATAATAATGTTGAATACATACCAGGAGATTAACTCTTTAAAACTTGTACTTCAACTCATATACAACAGAGGAGATATTCCAATATGAAAATACTTACATATTTTCAATTTTAATGTAGAATAGAAACGTCATACCACCTAATCACTGTTTAGTAAAGAGCAAGTAATAGCTATTTTGGGATTCAAAATATAGATATATACTGATGAAAGTAAATAAAGTGTGTGTAACTCTGAAGCAAATTTAGTAGCAATATACATCTCTGAAATCAATGAACTCGTTTAAATTGTCGGGTAAGGTCAAACCAGCTGTCACATTTTTATGAAAAATGCTACACCCCTTCGGTCCACGTCTCTGAGTTTTCTCCTCTGCGGCGTTTGGCATCCCACATATTTCTTTCGAATCTAGATGATATATCAACATGCCTGCTGTATATATGTATATATATATATATATATATATATATATATATATATATATTTATATATATATATATATATATATATATATATATATATATATATATATATATATATACACTTATTTTCAAACTGAATGTAAAATGGAAAATGAATTCATATCGCGGTTTTTTGTTGGGATCTCCAGCGTATAATATTAACAAGTTGGCAGGTTTTTCAACCCCAATTCTCCAAAGATGGCTTGTTAGTTGCCATCGTGGTGACTGCTTCTTGTTGTCAAGTTTGCTGGAATATTATTCCTGTGACGCAATTCTGATGCCAGACATGATGACATTTCGTGTGAGCATAGAAATTGTAAGTTGTATAAGCACTTCTCAAGTATAATCACACGGGACTTCTCCTGACTTTATTTGTAAGCTACAAACAATTCACGATTGGCTGTGGGGAACCAATCAGTGAACAAAGTCACGGTATCTCATATCAAACGAACTCCTCTCAAGAACTCTTTCTAAGCTCACCAAAATACTGTAAAACTATCAATAGGCTTCTGTCAACTATATCAAAAGGCTTCTGTCAAGTAACGTATTACAAACAATAGTTACCATAGCAATACAGCGAAGTGGTGGACTACCAAATATTAAAAATGGTCAATTACGACTGGTGAACATTGTTGTATGTCTCTTTCAACAATGAGTGACTTCATTTGATAGACATATCAGCACATTCCTTGAGCAGCTCATTATGCGCTTTATATGAGACTTGAACACGGTCATCTTATCGGCGAGCATATTATCATATTTGCAATCATTTTTCAGATACCGTATACTCATCTCTGTAGAGCGTGAACATAACATAACTACTAACAAATAACATTACATAACATAATATACATAACATTTACTAGCAAATTGTGTTACTTATTACAACCGACCGTGGCGCTTCAATTAAACAACCGGCTGCCTCGGTTGTTGTAATAAGCTTGAATTTCGATTTTTTTTTTAACTCACCTTGAAGGATATCTCCAACTCACCCAGAACCCATACATGCATCATACATACGTACGTATACATATGTGCATGATCATGTATGTATTTTGATGTATATAATATATATGATGCATACATGATGAATATACATACATAGGCCTACATCTATGTATATATGCATTATAATTAATCATGATCTAATTTCATTGGGAAAAGCCAACTCTGTAAAATTGTCTTCAGAATTTAATGTCAATGATTCAAAATATGTACGTACGTTGAATTACTTTTAACAGTTATATTCTGATTTTTTTTTTATAGAAAACTATCATTATTCGATACTCTTCGACATTATTCCAACCCGACCGTGTTGAAGATCTCTATGCTAATCATGTCAGAAATAACACAATCTGTATGTTGATAAATTACTTCGTCATTTTGATGAGTTCTTAACAAGACTTCGGAGCCCGAGCAATTAGTTCTACCACCCAGACGTTCAGACATACTCCCTATATGATTATATTATCCAACTGATGAAGCCAAAGATGATATTATTGAGCTGTAGGCTGTATACTTCTGTATAATTATCAATCAACTTTAACGATCATGTATATGAACGGGCATCTGTTCTATATACAGAAATTGGTATGGGTGAAATTTTTGGTGGAGGTGCCGAGTTCATGACCAGTCTTGCATTCTGTAGTGACAACCTTTCAAATAACTTTGATTGTATGAACATACAGATAATAATTCCATATTTGGGATCTGCAACTTCAGTGAAGATTTTTGTCGTATTTTAGCCCTCGTGAATAAAATATGTTTCATATTTTGTCATCGGATCTTACTCTATGGTATATATATATTTTTTTTTTTTAAGAACATCGAAACTTGATACAAAATCTTTGTTCCCCAATTAAGGCTGTTGATGAAAGATGGGATCGTTTTGACGGGGCACGACAAGGGCGATCTTACCACCCCATTTTGATTAGATAAAAGTATTTCAGTTTCCGAACGTCCGGAACACATTATGACTGTTTCTGTGATATGTATCCGGCCACAAAACACACGAATGTCGATATCTTCCACTTTGAAGTAAGTCTCTTGGGCAATGATCACTTCTTTCCATTAACAGCAGATGTAAATTTTATCATTATACAAAATGGACAAAGAAAAAATGTGTGATAGGCCTATAATGTTATAATTAGGCCTATCACTCTACTAATTATAGGTCGTGGTCCAAGCATTTGCTTCGAGGACTGGTCATTCTCATATAATTTCTTATATGAGGTATATAGTCATTCTTAAATGGGCACACATATACACATGATACACATACACATGATATTCATTTATTTGATGTGAAAGATTACTACGTTTCCTTGTGAGTCACCCAAAAGTTCATGAAAAGTTGATGATGAAGGAAGATGAAAAGTGGTTGAAAAGTTGAGATTCGTGATAGATGAAAGTTAATGAGAATGAGAGTGAGATAACAGAAGAGAGGAAACTCTGGGTTTACTAAAATACTTGATTCTCAACTTCTCTCTGTCTCTCTGTTCCTCTCTTTCTCTCTCTCTCTCTCTTTCTCTTTCTCTCGTTCTCTCTAACTCTCTCTCGCTTCTCTCGTGGAGTGTAAGTCATCAAAATAATAGTGAACCAATCTTCAATCCATCCTGACCTTTTCCTGATCATTTTCAGAGTTCATGTCCTATTGAACGAGCATGTATCATCCTGAATCACCGTATGGTACATTGTGCTGGATCACTGCCACCAGAGTCGTTGTCTTCCCAACTAAATTGTGATAGGCTTACTCCTACTCCTCGCAGATCGTAGACGACGCTTTTAAATCGCCTCAACCATGGAAGAACATGGAGGTATAACCGACGTTGATGCAGTCATACAACTCATGAAGTCATACAGCTACTTTTCTCTAGAATGACGTTCAATGTGTTAGAGACCTCTATAACATATAGTGAGCAATTATGTTCCAAGCGATTCGTTACGCAACAATCAATCTCCCTCCTTTCATGTCTCATTCATTAGAATAAAAATCATCCAATTTATAAATCAAATTTCTTCGGCGTCCTGAAAGAAAGAATTACAGTCATTATTTATTTCAATGAACCTCAATAAATTGAATGGATTGAAAAAGACACTAAAATTGAATTATCTCTCTCCTCTTAAGCTAGCAGTGAGAAGTTTAAGCTTTAGTTTCACCAATTTCTCCCTCTCTAGTTTATATTTTTCCTCTCTTTCTAGCCAATGCACATTTTATCCCTATACCCTTTCGCATATCAATCGCATACACACTATAACTCTATCTCGTACTATTCGTTGTATAACAAAACATATAGCTATATATGTGTCCTCCGATATAGCATTGATCTAGATTTTTTGATCACAACAATTGCTCTCCCCGTGGTTCACTGAAGTGTTTTTTCCTTGATTACTGATTTGGCACGATGTAACGATCTGAATTTTGTTATTCTATTCCTGTTTTTCTACCCCCGATGTTTATTGTGATCGTTGTCGCTTTCCATTAACTAGCGACGCGTCGTTCTAGAAGGATGTGGGATTGACTGCTATTGTGGGCGGGAGTGGAGCTATAAGGGTGGCTTAAGAACTCACAGTGGCATAAGTAAGGGAGGTTGAGTGCCAATAACCATAAACACAGTTCAGTCTGTGGTTGAGTATACGGTGGTGGACCACATGCAGGTTGCGGTGGTTATTATTGCATGTTCTAACGAAAAATGCACTAATGACTAGATATAGAATAACAAATCTGATACCACCTCCTGTAGTAGATATAATTACATGTTATATTCACTGACGCGGTGATCAATTCGGATGTATTATTTATAAATGTATTTGCATATCAAAAGAGCACAATAACGTCAATAACTAGAACTACCTGATATGCATTCGATGAGGCATGCAGTATATATTATCTAAAGAGAAACTATTAAGAGAAACATGTTCACAATATATACTGATGCATATTCAACTCATTTTACTAATATTACATTGAGCTAAATGAGATGGAATATCGATGAATATCACATGAATGCATATAAAAAATTACTCGTTCTCATTTGTGAAGATGTTATGAATGTAAACGTTCTAACTGATCGTCAAACAATGAGAATAACCCTATTTTAATTTCAAATGGACTCATATTAATACGCATCTAAAAACTTGTTCTATATATTTGAATGAGAATTTGTATCTATAATAAACAAACGTGCATGTGTACGTAGTTATGTTAGCTGTAATGTGTCTTGTCTGGTCCAAGTTATAATAACTTGTACGTCACGCACGGAACCATGTTCTTTACTGTGATTTCAAATTCAAGTTAACATAAAAATATTTCATTACAATCTTCTAAAGTGAGCTGACCAAGTCCACTACTATACTAGTCTGAGCTAAACTCGTTTTTTTTCAATATATGCAACTCGTTACGTTTGAGAAATTCTCCTCTAATTTTCAGTGAGGGGATAGCGATAGATACATCATTTCATGCCTATATTGAATAGTCTAGTTGAGCCAAGTCAGACCTACACGACGATAGACATATTAGGTATAGTTAGTGGAGTAACTACACAAAATATTCTTTTTATCGTGTACTGTTTCTACCTTTAAAACTAACTGAAAACAAATTCAATGGAAACGTAAGCTGAACTTGGAAGTGTATTACATCTAGTACCGGTTATACTTCATATCAACCGCATTACATCGCTTTGAGTTTCCGTTTCCGGCACATCAATATCGAGAAGCACCGTGCTTGAATGACCAAGAGACCAAATCCTGATATCCCAAATGTGCAATTGGTTTACCAACATAGATCTATCTCGCTGTAAATTGTGTTGTCACGATGAGGTTGCATGATTCCTGGTTTCATGGTTTATTACAAAGAAGTGTGGCAGTGGTCTGTGCTACTGTTCACTATACCATATAAACATGAATGTATATCTATATACTACACAGAAAATGTCATACAATCACGATTCAGGTTAGCCACATTGCGAATATCCAGTTAACTGTCTGTGTAACGTACACCTATGTTTGCGATGGTGAGAAAACCGACTCTGCTGTCGACATCACGAGCATTCGGCGTCTTTATGACCCTTTTGTAGAACCAGCGCGCGTTACAAACCGACGGTCGAGATTTTCTTTATATACAAAGCACAGAGAGAGAGAGAGAGCTTGGCACAGTCTAGCCTAGTTCAACCCTTTTGCCATTCCTAGCTTCCCGGCTTTCAGAATCAATAACATAGAAACCTAGGCGTCTGTAAGGCGCCATCACCAAAACTCCATGACACGAATAAAAATATAATTTTATTGTTCATTTAGTTACACTTATGTGATGTGTTATGGTCTCGATTATTTCACACTGGTTTGGTTTGTTTATACACATTTATACTGACTTTTGATTTTCTTTCCTTGTTTATTGAATGCTGTGCCGCTATAATAGCATTTCAATGTAGTGCTCCTTGTATATACACACATCTAGTTCATGCATAGCCTTGATCGCAACACACACACACATATATATATATATATATGTATATATATATATATATATATATATATATATATATATATATATATATATATTTATATATTTATATATATATATATATATATATATATATATATATATATATATATATTTATATATATATATATATATATATATATATATATATATATATATATATATATACGTCTTGGGAACCATTCAATGATGCCGCAATGTGTCTTGCTTTTCGGTGAATGTTTCAATTCGATCACCACCACAATGTGCGCATGTGTGAGATGCCTGAATGTGTTTCGACGGCTGGACGTGGCATGCATGGAAAGAGAATTGAAAAACTAATTAAATAGCCTGTTCATTACTCGATGGGATGAATAATCTATAATTCCTGTACTGCTTGTTGGGAAATTAGTATACAGCGCTTGTTGTAACTCATTTAGTTTTCCGGGGTACATTTAAGCCCAATTGGAATTGGAATTTTCAATATTTTCTCGGGCTTGCCAACAATTGTATTGAATGTTGCCAGAATGATCTAACAAAGACGTCTTTTGGGAATGTATAACTTATTAGTTCGTTCCATTATTTTCTATCTTTTGTTTACAAAGTATTTGCATATATATGATATATGCGATGTTAATTCATCTTGTCTTTTCGATATTTGCTGGAAAGAATTCCTCACAAACGTTCAAGCAAGAGATTGTGAGAGGGAAGAAAACTTTTTAAATTATACTTGCACGCTATTCCGTTCGATAACAGTTGATTGGATCTTTTGAGCCCTTGATTTTGTGTTTCTAGACTTGATGCTCAGTGACCATGCACGCTGTTGTCAACGTTGTTGAGAAATATTTCCCCTTCGCTCGTAATTACTTCAATTTATTTTCATCCACTTTCGTGGACTACATTTTTCGTCGATTCACAAATACATGAAAATCAAACTATTAATGAATTGTGTCTTGAAAAGTTTCAACTCTCTTCCACGATATGACTTTTCAAATCGAACCCCACACATTTTCTTGGAACGAAAAATCATTCTGAGCCTAATCTTCTGAAAACTGTTGATATCTCAGTTCCAAAACTGCTCTAATGCTCTTTGATCCTGATTCTACATCACTCTTGAATGCAGGACAGCACTCACGAAGAGACGTCGTACTTCCTACATTATACCTCAACTCCCAAAACATCGAGACATGCTCATCTTACTAAGCCCGTTTGCAAACTCAGCTCAACAAAAACATGTTCGTCTTGTTTGACGCGTCTATATCGTCATCATCGTCGTAGGCTTGATGTCACAACAACAAATACCAATCAATTATTCATCATCAGTAAGCTATGAGAGATTGAATGACCATTGGATATGCAATCTCGCGCTGAATGATTCGCAGTCTGGATTGCATTGATATTTGTGGAATCGCTAGTATATCGGGATGCTGTGCAGTAGGACCTAGCTACAGTGATGATCTCTAGCGGGAGGCTGGGAAATCGTTGGCATGGTAGTCAGTCGTGGATGAGGGCTGCGGCGGACGAGTCTGCCAGCCCCTTTGAAAAAATATCACTCAAAACCATAACATAAATACACGTTTTCTTTTGAGATAATTAGTTTATCTTATCATCGATCATGTCGAATAGTGGTTCTGTCGATGGATCACGGTTTGTGACTGAGAAGGTGGCGGATGGTGAAGGGGGTGGAGGTGGGGGTGGCAGTCCGGCTTCAAAGCACAGCGGCAGTGGAGCAGTGGCCAAGGGGGGCGTGCCCGATGGTAATTGCTCGGGAGATCCGGAAAAAGGTACACTTGGCCACCTTTTTATTTTTCGCACGAACTTATCCCAATTATTTTCTATTTTGTCGTATTTTAGCTGATTTATATTAGATTTAATATCTTGTCTATACTCCAGTTACTTACGTGTTCCATTATCCTGATTTAATAAACATTCAGATATACAACTTGTGACATGTGGTTATCGAGAATATAATTGATTCATTTTTGTAGGTACATTCTTCGTAATTATTCATATAAAACATCAATCTTATTCTATATGTAATTAATCATACGTTGATTAATCAACGGCAGCGTGGATTAATATGCAGGCCAACATGTTGCAAGACGAGACTCGTCGTGGTAACCCCAAAAGGACCCGTTGATTAAACTTCTATTTCTCCTTGTAGGCAAGACAAAATGTGCATGGCGTCAAGTATGTTTATAGAAATCATCACGTTTCTTCACACGTTCCTTACGTGTGATGCGTTCCTTATTTTTCAAATTATTGTTTGTTACTAATATAACCTATGTATGCAGTAAATGACCCGTTTCAATTACGTTCAGAGATAGGCTTACTACACTTTCGGAAAGTATACAATTATTATATGCCTCTATCCAATCTTTACTCACAATTTCCCTCTGAAATCCTTAATTAGGCTGGAAGAAACTTTTGCAAACTAAAGGCTCCTATTATAGTGCACCTGAAACTACGTACTTCTACGACCTTGTATATAATTATTTTCTGCAGAACATTGTCTATTTTCGTGTAACTTTTCCTTCGATAGTGATTCCCAACATATCCCTGTCAATATCTACCAGCGGCTGTGAAGATAACACGCATGACCTTTTTTACTTTTTTTTACTGAATACTTTAGCCTATCGATACACCTTTTACTTACTGATCATGTCATGTTTATGTATCACGAGTCTATAATTTCATATATAATCTTCACTAATAAAATCAGAATGTCATTAACAATCTTCATGTCACAAGGATTAAATATCTTTGTCCAGGCGTAAAATGTCATAGCCATAGTTCTGCGTTCTGCGTAATACTAATGGTTATTCATTTCCCACCAATTTTCTTCATGCCCTTGCCTGGATAATGCGTCATGAATTGTGTAAAATGTCTAGATTCATCATATGAACCCGCCTCTATACCAAGCTGACATATAAAAACGCTTCATTCGTTTATCTCAGTATAGGCAGGTTCTTTAAGCTTTCTGCAGACGTAGACGTCTTATCTAAAATGAATGCTACCATTTCTGGAATTAATCAAGACTTTTTTGAGACATAGCAGTGTAGTGTGTGTGTATATATATATATATATATATATATATATATATATATATATATATATATATATATATATATATATATATATATATATATATATATATATGTGTGTGTGTGTATGTATATATATAGCTTTTTGTAAATCGTATCTTCATTCATTTGTCTGAAGGTATTCTCTACTAAGCCTTTCGTTATGCAACTGTACGTTCGCTTCTTCAACTAAAACTTTTTGTCGGCTTTCCTTTGCCATATATTTAGTAATACCGCTCACGAAGCTACTAACTCAATTGCTCCAACTTTTGTGGCGAAGTGGAGAGGGCATAGCGCCCACCCCCGCAAGATAACGGGAGAACGAAATCCATCCAACTAAATTCTCTGTCCGGGACCTTTGAAGTTCAGAAAGGCTAGGTGTGGTAGTGGTTTGTGGGTTGGAATTGTAGGTCGTTGCTTCCGGGACGTCCAAAAAAACCTACCGAAGAGCAAAATGCCCCCGGAGCCGCTTGGAGTTTCGTCCGGCCGGCGGGCTCGGTAAACTTGTATTCTGGTCCAACCAGGAATAGGGATGCTGCATCGCGCGATGTGTAAGGGCATCCCCGGGTAGTATCGATCGCGAGGGGCGCGCGGCGCGGGAAGCCGGAGAGGGCGTGAGGAGAGTTCTGGCGGCGGGTCGCGGGAATATGCAGTCGGAACTTGCCCTGTGCCCGGGCGGCCGGCGTACGTACGTTGGCCAACTCCTGATGGCTCTTTATTATATTTGCCTTTGTCCCAGCAAATACTATTACCCTAGACAATTCGTACTTTGAACACACGAGCACTTTGTGGTGTACAACGCATCTATTCATCACAGTAATTAACGGCTAGGTCATAAAAGGTCACTGAGTTTCTGCAGCTATCGGTTTATCGTGACCACAAATAGTCCCTCTGCGACACGCGAACATTGCTAAGAATGCTGCTTCACACAATTACTAATCCGCTACTCCTTGTAGAAGGCACACGCCTCTATAAAAGGAAGATGAAGTCCACCGATAAGATAGAGATTGTCATTCTTGCCATGGTTCGCTTATACCTTTCATATCTCGTTTCAGTTTATACGCTCGCAACGTAAATCACCTGCTCCACGTGGCATACTGCCGTGACAGCGTTGTCCAGGTTCAATGGATAATTGATAAAATTAGTACCAGTATTTATTTATTCATATTTCATATCTCTTCACGTTAAAGTGTAAGCGATTGTTGCTGATTTCTGGAGTTGAGTAATTTAGCTTTTACGTATAGACATATTTGCTCCCATTGCGTATTTCCGAGACTCGTATCCTGAGTACTTGTGCTTCCCAAACGAGAGCTTACACGAATGTATCTGATGAAAGTCAACTCTTGAACATGGGTGTAGAAGCTTACCGATGAATTGAAGCTGACACAGGAGAGATATGAATCGTGAATAATGAAAGAAAGAATACTGCAAAAGAACAGATGATATATCTTCACCCACACGACTCGGGACAATTTTAGGCCACATTTTAGGCATTTCATGAACAGGTTCTTAATATTTGTCTCTTCTCATTCTGTTTAGTAGAATGAGGGTAATACCATTATGAAGTTATTCAGTCTCAAGAACGGGAGTTATATATATTAAAATTATGATATTCAAACATTGTATCATGTACAAAACAAATGAATGAATAAGAATGAATCAATTTCCATCTCCTCGTTTTTTTATACTGAAATAACCTGATGTAATGGAAATACATTGTGAAAACTTTGTCTAATTCCAACCGAACTCACTGTCAGATATCGTTTTCTTATTCTATCCAATGTCAGTATTGTTAATTTTCTTTCGGGTCTAGTTACATAGATTTTATAATCATAACATAACATATTATTTTCTAATAACGATAATATTGTTAAATGAACAATTCTTGCAAGAGTATGGAGATTGATGAGAAGAAATCAAGTTATAGTGAGTATATTTAGCCTGCGAAATTTGATTGTGTATAGTTTACTTATCACCCATATACGCGAGTGAAATATTGAATATTTATTGAATCAATAAATAAATATAATATGGATGAATAAATAAATACATGTACTTTTCTTCCGTTTACTCTTCCATGAAGGTTAGTTTGTTTCGCGTTTGTGACAGCTTTCCGTTCTGATTTCTAAGGGAAAGCAGGAAGAGCATCTTATCGAATTTTCTTCAATACGTCGAGATGCACTCATAATATTGTCTATATTTCAAATGTATGTATTCATAGGCGTCCATTCATTTGCTGTGAAAAGCGGGCGTTGAACTAAGGCCCAGTAATACCACGGCCAGTTAGTATTTATCTGAGAGTTGGTCAAAACAAATAGCATAAGTAACCATTGTGATAACAAGTTTGAACTGTCAGATAAAGGCTAACTGGACTTGGTAATACCGGGCCTAAGTCTAGTTTTAAACGAATAGAACTACAACTTGTATTGGTTTGTACCAACTTCATAATCAAATTCTTCTCTGACCTTTTACTTGAAAATCTTCTTAAAAAAGAAACTAACTGAATTTGCTCTCTTGCCTTCTTATATAATATTCTCCAACCAAATAGAGTTATATTTAACTTCAGCCTTATTTTCTTAAATACGTATACTGCCTATATATACATGGTAAGACTGATTGTATTATCCTACCAAAAAATGTTTAAAACAGAATAATACACGAATCGATCTCATTTAAACGACCTTATGACTATATATATATATATATATATATATATATATATATATATATATATATATATATATATATATATATATATATATATATATATTTATATATATATAATATATATATATATATATATATATATATATATATATATATATATATATATATATATATACGAATATATATATATAAACATATATTATATATGACATATATACATGACATATATATTTGTGTGTGTGTGAAATGAAAGATGGTTCATCTCATATAGTTTGTGATGCTGGGCGGAACACACCTAGCTTAACGAGCATGTATATCTATGCAAGCTCCCAGTTTCTTGTTTCTACCTAATTAGTTGACCACATTGTTATGACAGTATGTGGTCAGCGGTCATTTATAGGTCTGCCTGGTGAACTAACTCAATTTGGAGTAGAAACTATCATCACTCTGTTCTAGCAACGCCCGCAGGTCATACACACATTGAGGCTGTGTCAAGTTTACGCTAACAAACTTTTCAAATTATTGTTACTGAATGGCTTGAACTTAGTTGGTAGCGACAGCTGTTCCAAGTTGACATTTTCTTGTCCGTGTCAAATACAATGCTCACCAGAAAAACTCCACGTCTCTCGTGAAATATAGGCAACTGATTGAAGTGATCATTGTTGAATTTACATCATGAAAAATGTTGTATCATAATCATTATCATATTTGATTTACTTCACGCTGAGTTGATTTTAATAAAGTATCAATTAGATGTAAGCAGTTTACATGTGATATCCACGCGTTCAAACCTGATTAAAACCTATTGTGAAGAAAATATAGATACTCTCCAAATAACCTAAGCACTAAAATTACAATAACAACTTTGAGTAAATGCGTTTCGAAACGTTTGTAAAGTGAAGTTAGATCATTTACGTTATCAGATATATTGTCATAATTTAGGCAGTAAGAAAATTGGCGGATACAAATTAATAAAACTCATGAAAATTCGCTCATTTTTAACGTCACTGCATATTGTGATAGCTCTTTCCACGTATAATATAGGCGATGTCTCTCTCTCTCTGTATATGTATATATATATATATATATATATATATATATATATATATATATATATATATATATATATATATATATATATAATATATATATATATATATATATATATATATATATATATATATATATATATATATATATATATATATATTCTCACATTCTCTTTATAGCCGACTTCTTCACTCGTCTTTGAAACTGTTGTCATTTGATCGTCTGTTGTCAACCGTATTTTGTTTTTGCGTGTTTATTCAATGAATTCCGTACCAATTGCACTGTGTTCTCAAGTCACGCATATAGTAATTGTGTGTGTACAATTTTCGAATGTGCAAACCATCTATTTATAACTTTTATTATGAAGAACATAAAATATAACTGCGGTATATAACTCGGCTTCACCAGCAGCAAATTGACCAATCATGTCGAAATAATAGAGATGATACATCAAAATCCAATACTCTCAGGCTGACCAAAATCATAAAAAAATACTTGCACAAAACTCCAATCTTTTCCGGGTAATGAGAGTTGTTCCATCATCTAACTTGAGAATATACTACTTTCTAAGAAACCACTCACTATCCCGTATAAAAATATCGATTAACTTGGCATTTTAAAATTAAGAATTTTAGTGGTATACTCAACGATAATTTTTTTCAGTAATTTTATAGAGTTCCAATAATAAAGAAATACAAATTCATGATCCAGAGCTAACAATAAGAGTATAGTAAAGTAGTATAATAGAAACCTCCTTTCTCATTGCTCAGTCTATTCTTTGATTCATTTTTCAAAGTTTTAACCAAGTTGATTATTTAAACGAGATCTCTGTGGTAACAAAATAATTATTTAAAAATTCAGCGGCCAACGACAGAGCATATAAAAGCCATTTGATATAAAAAGTAAACCATCTTCATCCATGAAGATACTTGTGATCAATATTTGGCATTCTTGACCGTTGAATGACTAATGCAAGTAATATTCAACATAACTGTTCCTTATTAATGCAATCGGATGTTTTCCTGGCTCGAGTATGCTTACATAATACTATAATACTCTATATTCACATTAGTTTGTTACCACGGAACAGCTGTTGTAATATGGCAATCCGAGTTCGAGGCCAAGAACTTTTTAATGGCCAGCATAATTTGGCAGTCGGTTGCAATTTGTAGGTGGATTGCTCAATTGTAGCACTGCCGAGTGGTGTTTTAGATTTTTTGGCGAGATTTGTATTATAATCCGGATGTAGGTAAAAGAAGAAAAAGTTTGTAACAGGTGCTGACATTTGCACACTTTTGAAATCACGTGCCAATGTATCAGACTTGAAGGCGTGTATGAGTTCTGGACTGAACAACTCGTTCCATGTCTTTCCTGTCTTCGTTTGTTCCGTATCTAATCTTTTGATAAATACATTATTCGATATGCTTCGTTTTATTCCAGCTTTGAAGTAATTTTGAAGAACTGTATTAAGAAGTGAATAATATGTAATAAACCTACTATTCGTTGACTAGATATATAATTACGGAAAGCAGGAAGATTTCATTTCATTCTATTCAGTCTTCCATATATTATGTTGATGAAAATTTGACTTTCTTCACTATATTGTTCAAACTTACATCATATTGATTTTTGTATAATTGATGAGAGAAGTTTATTGAAAACTTCACCGCCAAAACGGTTGGTATTTGCACACAGTAATTAAAATGTATCAAAACAATGCATTATTTCAAGAAAATAAGAGAATTAAATGGAAAAAAATAAAAGAGATATCATTTGAAAGAAATTTTAATAAAATATGGAGAACTATATAAGAATCAAATATGGAAAAACTATCCAAAATTCCAATCATAGAGTGCTCCAATGAACACCTCAACAGAAGTGAGACTCTCAGCATTATACTTATCTGTATGGTCAGATCGAGAATTAATTTCTTCTCCTCATCTACCTCTGTAACCTGACTCTCGTTTCTTTCGAATCGAATGGTTGAGTTGACTCTTCTGTGTTATTGGATGTATCGAAATTATGTCAATTCGGCGCTTACATATTGAGTCGTTATGGAGTGTGAAGGCAATTGGGCCAACATCAAAAATTAAATCAAATTACAGCATATTTTGTTTCAGATTAAAAGAATTATGAATATAAATTCATGATAAAATTTGAAATGAAGGTATAAATATAAGAATACAAAATTATATATACATAAATGTGAATAGTATCGATAATAGTAATAGTATCATAGATAATAGTATCGGAATTAGTCATTTTGGCCATAATACAGAATTAATGGGGCTCTTGAAACAGACTGATTGGCAGGTCTTGGTCACTGAATCGGATTGAAATGAAGGACATAAAGGTTTGGAAAGTGAATTCAAGTCTTGTTATGATTTGCGTTCTGAGTGTAAGCAACCTATAGCAAAACAATGGGTAACTGATGAATTGTTATTTATTTTGCGAGAAATGAATAAAAGTTTATGAAATGGAAAAATATCCAATATGGAAATTGTAAAAGTTCTTTGAAAAAGATATACATATTAGATTACACTCATTATAGAAATTACGCAGCCGAACAAGTTGGTACGTGAAAATCGAAATTCTATCGGGAAGAATTTAGACAGCACAGTAATAATTTGAAAGGTGCTTGGCAACTGATGAATGATATAATGGGCAAGAAGAAACGGGCATCTGCAGACGGAAGTTATATGCAAATACTTGAGAAAAGATAGTGACTTCAATAATGTCACGAATAATTCTTAGAGATGTGCAAAATATATTGCACAGTTCTGAAATTATTACGTCATCAGAGTTGGCTCCTGACTCTGAATTGCAATCAATTTTCACGCCCAGAATTACTATTGAAAATGTTTTAAAAATTATAAATTCTTTGGATGTGCGCAAGCAGCCTGGTGTAGACGGCACGAGTAGCAGACATTATTTTGTTACGTGAGGAGCTCAGCCCAGTAGGCCTACTTGTACTTTTTATCAATTTGTCGATAAGAAATGGAGTGGTTCCAGAAAAGTTGGAAGTTTCGAGCGTAAAGCCTATGTATAAGAAGGAGGATCACAGAGATTAGATGAATGATTGGCCCATTGCAACTTTACTGGTAGTGGAAAAAATTATGAAGCGATATGTTGCAAATATACTGGTTTCGTATTTGGAAAAAATTCAAAATTATCAATAGTATGCAATTCGGCTTTCAGAGAGTAGAAGTACATTAAATTCACTGTATATTATTTCGGACTTCGTGAATTCCAAACTCAATAATAATATGCATGCAGTTGCCTTATTTATCGATTTTTCAAAGGCTTTCGATTCGTTGAATCACTGTAAATCAATCGCATCCTCAGAAAGTGTTGCAATCCGAGGCTCCATGCTGAACTGGTTTTGTTTTTATCTTGATAAAGGAAGTTTTATAGTCAATATTGATGGTTCAAGAAGCATGTCAAAAAGCTTCCGGACTGGTGAGCCACAGGGTTCGCTACTGGGCCCTGTCCTCTATCGTTCATATGTGAACAATATGCTCCATATTATTTTATTTTATATTGGGTTTAATGATGCACTATAATGAAAACTAAGATCTATTGGCGTGGGATGAATGATCAATGAGATGATGGGATGATGAGATGAAGGTTCCGTAGGTATTGGGAAGGACAGTGGAAAGGAAGCGGTCGTGGCCTATATTGTAAGAACCATCCCAGCATTATAGCCTAGACTACAGAGGGAAACCACGAAAAGCCCCTGTAAAGATGAACGGTGGCGGGGATCGAAGCAGGTCTGATATGCCCCTTCACCTCCTGGATCACATAAAGCGAGCGTGTTAACCACTGCGCTGCTTGTGCCGGTAATACGTTCCATTGCGTAACTAAATGTAAAATGCTAATGTACGTTGATGACACTGTTTGCTTGCTGCACATTGTGATATTACAAAGAAGCCGAGGAGTTTTTGCAAAAGGAATTTACTCGTGTCATATGCTGGACGCATGATCGAGAGCTAGTAGTGAATGCTAGTAAAACCAAAATTATCCCTATAACATCTCCATTTACTACTGACGTGGGCAGTCTGATTAAAATTAATTGTCACTGCACGGGCTGTCTTTATGTCATGACTGAATGTTTATCTTGTATAGGATGTGACAACTTCATTGAAAACGTTCATACTCATGTATATCTCGGCTTAATGGTTGATCACTTCTTCTCTTGGGAACCCCATGAAAATATTCTTTGTAATAGACTTCAATCCTGTTCCATACAATTGTATAATTTGAAATATATTCTTTCTTTCGGTACTCTTCGTGCCGTTTACAATTCGATAGATGAATCTTTGCAACTGTATGGAATTTTTGGGGTAATACAACGCCTGATCATCTGAATAAATTGATTTCAATTCAAAACAGATTGATGAGGATAATTATACCTGATAATGTGGAGAGTTCACTTTCAACTAGGTAACAATTTACTCGATCTGTATAGGTATGCCCGTCTCTTGCTATTGCCTGAACTTTATAAGTATCGTTCTATATAACCATTTTTTTTAAATAAAATTGGAAATTCGAAAACTTACGTTCGATAAACACAAGGCCTCAAAATCAAGCTCTTTACAAAGTACCACGTTCTATCATTAATTATGGGAAACGTCAATTATGTGTCCAGGTGCCTACAATATTTAATACTCTTCTTAACTCATTGATGAACCTAGATAAATATATTTCAGTAGGACGTGATGTAAAATAAATAATATCAGTGGTCAATAGTTCAAAAAACATGCATATTATATTATATCAAAAGTTGCGAGAAAAGTGGGACTATTTCAAAGAATAAGTACTTGCTTAACAAAAAATTCTGAGGTGATGTTATACCAGACTGTTATAGCACCATCACATATTGATTATTGTAGCTCTGTTCTATTTTTACTGAATAAGAACAAAATTGAAAGTTTGCAGAAATTACAAAATAAAGCAATGAGAATTATTTTGAGAGCAAGAAAAGATACATCTATTAATAAGATGTGCGAAGCATTGTACTGGTTGAATGTAAAACAGAGAATAATACTCAATACCCTCACATTAATCTAAAAAATCACAAGAGGCCTTCTTCCTAACTATCTTTGTAACAAAATTAGGTATAATGAGCAAATTAAAAATAGATATGAACTTAGAAATAACCAGAGTATATTTGTGAATAGAAAATATTCATGTATGGAAGAAAATTCCATATTCCAAAAATGGATGAAAATTTTCAACAGAATTCCTTATGAAATTAGAAATGTGAACAATGCATCAAAATTTAGAATGGAGTGTTGTAAATAAATCTCAAAGATGGTATGCTTATACCAAAACATTTTGAAAAATGTGGTTTCTGGGATATAATGAATGAGTGAATGAAATCATGATTAATCCAATTTTTATCCAATTTTAGTATCAGTACTAATTGAAGTCTCATGTTATGATCATTTTTTACTATTTAATTATTGTGATCAAATATGTCAACTATGTAAAATGTGATAATGTATGTAAATAGCATATATTATGCTGAAAAATAGAAGAATACAATACAATGTTCTCAAATCTCCTCCTTTTTTCGTAATTAATTTTTCCCATCTGCCATTTCAATTTTCAATTTTCATTTCCATTTCGATTCACATCGTCAATTTATCATGGAAATTCATGTTATGTTATTTCATTTATTTTTCTCTCGTTTTTATCTTATTAATTGTATGTTGTCAAAATACATTAGGGTCCCAATTTATTATTTTTTTATTGTTCACTACAAGTTGTTTGTATTTGTTCAATTCATCTAATAATCTGATATCATACAGATAAGCAATTTAAAGACTTTGTAGACCTTTTGAGAGCGCATGTATATGCATGCCTATTCATTATTTTTTTGTGTGTCAATGAAAGAAAAAATTACTTATACATCTTAGAAGCTTGAAACAGCTATCCAACCAGCAAAGCAGTCAATAAAATCTCAGAGAATATGTTCGTTATCAAGTTATGAAATGTATTGATTTATTTAAAGAAATAAAATCATGAATAAATCAAATAGAGAACAAATTTAAATAAAACGACTTGCTTAAAATCGAGTAAGCATATAATGTTGTTCTTTGCATAACGATCGGTTTACCATAGGCCCACTTCTTCGTCGCCACTTTATAAAAATAATATTATCAACATAGATCCGACTCTAGCGTCAAGTGACGCCAAAATGTATTTTTATATTCACGCTAAACTTTTTTCGAACTTTTTCTCTTCCTTCTTTTGAAAATATGATGAATAAGATATTATCCTAATTTTCGTAGAAGTCTTAGTTTCATGAACCACATTCTTATAATACACCATGGGCTGTCTTATTAATCCGTCGTGAGATAAATGTATTGCAGGCGAACGGCGTCGACCATATAGTGGTGTCATTATTTGGATCAATCTCCATCTTGCCTGGAAGGTTGTTGGTCCACCTCACTCGGTATATGCTGTCCCAACTAGAGCCCATCAGTCTTCCATAAAAATAGAACAGAAAAAACTTTCGAATAGCCCTCAAGAGCGCGTAGGAATTAATTGAGCAAAGTATCAGTTTTTTGTGGTAGTTTTCCAACTGTATCCAAATGAATAGTGTTGAAATACTCTTCAATACATGAACATGATTTTTTTTTCAAGTTCAGACTCTAAAATTTTCACGGGTATACAACAAATATGTATTGGATTCTTTCAGATGTATACCTAGGAAAATTATACTGAATATGCTAAATTGTTTTTATACGTATCCTATACCTTGAAGACATAAAAATACTATTGATTTTTTGCATTATTATTTTTATATTCCGTACCGTTCGGAAAGTATCACATGAACAAAAATTCAACTCACATTTTTTCAACCCTTCAGGTTGAAACGTGTAATGATAATTAATCATGATTTATTTTGAAATAAATATAAGTGTTTTTGAACTGAAAGGTGTTCAAAGCTTAACCCGATATCGTTCATCAGTTGAAAAGAATATATATATACCGAAAGATTTTTACTGGTAATTGTTCGTGGAAAATAGCAATCACACTGCAATTGAGATTTTGACGGGAACAAATTACAAGTGTGGTAAACGGTTCAATTAAATTGCAGTCAAAAAGTAATCTATTTCTCTGTTTTAAATGGCCGTCGGTTTTGAAGTTTGAACACCGTTGCAAATTACATTTGTGCACTAACTCGAAATAATTGACGGTATTATCGCCAAGTGTTTTTTATTTTCATTCCAGTGCTCTCAACTGAACAAAATGTTCCATCCAAATACGCGTTGTGCACTTTTCAACCTTATTGATGTTTGTACTGTACGTTGTGTGGCCTTATATCTGTCTATATGCCAATATTTATATTTTAATTTGCTTCTGAAAAAAGTCATCATTCCCATTACTATTTTATAAAGTATAAAGTATAAGTATATTTTCATCGCATTTAGATGAACGATTAGTGAAACGTATTTCAATACTTGTTAGGCACCCAGCCCATACACATAAGTGAGTGATTATGTTATCATATAATGTATTTACTGGTGAAATATAACGTTACTTGACTTGACTTGGCCTAATATCGTACTTTTGTTCAGTATTTGCCATTTTTCCATCAGTGTTTTCAAGTCTCAATTTTCTTTCACATCATTTTATATGGAAATGATGAAAATAATTTTACTGAAACGGTACTCTAGCGCATGGAATAAAATGACTTGACTTATCAAAATTTTTGAAATTCCATTTGTCTCGTGTCTCTACAATCACTTTATGAGATGATGTAAAATAAAATTGTCATTGCTTTCATTATGTAATACTGTAGAATTATAACACAGATGTGGTGTCAGTGAACAAACGTTGTTAGCAAATACATTTATTTTCGTCTATATCGTATGAGTAACCTCCAAGAGTGCCAACAACAAGAAAACTTCCGATGTTTGTATTTAATTTATTAGCAACGAATAGTTTCAATTATATCTGTATAAATAATGCAAAAACCCATTGATGACTCTCAACAATCTCCTCATTCTTAAAATTATCTTGATTTAAATAATGGTTATGTACCTACCTTGAATGCGATCTAATTAAATGAGTCAAGTTTCCGTCGCATTACATGGTTTTATCCCCATTCAGGTAATCTTGCAATAGCTCGGGGCAACGTTAGTTTGCATTGTCGGAATCATTCTAGTTCCTTTTTGAAAAAGCACAAAAGTCGCATAGTACAAAGAGAGATAGTGAGAGAGACAGAGAGAGAGAGAGAGAGAGAGAGAGAGAGAGAGCGAGAGAGAGAGAGAGAGAGAGAAATTAAACGGTGAGCAACTGTTGGTGGAGGTGCCGGGAATTCAAAAAGAGAAATAATAATTTCAATTTGCACATTTTCAACCAGCTTTATTTACATGTATTATGGAAAACGTATTCAAGAACATTTTTTTCATCAATGTTTCAAGAAATTTGCCTTATTATGAAAATATTGTGATTCCTTGCCGTGATTTAAAATGATTGAGGAGTGGGTATACACCTTAGAGGAATTATTCAAGCACCCTAATCAATCGATGGTATTATTATTTGAATAATTTACTACTCGATGAAACTATCAGTGAACTTGACGTTTAAGTTACCAATATTGAGTCAACCCCATATCATTGACAATATTCTTCAAAATGCATCACTTGTGTAGCCTTACAGATTATCTCATAACACTTATAAATTCATGTAGGCCTAGCTACCTTTTTCTCGAAATTAGTTGAAGTGGAACAGGTTTTTCAAGTATCGCGTCCAAATAGCCTTATTCCAAAATGGAAGAGTCCAGATACACGTACAGAGTTTTTTTTATTGATTTTAGCCAAGTCATTTTCATAAACAGCTCGTGTACAAAAGCCAACACAAGTATACGTGGGTCTATATGTGGAAGACGTACAAACATAGACTAGAGGAGACTCGCCTTCGGGATGAATGACACTCAGCGAATATGCAAATGGATAGCGTATAGGTTTAATTTTAATAACAGCTGAGAAGATTCACTTTCAGATATGCATGCCTTATGGACGCCCTGGATAATTATATTCTGGGATTGAATGGTTAATTTTGCCACATTTGAAAAACAAATTAATCACTAATTATTGCCTTATTACTAGGAAAACGCGGGATGCGCGTTGTTAGACGAGTTTAGGGGTATAGAAATCTAGAATGAAAAATAATTTGTCAACCCAATCTACATCTACAGACCTTGGATCACTCCAAACGTTCAATAACCTTACGAGAATCAGTTATGTCACGGCCTTCCTCTTCATTCATTTCAATCGTTTTGAATTAATTGGTGACACTTGTTGCTATAGATTTAATTGGTTCCCGTAATAGCCTAAATTGATGGGAAAATGTTTTATAAATGCGTTTTCTTCGTTATTTCTCATCCGATTGATGCGAAAAATCTCTCAAAATGTGCTTAATAGTTTCCTTTATATTCGGCGAAAATTTGAGAGGTCTTGAAAAATTTTGATTTTTCAAGTATTTTCCTCCGGGTTATTCTAATGGGGATTTTTGAAATTTCTAAAATTCATAAAAAAAAAAGTTACCACCCGATAATGCCACAAAACTATACAGATCTGAGTTAGATGAGGAACCATGACGAAAAAAAGTTTGAAGTTGATAGCTGTAGCCGTTTGACCTGTGGAGAACCGAAAAAAAAACATAAAAACGAACACCAATTTTTTTCAGTATGTCAAATTGAATCCTCGCTAAAGCTCGTCTAAAAATTTAAAGTAAAATAACTGAATTGAAAATACATTGTTAGCAGTAATGTAGCTCACAAGAAATAACGTCCAATTAAAAACGTACAAAAATATTAAGGTCCAATTGACCACTAGTGATAGGCGTGGCTAAACGCCAGGCCACCTAGATCTATACTTCATGTGGGCATTTAGAGATACTCTGATAGGTAAATGTCAAATTTCCAACATAACAAAACCCAATGATTGGATGTTTTGTTTTGTGACGTTTGTGGGCGGATCAATCACTAGTGGTCAATTGAATTGACCAATGTAGATGGGCGTGACTTATACGAAGCAGGGTAAATTTAAGATACCTTGATTGGTTATTTCTCTATTTTTCCCTGCTTCACTGTCCACTTGATTGGTTTTTATATTTTGTGACATCACGAGGGCGGACGATCTACATCGGTCAATTGGTCCAATCTACAAAACGTCCAAGCTAATCTTTGGTCCATTTATGAACGTCAATTTGCCAGTGGACAATTTGCCAGTAGACAATTTGCCAGGCTATCCTTTCCTGGAAATCGTACAATTTGGCAGGCTTTTTTTGATGGGTAGGAAAATTTGCCAGGGTTGATCAGACTACAATAAGGAGGGTAGGACAATTTGACAGGCTGTTTTTGATTTATTTATGTAATGGTTTTGAGTTTATATATAAAAGAAGATGGTCAATTATGTGGGCAAAGCCAGGTTGTGGACAGTAGGTCAAGTTTTTTAGGTTAGGTTAGTGTACAAACCTCGCGTATACCGCCGGCAGCCGTAACGGAGCTTATATACTTTAATCAACGACTTGGCATGGAGCTTGGGTGAGTGGTGAGATGTTATAATTATTGTAAATATTACTATACTTCATTTTGGTAATGGTATTAAGCGACCCTGGCAAATTTTCCTACCCATCAAACACAGCCTGACAAATTGTCCGACCCCCAAGAAAGGATAGCCTGGCAAATTGTCCCTTGGCAAATTGTCCGCCACTGAATGAACGAAATAAAGTGGACTTTATTTATTATTGGACCTTACCTTGCCCTGGACCATTTGGAATGGACCAAATCCATCATTGATGGATATTCAAAATTAAAATTATTTAAAATTTTATTGGACGAAACGTATTGGACGTTATGTACGCTTACCTTAATGTAAACCTATATATAATTTGTGCAATATATTTTTGAGTCACGTCTAAGCACGTAGTGAGAGTGCCATTTTAACGTCACTTCATGCATATATATATATATATATATATATATATATATATATATATATATATATATATATATATATATATCTATATATATATATATATATATATATATATATATATATATATATATATATATATATATATATATGCATATATATATATATATATATATATATATATATATATATATATATATATATATATACATTTATACTTATATACTAGCCTGAACCCTCATGTTTCAAACATGAACACGTCAGTTCACCACTGTCCTGCACTGCTACGTGTGATCGTTTTTACAAATCGCCAGTCTGCCGTATTTACGCGCTGACCTATACTATCACTCCTAGAAACAGCCAAGATATAATACTGCCAGGTGCTACTCTTGGTTGGTGAAGGTGGATAAGTATACATGCCACGGTACAAACACGTAGTTTCAACCTACACGGTTTCCCCTTCCCCTTCCCCCCTCCTACAACCACACCCTTCATTTCTCTCCTCTCTACCCTCTCCTTCCTTCCCCCTTCCTTCATTACTTCCTCCTGCCCCCCTCCCTTCCGCTCTCCTCATCATCCCTCCAGGTGGCCCGCGCCACACCCCTCCTTCCCTCCGCGTTACGAACGCACGCTCGCATTCTAGCTTTTTTAAACAGGCAGATCTGGAAGACTCCATTATAATATATATATGTATATATATATATATATATATATATATATATATATATATATATATATATATATATATATATATATATATATATATATATATGAATATATATATATATATATATATATATATATATATATATATATATATATATATATATATATATACAGAGAGAGAGGGATATATATATAGATATATATATATATATATATATATATATATATATATATATATATATATATATATATATATATATGTGTGTGTGTATATTAAACTTATGATGACCCATTTATGTGGGTGTCCGGAATAGGGGCGCGTGTTCTCACACAAGCTCGGCAGGCTGACCTAAACATAACCTTAAGCTGACTTTGATTTTGATGACGCACACTCTGTCACGATAACTTACATTTCCCTCTCATTTATATTCAGTCATGTTCAACATGGCGGGTCCCTCTAGTGTATATATATATATATATATATATATATATATATATATATATATATATATATATATATATATATATATATATGAACGTAGGTTTTCAGGGCCGCTGCTGGATGGTACAGATGTCTTTGCGGTAATATGCCCTCTTGGAATGAGATGTGGTGGTCCAAAAAAGGACCTGTGGTCTCCACGTTTCGGAAGTAATTGTACTTCCATCTTCAGGAGTCGGTCCGGTCTGCTGGACTGCGATCGAGTGACGATTATCTGTTCAGCACCACTATGGTATCAGATCATCGTCACTCGATCGCAGTCCAGCAGACCAGACCGACTCCTGAAGATGGAAGTACAATTACTTCCGAAACGTCGAGACCACAGGTCCTTTTTTGGATTACCACATCCCATTCCAAGAGGGCATATTACCGCAAAGACATCTGTACCATCTATATATATATCTATAAATATATATATATATATATATATATATATATGTATGTATATATAATATATATATATATATTATATATATATATATATATATATATATATATATATATATATATATATATATATATATATATATATACATGTTCAAGTTTATCCTATTGGTTTTATAAAACAAAATTACAAAATAACATAATTCAAATGTGTACAAAATGATACACAGCAAAATAAATTCTTCACAGTTCCCACAAAATCACCATAGGTGGCTGAACTGAATATGTACCGAAATAAAGGTTGATTTTTTGACTATTGAGAATATAAAAGTAAGTGCTAAATAATTTTAGTTAGTATGTGAAATAATAATATATTCATTTCTTACGTTATTTAAATTACAACAATAGAGTGAGTATGAAAATGAAAGAATTTGGAAAATAATTAGGAAAAGAAAGAAGAAATATCAATTTCGCCGCCTAAAAATAGTTTTACATACGATTCATATTATTTGTGAGGAAAGTTTCAAATTCTTGTTTAACATTACGATAATGGCTCAAATATCTAAGGGAGATGGGTAAATTGTTAAATAGTTTGGGATTTATATAGTTTAATTTTCTTTTTCCATGTTTATTTTTATACTATCTTGAAATACCACTGTTTCGTCAAATTATAGATTGGTCTAGATTTTTAAATCGGTTTTGTTTTGTGAGTTCTCTATATTCACATATTACATATCATTTTCAACACTTCAGTTTCGAGGTCTCGCATGTTCTTCTCTGAAATGTAATTTTCTATATGGGGTTCAATCAAACACCTATTTCCAATAATCAAGAATAAGTTCTCATCAAATGTCAGTTTTCATTGGTGTTCATTATTTTATATCTTTTTTGATTATCAAATACATTTGAAAAATCAATCTATCAACCCTTTATCTACGTTATAGTGATAATGTATCGTTAACAACTAGATTCGGTTTCTAAGTTGTGGAGCTTCACCAAAAACAAAATCAAAAACATTAAACCGTGACATCTTCCCAATACTATGACTAAAATGGATTTCCTCGCAATATCCAATAATCCATTTAGCTATATACTTTTCGACAAAAGTTATTTGTTGAGTTATTTATGACCTAAAACAGTAGTGCTTTCCTATAAACGCGTTCTGTCAATCGAAGATATCAACTAGGCGAACACATATCTGCATTACATTTCTTTCATTTAATTTTCCATCGTATAAAGTGAAGACATCGCATGGATACAGCCTGTTCGTGCCCTCCCTTTCCTAGTCTATACTGATCTTGCGTTTCAGAACATCTATAGTCTCAAGAGGGCCAGACAAAAAGCATTGTTATAATTCAAAAGACTAAACGGAAGGTGGAGAAATCATTTACCGGAAGAGCAAACGTAGAACATTTCTTTTTTATAATGAATCCATTTGACTTGTTTTCTCCTACTTTTAGTTAGTTCATGCTGGTGAAAATACTTGATGTCAAACTATTGGAAGCCATTTGCTAAATCGTAGTCCGCACGCAAACAGAGAAGCTTTTTTTTTCTTTTCAAGAAGAATATTTTGTTGGAAGAACGTACGAAAGTTTCCTGTTATTATAATTGGCTGCTGTTCTTCAGTTCTTTTCCATTTCACTTCAATTTTGCATATTATATTTTTTTACTCCCATCTTCTTCGTTTGGCTCTTTTGATATTTCATAGCTCGATTTTCATTTCCACTCTCCATAACACACTACCAGACTGTATTATTCTTTCTCGATTCCGTAGTACTTTATTGGAATTTTTAATTGGCCATCATCATATAAATTCGATATTCAACCCACGGGCAACTGTGTCCATTCCTGTAATTCCATTATTCCATTCCATCAATTAAGATAACCTAAAATTGCAGGCTTATATTCTCACAAACACCCATCATCACTACGCAAAATAAGATCTCGATATTTAATTAATTAAGAACAAAATTATTTAAATGTCAACCATCATATATTTTCTTCATTACCCAGCCTCATCCGTTTTCCTTGTAGTTTTTTCATCTGCTTTCAACCTCACACTTATACCGTACAAGTATCTTTCAATTATCCCCCTTATCACATGGACTGATTACCCACCCTTCTACCTCCCCTGTTTTTCTCTCTCTCCCTCTCTCTCTCTCTCTCTCTCTCTCTCTTTCTCTCTCTCTCTCTCCCTCTCTCTCTCTGTCTCTCTCTCTCTCTCTCTCTCTTCCTTTCCCTCTTTCTCTCTCTCTCTCCTTCTCGCTCTATTTCTCTCCCTCTTTCTCTCTCTCTCTTTCCCGCTCTCCTCTCTCCTCTGCTCCCGCTCGCTGTAGACAATTGACCTCATTAGAGGGCTACCATTAACCTGCTACTTCGTCACGTGAAGACGTAAGTTCCCCATTCCACTCATCTGGCTCCCGAATATGTCGTCGTGACGTCACGATCGATTGAAACCCGTACGTGAGGACTGGGGAAGAGGAAATTGAGAAGAAGCTAGGGTTAATGGCAAGGATGTGCACATAAGGGATGAAAGGAAATTTAAGTATAACATCTTTCCTTTTGCAGCTTGATAGATATTCACGTACATGTTTAGGTATACAAAAATATTTACAATCAATATCGAACACCTATCTACACTCGAAAAAGTTTCATTCTTTGAATATGTTATGTTTTTATGTCACTATATAATATATTCAAGAAGAAAATATGAGATAGACTTCATACTGTACTGTATCTCGCTTATAAAGTGTTCGATATATTTATATTGATAAATGTTGATAATATAATATATTTATAATATTTATGTTCACAACCATCACACAAAATAAGTTTTTAATAGTGTAAAATGTGAATAAAAATAAAACGGGCCTACCGAGACCAATTTATATATACCCACCAATATATACATACAATACCTTCATCAACAAACACCTTTCAAACATCCTGTCGTGGTTTTTCATGGTTTCCCCCTAGTTCTCGAAGCAAAATGCTTGGGTGAAGTACTAATTGCCCACGGCCTTTAATTAGTGGAGTGATGGCCTAATTATACCAATTTAGGTCTTTCACTCATTTTTTTCCATTGTATAAATGATAAACTTCACATCTGCTAATAATGGAAAGGAGTGAACATTGACTAAAATCCTTACCTCCAAGTCGAAGGTCTGTTTGCATGGTTTACTCTCGACACCAATGCTAGTAATGTCCGGATGTATCACAAAAACGGCGTTCCGGAAAACTGGAAGACTTTTATCTACGGCGACCAAGTATGGTCTCAGACAGCGCAGTCCTGATGTCAAAGTCAATTGTTTTTTATTTTAAATAATTGAAATGGAGTTATATGATCGCCCTTGTGGCGCCCGGTTCAAAGTTCCGAACGATCCTAATTGTATCTTTATCCATAGCGTTAACTGGGTAACAATGAGTCTGTATCGAGTTTCGAGGGTGATAAAAAAGTACTTAAAGGCATACGCTTATGAATATTCTAATTTGATTGCAATTCCGATGAAAACTTTATCCCAGTGATTTTTGTCCTCGCTTTCCATGCATTGCTATGCTATTGTAAATCCGCTCTTGGCCCATACACGAAACCTTCTCTGAAAAATTATTATCGATTACTCGTCACAGACAATAGAAACTTGAACTATATATTTGATATGAAAATTCAGTCTCAACTTTTATCCAAGTTTGTATTCAATGTTTGATTTATCCCCGTGTATATTTTGATTGGATACATCTGATATACATACATGTTCGAAATAATCATTTATGCCATCACTCATTTCCAATTGAATCATTTCTCATATTGGAATGTCTATTCCTATATCCCGACAATTATTGTTAAAAAAGGGAAAAATTGTTTTATTATTGAAATGTCGTTCATAATTTAGTTTTTCATTTTGCTGCATCATTCGTTTGAAGAGATAGTAATAACATTTCTCATCCCTACGACGATGCTGCCACCCTCCATGGAAGGCTCAGTCAGCTCAGGTATCGCTTTAGAAATTGAAATTACCGTTGGGCGTGGGTTCGAGTCCCGCATAGGGCATGGGTTTTTGTAATCGTCCTTTCACTTATCATCACTTCAGGGTTTCATTGTCACCCGTTCATTTGTACCCATGTATTACTATAATCTAGCTGTTGGTAGGGTCGTGTAGCTACAATAATCGTCAAGCGACTAAAACTACTCAAAAGCTTCCAAATAGAATGAATTTGAAATATTTGGTATGCAAATTGGCAAATTTGGTTTGCCGTGCAATAATACCGCTGACCCTCTTGTCTAGGTCAACAGATTTATAATCGATTGATGTGTATTCAACCATGTTGCATGTAAAATCTGAAAATCTGAAAACTTTTAAAATCTGAAAAATTATAGAACACCGATAGTGTTGAAGTATTGAACTGCTTTATACGTTGACAATATTCAAACAAATAATTGAACATTTTCTTATTTTTAGGAATAATTTACACTCCGTTGAGTGTAATCACACAATTTATTTAAAACTCAAACATTCATAACACTCAGAGTCGGTTGTACGAACTTTTGGTCAAGTATCGATTGGCTTACTATTTGTTAAAGTAAGAAAATAACATACGTAACCCAGGGTGATAACAAGTTGATCCGTTAACTATTGTTTAATCCACCAACAGCTCGTAAAATCGTAGAACTTTATACGTTGAATGTATACGAACGAGAATGGTCACTGTTTGCGGTATGATCGTTTATACTATTATGGTTAAACCTTATTCGAGTGTTTTTTTTTCTATTTATTCATGATGTAGCCCAAGTAGTGCATAGTGTATAACTCAAAATAATGCGATTACGTCAAGCAAGAGTTAGAATTTCGAAATAATGGCCTACACCGAAGTGGTTCGTTATTTAGAATATACTAAAATTATTACAATGAGCAACAATTTCAATTTTTCAGAGTGTATTACTTTATATCTTGTTCTCTCTAGATATATCTAACAAATTATAGCTGCCATAGTATCCGTGCCATCATATTACATTTGATTGTTGAAAGTTTATGATTCATATAGGCCTAGTGTATGGCCGATAGTGTAATCCATCTCATACTCCTTACCGCTGTGTTAAAAGTCGTTTTATATTGTCTTAGATCCGTGGCCATTTGTTATCTATTTTCAGGATAGCCAGATCCACTCGACATGCGTTATACTCAATTCGGTTCACCGTACAGAAAAATACGCCTTGGGGAGTTGACATTTTAAGCGAATTGCATCAAATTACGGGTTATTCCGTAGATTTTATATACCCACGATGACGTTTATTGAGTGCTCTTATATTATTGGTGTTTCTCGTTAAAATTACATGATGATGAACCCGAACTTTCCATTTCGAACCCATTTCTTGATGTTAAAAGTGATTGAAATCTTGTGACCATCATATCTCCCTCTTTTAATATTCAGAATACGTCTTATGGAAACAATGTAGTATCCTGCGTTTATTGACTACGAATCTAGTAACCATGTCCGAATTTGTAATACAATATTAGGTGGTCATTACTCCATTACTTGTAATAGACACCCCGCGATCAAAGCTCAGCGGGATATTCGCATTTTATTACGTTCAATTCTTTAAATTTGAAAAAAAAAATTGTTATTGAATGCATTGTAGTATATTATTATTGTACATTTTGAATACCATCTCGATACGAATATTGCGTACCATAATTTGTGAAAGTGTATAATGGAGATATCGTTTCGCCAAGACGTTGTAAAGAAAAATGCCCAACTATTTGACTTATTTACAAATCGTTTCTCCGTACGGCGCATGCATTTCGTTATCCTGGTTCGTTTTATTTATTGTATTGAGCTAACACTTTATGAATACGTCGCATCGTATAAAAACGTACTAGTTTCAAAATTGTCAGAATGGGTTTAGTCTCACGGGGTTATGGCATATAATAAAGTATAACCCCAGGACTGTGTAGTTAATCTGCTTTTTCCTCGCCGTCTCACATTATGGCCGAAATAATACGAAGACTCTCCGCGTATGCACAATGAATTCCAACTTCAAACCATGTTCAAAAAAGGAAAAGAACAAACTTTCTTCTTACAATTAACTTTGTTTTTCAAGTTGACATCCTCAGTAACCATGACTACGCCAACTTTCAGCTTCCTTCCGAACGCCTTTCTTTCTAGTCTGATTTGCAACGCAAATTTATGCCACTCTTTGAAACCAAAAAATGAAATTAGTTTTGCAAGTTTTTCTGCGATAATGTCTTCACAATCATAATATAGTGTCTACAATTCTGCATTCTGGGTAAATTTATGTCAATACAAACGTGTATGAACGTTCAATTTACATATTTTTCTCTTTAGTTGCTCCTAGCTTATTGTGAAGATGAAAAAAAATCTATTTGCAAGAAAATTCAAAGATATCTCATAGAAGCATTTCACCTTGCAATATTGGTATCATATCTTTTCTTCGGTACCACCAGAGGGCCTTAGCGATAGTAATATCATTTCAGTAATTATTACATTCGGAAACAATTATTTTTCGTGTTTTAATAATTGAAAAAAATCTGAGACAATTGAATGGAATTCGCCAGTGTAGTCGTATGACAATTGACTTCGGGTTACTCAAGTAACGAATGAATTAGTGAATGATTCATGATTATTATTGATCAATTTCTTCAACAAGTATAATTATTCTACACTCCGTTGCAAGCACAGTAAATATTGTATAGTCTACATAGTTTTAAACGCCTATTAAAGTTGGTTTATCCCAGATTTGTCACGTTTCTCGTCAAACTATAATATACTTGCTTGATCTTGTCACTACAAACTAATCCCATCGACGATGTCTGACGACTTACATAAGAAGTCATCATCCAACATACCAATTAAGGAGCAGAGTGAGGGTAGCGAAGAGTTGGAGGTAGAACTTGACAAGATTCGAGACGAGATTCGAGATGAGATAGTCAATGTCGAGATATCGCACGATATTTTAAAACATGAAAGTCGATTCATAATTACCCCCACATCAACGTACACTTTGTTCCGAGGAAAAGCAAGTACCATTCGTTTGAGTGAGTTAAATTCGATGAAAAGAAATTAATGTTATTTTCTTTTTCGTGGAAATATTGGTTTTTATAATGTGAGTATCATTACAGAAATGCAAGTAACTAATCGTATCTCCGTGGAGACTGATGCAGATCGATTATTGTGTTGCGATAATGTTATGTTGAACTCAAATGAATACCTGTTGTCTACTTCTAGTAACAAATGACTAACAATCGAGTGAGCTTGTTTGTCACTTTTAACTTTGTATTCAAGCTGGTTAATATTGCAACAATACGTTATTCACAGGACGATATTATCGGACACAATGAAACATAAACATGACATCTCATAGAGAAGCATACAAAAAAGATAGAGACAAAACAACTTTTCTTTCTAGGGTTTTGTGACTCCCAAGTTTTTTTCGTGCTTTCCAGTAGGTCAGTATACTGACAAAATTCTATGCATGTTATGTCTTTTTGTACATTTGTATGTGTATTTATTTGTACGTTTTTTTTGTATTTATATTGTATCCTAATTGTATCTGTATTCACTTACATGATCTTATACAAACTCGTTTCAAATAGAGGAACCTCTTCCAATAATATCGAAAAGGTTAATGATAATATATTTTCGAAGCCAACGTACATAGATTTGAATTAAATTAATGCGTCCTCTTTCTCTCTCTTTTACACTAATAATCACTTTCATTCTCCATATTGATTAATCAAATCTAGATGAAATTTGAAGAACTGAGACTGAACGCATTTGTCGCAAACTAAATTATTCGCGTGGCGATGAAATATCACCCCATCGTTGTTAAAAAAAATAAACAAAGAAAATAACTTTCCTGTTGTAGCTTTGGTTATATATGAAATATGGAATAAACGACAATATTTTCCTATCGTCATCATTATTTAAATCATTTTATACAATGGTATATATATATATATATATATATACTAAAACTATCCACCTTATAAAATTAATATTCATTCATATCAACACATGTTAAACGTTTGATGAATATAACAACTATTGCCTTTCGATACGCTTCAGTATTGTTCTCGTCGAAGGTCTGGTTTGTTGATATTGATTATAGCACGATGTAATTGATACATCATGTCCAATGAATGGTACTGAACAGTAGTCATGTTTGCTGCAGTTTACTTGTGACAACTCATGTCAGTGGCTTAGTATACAGGACATGAATGGTAATTATTTGGTGATTGCAGGAGATGGCACTGACGACCAACCGTTCGTCAACGACAAGGAGAAGGCCTCCGGATACGAGACCAATCTCTACCTGTATTCCGTAAGTGTTTGGTATTGATTTCATCTCATTTATGATGTTTTATTTACCTACAGTATTGAGCGTGAATGCTACACCTCGAAATGTATGAGAAACGCATGAAAATTTTCAATTATAAAGAACTTAGAATTTAGACGACCGCTTCCTTCCCACTATCCTATCCCACCTCTTCACGATAAGAGTCATACAGACACTTGTGAAACTCATGAGGTACAGAAAAAAATTATTCATGTTCTTAATTGAATTGAAAATTTATATTCTTGATTGAAAAATTCTACGTTATTTAGTGATCTTTACTGAACTAGAAGTATTCTTTCGAATTGAAAAAAAGGGTGTGAATAGTGTAAATCTTAATTAGGTGAACGAAATGGACTCTTATATCTCTCATGTAATTCGGTCATTGTGTTTCTGTGTAATTTTATGAAAGCACCCTCTGGACAAAGACAACTATTTGACGAAACATTTGCAACACCTGATTATGTATCACAATGAAACGTAATTAAATTGAAAGAAATTATCAAATTATTCAATCAAATTAACATAATGGGATATATTATCAAAACTATATTTTTAATCTCTCATTAGTAATTGTTATAATACAGCAATGAGCAATGTTTTTTGTATTTTTTGTGTAATTTGAAAACTCAATCAAAAGTGTAATCATCACTATATCAATCAATCAACGCTACTTATCTGGTCTGAAAATGTTGTTTACGTCCAAAATGTTCATCATTTTCTGTTTGATGAATTGGAGGCATTTTCTTAAGGGTTTAATCCTTGAGAAGTATGAACTTGTATAAAGACAACCAGACAATTGTTGCCGTGCATAGCAAACATATTGATGTGAGAGTTCAGGTTGGGGTTTACTTGATGAACTCCATGACCGGAGATTCTAGAGATAGTAGAGTTTTTGTAATTACTTCGAACAAACCAATATGCATAAATATAAATCAAAATACAAATCTATTTTTTCAAATGTTTGACAAAAACATTTTTTTCTGATATGCTATTATATGGTATTGTTACGTTGTTATCAACTTCGATATAATTTAATAGTTGATATGGCATTGAGAGTCTCTATGACAATGCATTGCATTATTAAACACTAATTGGTTCCGTTCCAATGTTCTTGTCAGGGCGCATTTAGTTTCGTACATTGTGTAGCACCTCATTATCTGCCTCGTCATGGATCTAATGGGCAAAACTCGTTTTCACTAATAAAACCAATCAGTTCGTAAAATAAACAGATCCAATTAAAACTAGCAACGAATTTCTATTATTTGAAATGAAACGGATGAAATACTAACTTCAATCATATTTCATTAGATAATACAGAATTTTCTGAAAGGCTTGGTGATAAAAAGTGTAATAAGTAGAACGCGAAATTATTTCGTTCTGTGAATAAACTGATCGTACATCAATAATGAAATAATAACGCGCGGAATATAATATTCTATATGAGATTAATCCGAATGCGAAAATGTACACGTGGAATTGAATGTAGTGACAAGAGAATGAGTTTCGCATTCGTTATAGATGAAGAAGGAACGTTGTTGTCGTCTTTGTTTCATTGCTTGTACTCATTCATTTATTGACATAAAGTGTTGGAAAGAATTTCGCCCTTGATTTAGAATTGAATTTTAATCAAGTTTAGTCATTCAATTTATCTTCCAAATGAGAAATATGTCTTTTTAACTGATAGTGATACTTTTTCTTGCCTGCTGTGTATATTCTGACCTATATAACAGAGTAATGATTTTAGATTACAAAATCTTACTGTATAAAAAAATTGCGTTCAGCTGGTTACTTTCTTTTTCGCTACTCCAGAAAAATCTTCATATTCCACATAAAATATTTTTTTAAATCCTTCATATGAAGATAATTATAACGATTTTGTCAACCGACCAATATATTTGGTTGACCATCAAGAATCCCTGACTATTCACAATCCATATAATTCTCTATAAAATGGCCGAGAGTAAATTAGTATAATTATCATTGATTGATATTATAATAAAAATGTACACATATTGTGTTTGATATCAATGAAGAAAGTGTTATTAAAACAAAACATGATCGATTCTTCATCATTGAATTTTCAATTGTTGTATAGATTTGTGAATACACAATTTATGAATTGATTGAACTGCTTTGAAATAGGTCCTACAATAATAGTGTTTGACATTTTCACACTTCGCTCATCACCTACACAAACACATTGTTTTCCTCAAATTCAATAACACAGTTTTACACAGTGATGAGTTGTATTTGTGATGGCAGTTAAGTTGAACTCTCTTCCACAATCGGATTACTTACACTGTCATAACTCCAATGTTGGGAAAGAATACACAAAAGAGCATAGACTAGCTATAAAAGGCCTATACTTGTTTGTGGTGCTGAGTTATCCAAGCGTGCTATTCATGGAGCTCGTTTTCGGATTTGACGATTATAAAAAATTTACATGGCAGTCTGAAAGAGTAGACAAATTATGATAATTCGAGTGAAACAATATTTTGGAAAATAGCTCGTTACTTGAAAAAGGGTTGCCGTTCGATTAAAAAATCGTGATCGAAATCGAAGTTCACAATATCGAAAATCGATCGAATCGAATCGAAATCGATTGCATTTTTATCGAAAATCGATCGAATTGACGAATCAAAATCGAATCGAAAAAAAAACGTGTTAGGTAGCAAAATACCATGTCTCCCCCCCCCCCCTTCCCCCCCTCCCCGCACACGCTATATAAATAAGTATAATGTTACCAATGGAAGCGAGCGCGTTACTCGTGACGTCTCGCGCTACTCTTGTACTGTTGTCGCTTTCGATCTTCGAATACTTTTCGATATCGATCGAATCGAAAATCGAAAAGTACATATCGAAATCGAATCGAAAACCTATAATCCAAAATCGATCGAATCGATCGAAATCGAACTCAACCCTACTATAATATGAAAATCAACTATTTCTTGAAGTTATGGAGATTTTTTGATGGGGATTAATGGAATGATTTATGGAATGGTTATTCGTAACAACAAATGTAAAAAAAGTTTGAATAGTTTGAATAGTTTGAATTTGAATCTTCAAATATCAGCTTTGAAAGAATTACATATTTACTCAAATGAACAGGTTGAAAATATTGTTTTCCTCTGATTATATTCTAGTCCTTCGAAAATTGTTCACTTCAATATATCAACGTATTTTAGAAGTATTTACATCCAGTTGAAAATCAATTGAAATTGAGGTAAATCAATTCAATAAAACCAATTATAAAACCACCCTAATAAAGACGTACCGGTATATGAATGGACATCGAAATGATGAAATGAATGATTCGTGAGTAACAAAATTGTATACTATCACAGTAAATGTATATATTTTTTCAACAAAAGAGATAATATTGTGATTGAACGTTTGTCGATCACATACAAATTATCATATCGTAGGAAGTTTTTCAATTGTAACTTTTTATGATGCCAAAATCAGTTCGTTCACCAAAAGGTTTCCTTGAATGTATAAAGATGACCAAGAATGAGTCCATGTCAAATTCGTTGCAAGTAGCGCATATCCTTTCTCATTGTCAAGTTTCTAAACTTTAGAAATAGTTCTAACTTATAACGGTGAACCATGAGACATCAGAGACCAGAAACTTGTGGTGTATTTAGCAACCACCACAACAATATAATTCACTTTGTAAAGTTCAAACCTCAATATAAATCTGACAAATTGGTTAAATTTCTAAGCGGCTTACTATGTATATCGCACACAATATTCATCAGTGATTTACTAGCTGTGTCTTGTGCAATACTTGTGGAGTTAGTTGTGTGTATAATGCTTGTGCATTGATCTTGGACTTTATTCACAAGTACGTAATATAAAATAATACCACTTCTGAATAGATTCACATATTAAATGCAATTATAGTATAATATAAGCCACTTTCACTTGAATTTATTCTCTTTATCAATATTAATCTATCAAGGTCTATACCCAACTATAGCAGGCGAACTACTGAATATATACAGCCTTTTATTTCAAACGATGGATTAATATAATTTGTAAACTCAAACTGAGTAAGAATTAATACTTGAACACAACTGAGCTATGTTACAGGTTGAATCGATAGTGAGGTATTTTCAGATGAGTTACTAAATTAAATAGTTTTACTTCCCTTTTTTTCATAAGCTGGAGTTACTTTTTCATAAAAGTGGAAGAGGAGTAGAATTGGTGAATTGAAAACATTCGGAGTCCTTAAAATAAGTATTTCAATAAATATCTATCATATTCAACAAATATAGCCGCCCGTCGCGCTGTCGGCAAAATCGAGTCGATTGTGGTTTCAGAGTCCCGCAAAGTGTATGGGTTTTTGTAAATATCATTCTTCTTTCATCCTCTCGCTCGTACACCAGATAACCGAACTGATGTTGAGTATCATTGAGTATCATTGAGAACCATCGCGCTATGCAACGAAAGGGGGGAGGTAGGGACCGACTACAATAATAGATCATCATACATCATCATCATGATTTCACATAGGAATTTTAATATATCAAACAATACACAATTAAGAGAACTGAAAATCAGGACTGTCGAGTGATTCTGTTATGTTTATCTTAATTTTTGTAATGTTTTTGTTATTGCTCTCTAAATAGTTATATTTAAGACAGACTTGACTTGATGACAATTACGCATATGACGATAATGCATATGACTATAATGAACCCATTAGTAGTTGAGTTATTTGCTGGTACGTATGAGCTGCATAGCTTATCATTTATTTACAACTGCTAATGCTTTATGACGCAGCAATGTGAAACCCAGGTATCAGACGATACAACAAATTTTATTATTTCAACCGGTATGGTGAATATTTCAATTTTTTCGCGTCAAGACTGTCGAGATTAATTACTCTTCGGTGCGTGAGACACAGCGAACACGAGAAAAATTCAGTAGAATGCTGCAGCAGCATTAAGTATAGAGGTAGAAGTTGTTTCAGTACGAACATTTTGAGGGTCAGATTATTAAAATGTGTCATTGTCATTCAAAAGCACGATCAATGCATACAGTTGTTGTCCACTAAATTGTATGGAAATCGAATGTATCGGCTGTAATTTTGATCACAACAGGATTAAGAGTCGGTATTACGGAGAAAGCTGTGTGGTAATTAAGGGAAAATAGCAAAAATCAACATGGACATTGTAAGTTGGATCGTTTTAGAATGAATTATTTGCTGAATAACTATTCAGTTGGGCTTTGTAATATGCTAAAAGAACGACTATGAATACCGCGTTCAATTTGCTCGATTATTGTATCAATTTAAAGTTTTGAGCTGTGGTTATAACGAATTACAATCTTTTGATCTTTGTAGACATACTGAAGGAAACATCGAATTCGAATGTAAAATATTTTGAAAGATCTTTGAAATCCACCTTGTTGATATCTCTACGTCGTGGTGAATTCTCTTCGAAAGCGTTTAATCACCTTCATTTCATGTTTACCTCGAGTCAATAATCTTCTTTGTTAATCATCACATCTTGTATATTGTTAGTGTGATGATTATTATCGATTAACGATTCGTCGTCACAATGGTGCCAGTGGTGGGATATAGAGATCCTATGCTTGCACTAGAACTGAAGCCACCCTTGCATCCGGTTCCGCCGGAGTTTGATGATTAATTAACGGTCAGGGGATTTCGCTGTGTGAATCGCCCGTTAATGAACAGCAACTAAACAGAGATTAAATCATGACATTTAACATGCTATTATCCACTAATTAGACCTCAATGTACATATTAAATGTGGAATGAACTACTCTAACCCCTGATTTGGCAGGTGAGGAAAGATCGGCTACTTACAACAGCTTGACCACATTAACTCGGAGTGAGTATAGCTGAGCTCAATGGGAGTTTGTATGGATGAATTTATATTCCATTAACTGGTGAATTTCAATAATTTCGAAATTGCACACATAATTTTCAATTAATTCTACCTTATAACAAATAATGATACATTTACCACAACTGTTTCAGAAATAACAGTAACTACAAAAAATGTATGAACGTGTATGTGGTATTGGCTTTCCAAAGTGCGCCAAAAACTGTCGATAAATATATTTCAAAAATTAAACCATCTATATTGAAAATTGAGTGATAATCTGAAAATGGCTTATGATACTTCAATGATCAACGATGATTCTATCCAAGTTTTCCTTAAACATTACAGTCAAATGAATCTCAAAACGCGCCAACTGTGAATCGTCTGTGGCTGCATTTATAATGAGTTCATTAATTAATTATTTAATGCATTCATTAGTCAGATACGCAAACGTGATACTAACATACATAATGAATCAATATTGGACATCTAGTCGACATCACATAGGATACATCAAGTTACATTGTGACATGTTGAATACGTATGCATATATCTTAATATATCAATACATTAAGATATCTATTAATACATGGCACCTCCACCGATATATAAGAAGACCCTTTCGTATACTTGTATAAATATATTCCACGAAGAAAAGTAGAATCCACACTTTCTATGAGACGTATATATTTGTATTGATACGCTTGAAACTTGTACCGCAATATGAACCTAAAGATAATTCACTAAATTCCGATGGAAATCTTCGAACCAACTAGTTTGAAATAGACCAAAGTTACATGCATGTCTTTGATCAGTTTATTACTCATCCCACTCACCACGCCCATGAAAAATATTTCACAAAAAAATTAACAACAGAATTGCAAACCCAACTATCAAAGTTTGAAAAATATTTCGGTGAAATGAGGGTTCCATATCGTTTTTTGCAAAGGTGGAATATATCAAAGAAATACTATACATACTGGTCTACCGCTATCCAAGTCTTCGCCAGCGCAAGGAGCTTATAGCTTTACTTTCTGTAATCCTTTGAGGCATTGCAGCATCCCTGTCGTGCTGAAGATCGCATAATGCCGACAAAAAAGATGGAATTCGCGAGATAATAAAATGATGTTCGAAAAAGGAAGCATTTCATCGAAAACCGGCTTATAGAGCTTTTAGGTTACGAAAATGTATATAAGCCATGTATTTTTGAATCTAAAATAAATAATAAAAGTGACACTGTGCTGTTGCCAAAAGATTTTCAATTCAATTTCTTTATATTGTATATGCAACCTAAGCTATCATGCAATACCTAGTTGGTGAATAAAATATAAAGTATTGTCGTAAAGCACTAGGCAAACGCTACATACGTGATGACGTTTCGACGGATGAACATTGAAAAAAACGTGTTCTCGTAATGTACATTTAATTAGAGAGTAGAAAGACATTCAATAAATGTGTACAAGATATATGGGCCTATATGTTTTCTTTTGCGTACGAAATCTCCTAGACCGGTAGATTCACATTACATGATTTTCCTTTCCAAAATAATAACTTCATTGTTTTTTAACTATTATCTCTTCTTGCACAGGAGGAAATGGAAGATCGTCCCCGTATCTCGACTTTGCTCAACTCGCTGGCGAATTACAGCAATACGATCCCGGCGGCGACAGACCCCGACGCCAAGCCCCAGGCAAGCGCTCGTATGGGGACGCTCATCGGTGTATTCCTACCGTGCATCCAGAACATCTTCGGCGTTATCCTCTTTATCCGTCTGACATGGGTCGTTGGCACAGCTGGCGCTGTCGCCGGATTCTTGATTGTACTTACATGTTGTTGTGTGGTGAGTCAATTAATCTAGGCTTAATTGTTGCGAGGGACTAATCGAAGATCGCGGGGATTTTCCTTCGTAGTGAGCCTGCGCTTTGTTGAAGCTCAACATGCTGATCGTACTTGATAGTAAATTTCACGCTGCTGTATTCAATATGACACGATAGGTGAGCGGCTAGAATACCTGGACTTTAAAATATATTCTTATTAAATTGTGAACTTATAAAAATGGTGTTTAGTCAATGCGGTTATTGGAATGGATTTTTGCATATGAAGAAACAAACCAAAGTTTTAGTTACCTCAGACAGATTATCTTACTTATCCCTTACACATCCATCATTAACCGAACATGCATGATGTTTTCGTGCTTATGAGCCTTGATGCTATCCTGAAGGACACAATCACCCCGGGTTTTTTTCAGACGCTCGTTAATATTGCGAAACCATCGCCACTATTCATTCCCTATTTATACTAATGTTCAACGAGATCATTGGTAAGTGAAAGGCAGCATATACAAATCAGTAATTACAGTACTTGAAATATGTGAATGTATGTAAGTTCATGTAGTGTCCATCCGTCTGTCTCAGTCAGTCAGTCAGTCAAGACTTAAGGCTCATCTTGGGAATTGCAGTCAAATTTAGTCGGGCGGGAATTCGAGTCCCACACAAGCCATGGGTCTTTGTAACCATCATTGTTCATCAACTCATTCACACCCTCAAATAACCTAGCTTCTGGTACATAATCCATCACATACATTCCTAACAATTTCAAAAATTTCACCAATTCACCAAGATTACACTACACAAGTCTTCATTCAAGTACTTGAGCTCAAGGTTGAGCTCATGGACAAGTAAGTGAAAACTTGAATGACAGCTTGATAACTTGATTATATATCACAGCATATAATTATGATCGCTGGAAGTGTATTAGCGGTAGTCAAAAAGACGGCGAGAAGACAGTAGGCGTTCTGAGTGGGTTACTCAGCCCGTCTGTTCCAGCTCACAATTCTTTGACCTCAACATTATGCTTAAGGAAACCTGAGATATGTAAATGTACCTATAGATGAAAATAATGTGTTCAAAAGTGTAGATATTAGTGTACATGTACCTGTAGGTACAGTACATGGGATTATAGCAATAATCCATGATAATATGTATAGGTACTGTGCATTGTAATTGATATGATTCATGTTTCGATTACTTTTTCGGATATGAAAATGAATGATTTTTAGAAGGATATGTGGGTGACTAGGTGATATCATGAAGTTACGTACAATACTACATATGTACTACGACAGTACTATACAACTCCATTGTAATATTCTCGAAAATGAAAGGTCTTCGTGGTCCGTTGTCAATGTACTAGCCAAACGCAACATAAGCGTTGTAAGATGAGCAAGATATCTGATTAGGTATAATGGTATGATAGTCGTTCAAGTAGTTTTACCCTTGCTACTTCATCAACTCTGGTATTCTACACACTTTGCCGTATAAATAAAATTCTTCATTGTTGGGCAAATATCGACTCTAGAAAGCAGTGAATCTAGGCAACCTGAATCTTCATTAGATGAGCGTAGCGAAGTCTCCATTCCACTCAGATATGGGGCTTTGTCTGTGTGTTTTTTTTTGTGTGGGCACTGCACAGGTCGTAGGGATTGACTGATCAACATGAAACTTTTTTCGTGTACTCAAACTTATCCAACTTAGAACTGTATAGTTTTTGGTATGAATCGGTTCGACCAATTTTGAGAAATATCATCTCAAAATTTCTAAAAACCCCATAAGATCAGGCTGGGCAAGAAAATTTGAAAAATAAAATCTCTTCAAATAGAATTAAATTCTCTGTGAATATACATGAATGATACACATCATCACGATTTTGTATCCAATTCGAACCAGCCGTTTTGAAGAAAATAATTAAATTATCTGTTTTTATTCATCAAATATTGTTATAGAAATTAAAGCAGATCCAGGTTGCCGAGATTCACTGCTTTCTAGATTCGATATTTGCCCAACAATGAAGTCTTCTTTATATGCATCAAGGTGTGTAGAATACCAGAGTTGATAAAGTTGGTAAAAGAAAACTACTTCAACGACTATTATACCTGATCAGATATCTCGCTCATCTTACAACGCATATGATGCGTTTGGCTAGTTTATTTCCATAATATTATATTAATTGATGAATAAAAACAGTCAATTTAATTATTTTCTTCAGAACGGCTGGTTCCAATTGCATACGAAGTCGTGATAATGTGTATCATATTCTATGTGTACACATTCACAGAAAATTTCATTTTATTTGGAGAGATTTTATTTTTCAAATTTTCTTACCCGGTCTATAATCTTATGGCGTTTTTAGAAACTTTGGGATGATGTTTCTCAAAATCGGTTCGACCGATTCATTCCAAAAACTATACACTTCAAAGTTGAATAAGTTTGCCTATACAAAAAACAAGTGTCATGTCGATCAGTCAACCCCTGCGACCCGTGCAGTGCCCACAAAAAAAAAAAAAAAAAAACAGACAAAGCTCTCTAAGAGTGGGATGGAATTTTCGCTCACGCTCATCTAACAATTGAATTTACGTCACAATTCACAAATTAGGGGAATAAGCCATTCAGATCATTAGAAGCACCGGGTGCACGTCGAATTGTCGTAATACCAATTGTTCGAAAGACCGTTTTGTTGAAAAGTTCGATTTATCAAAAGAACGTTTTCACGAAAAATCGATGAAACAGCTAGGTATGAGATACTATACTCTATATATGTGCAGAATGTGTAGCATGAAATTAAATAATGGACGGTTTGTACACCCTGCATTTTTTATTCAAATACTACATGTCGATAATACGTGCACTTGCGGTCATCTGAACTGGACGATCAGTCCTCTTTAAAAAGATTCCTGAATAAAGTTTACTCACAAGATATATGCGCCAAAACTAGCCGGCAACGTACTTGTACGAACGCACTCCATCTAGTCTGAGCAAGAATTAGCGGTGAAATATGTGTAGATTTCATCTAAATACAAATTCAAATTTCGAGGAAAAATATATTATTTTCAATTAGCTGTTAGTGTACGAAGAAAGTAATGTATATCCAACAATTTATACTTTCTCGCAAAATTGTGACGACTTCATTTGTTTTACAATTCTATTTCGAAACTGTCTGTTCATGCTGAAACACTGTTTAAAATTGGAGTATATTGCTCTATTCTTATAATCCACGCAAACACATCATATAAATGATAGGCTGGTAGGCATTGTTAAGTAAAATGTAAAAACCAGCACTCAATGGTTGACGTGGCGCTGCGGCAAAGATGGGATTATACCGGTGTGTCTGTCAAAAAGTATGTGTCTACACGCAATGGTACAAGTAATCATCAAGATTGATATCTTTCACTCTATCAACTTTGAAGTGGTTCAGTTAATTTAATCTGCATTTTCGAACGCGTGTACTAGACTCGATGGAATAAGAATAATTAACGGTATTTTTGGAAGTACCTCGCTTATATGCAAAAGGCGAAACGTTGTGCTATTTCTGTATTTTTCACGAGATGTGATGAAACATAAAGTTTCAAAAGCCAAGTTATTAATGTTAGTGGAGAGTGACGACTGTTTTCACTTGCGTTTGTGTCATATATTGATGTGAAAGATGAAAAACTTGTGTGAGCATTATAATATAAACTTATATATATATAATACATATATAAATATATATATATATATATATATAATATATATATATATATATATATATATATAAATATATATATATATATAGAGAGAGAGAGAGAGAGAGAGAGAGAGAGAGAGAGAGAGAGAGAGAGAGAGAGAGAGAGAGAGAGAGAGAGAGAGAGAGAGAATGAGAGAGAGAGAGAGAGAGAGAGAGAGAGAGAGAACGAGAGAGAGATATAGTCATATTATCGTGTTTTTCGGTTGACTGTGAACAAGTGATCAATATGTAATGTCTATAGAGCAGCCCATAAACAGTATCTTTTCGATAGGCGGAAAGTTTGGTGATCGTGCGCATTTAGGACTACCATGTACTATATTAGACACGTATTTGTTTGGTAAATTAAAATCATCTGCTCATCACTATCTCCAAAAACATGTCGATGTTTGCGTGGGATAAAGTCGATACTGCCTGTACAAATTGCAGACTGAAGTGTTTTATGTATATAAAAAAAAATATAGCATGTTCCCATTTTCGTTCGAATACCAGTCAGCATTCATGTTTCCAATCTAAGTTATATATATATATATATATATATATATATATATATATATATATATATATATATATATATATATATATATATATATATATATAATATTTATATATATATATATATATATATATATATATATATATATATATGTATATATATATATATATATATATATATATATATATATATATATGTATATATATATATATATATATATGTATATATATATATATATATATATATATATATATATATATATATAATATATATATATATATATATATATATACATATATATATATATATATATATATATATATATATATATATATATATATATATATATATATATATACATATATACATATATATATATATATATATATATATATATATATATATATATATATATATATACATATATACATATATATATATATATATATATATATATATATATAAACATATATATATATATATATATATATATATATATATATATTCATATATATATATATATTCATATATATATATATATATATATATATATATATATATATATATATATATATATATTTATGTATATATATATATGAAAATATCAAATACTTCAGGGTAAAAACCGTATATATTTTAAATAAATTTATTCATTTAATTATTTTTTTTAATTATTCAAAATATATACGGTTTTACCCTGAAGTATTTATTATTTTCATACATTATGACCGTCGAATCAACATTTCGTTCTCATATATATATATATATATATATATATATATATATATATATATATATATATATATATATATATATATATATTGATATATATATATATATATATATATATATATATATATATATATTTGTGTATATATATATATATATATATATATATATATATATATATATATATATATATTCATATATCAAATGATCCTCAGCCTTGAGTGGGAAACAATTGATTGTAGACATATATCAAGATTTCGATGTTAATGTGACGCGTATGCTAGGAAAACACAACATATGCGCTGTTGGATGAGCGATATAGGCATATTTATAATAATAATTCGTATGTATTTATTTATTTATTTGTCAATTCAAGATTATACAGAAAAGTTCACAATATTCCACAAAGCCTGTAAACAGGCTTATCTGTGGTTTGCATTATAATTATAACACATGAAAAACATAACTGATACAAAATAATTACAGGTATAGTGATGGCGTGTTTAGTTTTGTGAATTATACGAGTTCCAATGATATTATAATGTGCCAATATAACAATACATAATATATGAGTTTTTTTCCATTCTCCACATTATTATAATTTGAAAATATATAAAAATTTCCATTCGGCATAAAAAATTGAGAGAATATATATATATATGATGATTTTTTTATGAAACAATAACAAAATTTCTTGTTGGGAAAAATATGGGACTTATTAGACATACGATTGATACTTATAACTACAAAATGATTCAGTATAATACTAGGTGATTGATTGGAACCGAAACTTCCCGACATGTAATTGGAGTTTTGAGATACAAATAGAATGAAATAAATACGCAAATGAACAATTAGTTGGCTCAACTTTTTTTTTTCATTATATATTAGGTCTAATTCATGATCAATTCATCGAATAGCTCAATCAATATGTCAATTTATAACAGAGTTTGACTACATATAACAACCAGCTGAGAGAATCGCCATTATAGTCGATCACATTTAGGTATAAATTCAATCGAGTTCAAGTTGAAGCTATGGTAATTTATTGTCAGCAAATAATATAATATTGACAGTGTGTCAGTGAATGTTCAATTGAATATATCTTGAGTAGAGTTACTAATAATGAAGTCGAGTAGCCAAATTTTTATTTCTCTTCTAACTGAATTGATATTAGGTAAATTTAACTAGTTTTCTTGTATTTTATTAAAGATAACTGGAGTGGCATACTGCAGCTGGTTCTTCTGTCTCTAATAATAATAATAATAGTAATAATAATGTGTTTTATGATCGGAGACTGTACAAACAGTATGATATACGTCATAAATTACAAATATACATATAATAAGCATTGTTCAAGATTAGCTGAAAGCTAAAAAATCGTCAACAGAGTAAAAAGCATTTTCACACAACAGTTTCTTGACTCTGGATTTAAACATATGCATGCTGGATATCGACTTGATGTCTATTGGTAGGTTCTTATAAAACCGTGACATTGAATATTGCGGACCTTTCTTATACAGCATAAGTCGATGTTTGCCCACACGTAAGTCATTATGACGTCGTGTATCATGTTGGTGGAAATAGTTTAAAATTCTCTTTCCACAAAAACGACGGACTTAAGAATAAAAATACAAGGTAGAGTAAGCAGTACATAAGATTTAAAAAGATTTCATAATTTTATATGAAATGTAATGAAAAATTATATATGCACCTTGAGATCTGAACAATTATGTCAGTGCATTTCTGTCTTATAACATTCGTTTTAATCAAGGAGGTTACTTACTTTTTAATCGATCTAAAAATCAATTGTTTGAACCTGTTGCTTAAATTCTCAATGTGTTTCTTAAGATTCCATGGAAGTCGATTTAACGAAAAATCATTTTTTTGATGTTAACTTTTGAACGATATGATATATCAAAATTATAATAAGCGAGAAACAGAAATAATTATAATAGCGTCAAGATGATATAAGTTAAAGTCATGTCTCTTCAAGTCATGTCGTATAGCTGTCAAGCGTATATACAGATAAAAAAAACATTTTTCAGCTATATACTCTTGACAGCTATGCGATATGACTTGAATAGTTATAACTTATATCGTATTGACGCTATTATGATAATTTGTGTATCTCGCTTATTAGAATTTTGATATCTCATACCGTTCGAAAGTTATCATCGAAAAACTGACATTTTGCTGAATCGACTCCCATGAACTGATGTAAAAAAAATTATTAAAACGGCCGATCCCATTTGGGAATGATATTGTGTATATTGATACATTATATTTATCTTCATATTCATATATAAATATATATATATATATATATATATATATATATATATATATATATATATATATATATATATATATATTTGTATATATATTCATATATGATATATATTATTTAATATATAATATATATAATATAATATATAATATATATAATATATATATAAATATATATATATATATATATATATATATATATATAGAGAGAGAGAGAGAGAGAGAGAGAGAGAGAGAGAGGAGAGAGAGAGAGAGAGAGAGACAGTGATACATATATATATTTTCATGCTATATTTATATATATATATGTATACCCTATAATGTATCTTTATATAACATTATTGTATTAAAATTCCGTTAAAATTTGGTTTTATTCGATGGAAATATTCTTTATAAATTTTCTTCGAGTTATTCTTATGAGGTTTTAAAAAACTCCGAAATGGACTTCTTAGAAATGGTGCAACCGATTGCGCCTCAAAACTGTACAATATTGAATCAGTTCATGACACTTGTGTGTGCCAAGTTACAACTGAATTTGTACTTTCGTTCGACCTTTGGAGTACGAAAAATGTGTTCGTTTGTCTCGAGTATGGTTGAATTGAATCTTCGCTTCGCTCATCTAATTATTGCTGTGTATAATATTATCATCAATTGACGACTCGCAGTCTCCGCCCCCATGACGTCAGAAATCATACCGTCCAATCAACAGGGCTATTAGAACTGTACTCAAATTCAAATATCCAATCGGGGTTTCTTGAAATGACTATAAATGATATGATCCAAGTGGCTGACTAGTAAAGCCACGCCTATTTCGAGTCGTGAATTCGTGAAAGTATTTGTCCCTTGTATTCATTTATATTTGGTTTAGTGACGTAATGTACTGATGACTATAAGAGATGTGAGACGGGAAGATTTGTTGGGAAGATGATTATAGTAGGTGTTTGTGCTAGTGTGAAGAAAAGGGCCGTGGCATTTAAAGAAACCATCTCAGTATTCAACTTGTCGATAGAGGGGAACCACGAAAAATCTCTGCCAGTAGGCCTATCGTGGCGGCCATATAGCGGGAATTAAATTCCGGTCTCGTAAATGGCAGTTCAGCGTGCTAGCCACTGGTTCACTCGTGTTACTTACTACCGGTATATATATGTTTTTAATATATATATATATATATATATATATATATATATATATATATATATATATATATATATATATATATATATAAATATATGTATAAATATTTTTCTGTTTTTAATATACATATATAAATATATATATATATATATATATATATATATATATATATATATATATAAATATGAATATATAAATACATATATATATATATATATATATATATATATATATATATATATATATATATATATATATATATATATATATATATATATATATATATATATATATATATATATATGGATATGATACTACACTAGCTGAGCAATAAAATTGATGAATATTCATCCATCCATGATTTTATTTCATTCTTTCGTGAGAATTCAGTAGGTATGCGTGTACGTATTTGTTAATGCCATAAAAATAAGCTAAATAAGCCAAGTATTCAGGCCTTACCGTAGCCTGTCTCTTCGATAGTGTAGTCCAAAATATGTTGAGGCACAAATTGTAGTGCATATTATCAGTAAATACTGACGAGAAAAAGGAAGTTTAGCAAGTGCACAAGTGGAAACCTTACTATCACGCACGTAAGCGTAAATTATGTAAAACAAGACAAATGGATGACATATATTTTATATGATATGACCCAATTAACTTTCCATAAAATGAAGCTACAGAATAAAATTGACGTTGAAAGGAAGTAAAAGTGACTTAAGTGTTTATGCTACTAGATCACGTGATAATATTGTGCCACCGAGTGGTAAATTGTCTGTTCCCGTCATTATTGCTCTAGGCGTCGCGACGTCTTTAACACCACGTGCCGCTTCGTTGAGTTAATGTTATGTCATATTTAATGTAGAGCGACGGATCGTAAATATATTTTATTTACTGCAGTTTATTTACACGTGAAGGTGTCTAGTATAATCTGTCATAAGATCATAATAAGAAGTTGAAAGTGTGTCTTTTTCATATCAACAAATAATTGAACAGTTCTTGCCTGATGTATGTAGGCCCACTTTCAACTTTTTATGACTGGCCATTAATATCAGAAGTGGAAAGAATTTTAATTATATATTTTATTCCGGATCAATTATGTATTTGTGATAGATTCGAAAAGTAATCAATTGATTGGTATAATTTAATTTTATGCTTCAAATGGTTCTCTAAAAAATACAAAATTGATAAAAATTTTGAAGTCTAATCGAATATGCTGGCAAAGAAAATGAATAATTATAACGTAATGTTAATACATTATAATTTCATGACATTAACTTGTATTGAATCATATTCAAACTGTTCCATGTGAAAATGAGAGAAACATTCATAAGTAATCATTGAAAATAATAAGAATGGTGTTGTGAAAGACATATAGTTATGTAGTCATTAGATGAGCGTAAGCAAAGACTTACATAAAAAAAAATCAAGAAAAAAAATTGTTCGTAGGCCTATTCCAAGTCATTACCAAAAACAAAACAAAATTGTACTGGTGAAACTTCACATGCACTTATAAGGTCATGCATGTAGGCTATTGTTTGGCAGAATCGTTTCAACTAATTTTGAGAAAAACTCACCCATTGGGAAAAAGTCCTGAATAAATCATCGACAAATTAACCTGTTTATGGATATGAATACCACAGCCTCCTCTATTTGTTTTATTGTTTTAACACAATAATGATATACATTATTACAAGTTTTCACAAAAATTGGATCAGCCGTTCTGATCGAATGAATTGTCAATTATTTTAGATCAATTGTATACATAAGAATCATAAACAGGTACGAAGAAATAGAGCCAAATAGAGCCAGCACCAAGCCAATTGATAGTTCACTTCACTTGATAGTTTCAAAATCAAGGTATAAAGATTTCGAGTATATATTTCATTATCTTGCACATCGTACAACGCATATGATGCGTGTCCCTACGCACATAGCTGTCCGAGAATTACTTGGCATAACAACGGATTTTCAGCGATGTTGTTTTTGACAATGTTTTGTGAAGAATTGAGAACACTCGTATATTCACGAACATGGAAATTCACTTAAAAGTTAAAACCAACTTTTTCTTGCTTGGTGGTCTTCATTTCCGATAGACAAGTCTTAAAGTTATGCCATATTGAATAGAATTTCACTACGATCTTTGACTGTTCTCTTCTCCATAGTGATTATTGCGTTGAAAGCAAACCATTCATAATCAGAAAGATGGTAAATCTTGTGGAAATCGATCAAATCTCAAAATAAGGTAGGCCCACATGCCATGCAAGTGACTATTAACAAAAATAGCACTATTGTGGTCTATTGTAGACCTACTTCACCGTTCATTTCAGGTTAAATTAGGTAGTTTTAGCCCAGTTGGGTTATTTTGGGTCATTTTAGTTAAATTTGATTGGTTGTGTTGGGTTGGTTAGGTTAGGTTAATTAGATTCAATTGATTTGGTGTAATTTTGTTTGCGCGCGACAACAACAACAAGCGGGGCTATACAGCAATTTACACTGGTCTTGTAGCAAATAGTCCTTCCCATCATGTTCCATTTTACATGAGATAATCAGTTCAGATAAATCCAGTTCTCCATCAAACTAAATGATCAATTTGATAATTAAATACTCAACCTCATGTTTTTATCCACAAGCCGGAATAGATACTCTTTATATCTGCCTTGTAAACGCCTGAATTAAGGTAAAACTAATGCTAAAACTGTGTTTATATAATCATAATATTTGGCACACATTTTCTTGTATGGTCTCGGTCTATCACAACAGTGACATTGCTAAATATATATGGCCACAAAAAAAAATTGTGTGAAATTATGATATACTAGGAAAACGCTCAAGTTGTCAACAAGGGAATGAAAAGAGAGATATGAAAATATGAATAAATATTTCAAAATATTTTTCGAAAACGATTTGTTTATAATAAAAAGTTATGAGCAGTTGAACAAAGTCATTTATAAAATGATACCATAGTAAGAATACTTATACTTGTATCCATCTAAGTAGAAGGTGGTTCACCAGATTAAAGACACAAATATCATCGTTCAAATTATACAGCACCTGGTATTTCTAGGATAATATAATTTTCAGGACGATGTTTACGATAAGGAACACAACCGCAACTTTCAAACCCCCTTCCTCGAAGTTGCAGCAAGATTATGTAGGCCTAATTAATGAAATTTTAATAATTATATTCAGTTTGTAGACGACATTCTCTTCCGTGAATATAAGTATACATATCTATCTATTGTAGTGCATTTTTCTATATCACATTTTCATAGACTCGCAATTACCTGTGTTTGTTATGCGTCAATGAAAAGCCAAGTCAGACTGTAGATAGTCCTTTTGCTCCGTTTCTTATCTTATGAATGGTGATAGTCTATTGTTATAGTTTATAAGCCTGCGGCGATCAACACGACTGTTTTCTTGTTTCGTACCTAAAGTGGGAGGTTTTCGTAAAATAATAGCTCCTCTATCATAGTAAGCGCTCACGGCGAGCACTCAGTGAGGAAACTTTAATTCTCCCACCTTCCCCAATCCTCCTCTCCTCAGCATTACCCTCTCGAATAATGAATGCAGGGATTAACGAAATTCTAGAATAAAAGAGAATAATGTGTGTGTTGAATGCTGAATAATACAGGTGGATATGAAATATTATTTGAATATTCATGAATAAATTCTTTAGTTTGCCTATCCAAATTGAAAAAATCAGAGCACGGTATATATTTTCTTCTTTGTTCCAGTTTCTATAAGGGAGGTGTGTCAAAGTCATATACGAAACATATTCTATACAATGTTCCAAATATTTCAGAATTCTTCTATTATCTCTTGGTCATTTGGTCTTTGGTCAGTTTGTTCTGTGTAGTGAATTGATGATATTGAATTCTGAGTTTGCATGTGTATGTTTTGCGTGTATTGTATTATTATATGCTAATACCATACACGTATATCATAGACAAAAGATGAACTATCCTACGAGAACATATCGTACAATGTTGAAATATAAATGGTCGCCACTTTAAGCCTCACTACTTTATCACCACTCTCTTCTAATCCCCTCACCTGTAATACTTGTATTACTGGTACTGTACACTAGAAAGCGCCACGCGCATGCTGGAGTGTGCTGCTGCTCAGCAGTCACCGTGGGCATTAATAGGCAACCATGGGTACTAATTTTAGACGTAGGCGAGGTGAATGGAGGTGTGCTCGGGGATATATTCTTGTTTAGCCATAAGAGTGAACTGTCTTGGTAATGTATCTTTGATCGATGTTTGTATTATCATTTGGCCATTTGTTCAGGACCAAATTGAGTTTTTTTTCATCTCTCAGACTCACCATAGACCATTCAATTAAAATTGTTTGGTAGGATTTTTGTTTCAAAGCCGGTACACTCTGACATCGAAAGAAAAAGCTACGAACATGAGCATTTTTGTATTACTAGGCAAACGCGTCATGTGTTTCCGCGTTTTCGCAGAGGAATTCTTTCCTCTCGGTTATTCTTTTGGGATTTTTGAAAACTTTGGAATGAGTTTTCTCAAAATTGGTTCAACCGATTGCGCCTCAAAACTGTACAGTATCAAATTAGATAAGGGCACTTTTGTATGCCGAATTTCAATATATTTTGAATTTTCGTTTGACCTGTGGAGCGTGAACAAGAAAAAGAAGAAAAAACGAGCACTTTTTTTCGGGTATGGTGAAATTGAGTCTTCGCTTCGCTCATCCAATTATAATATGAATCTCAGGATGACTGAGGCCAGTGACGACTGACGACAGTCGTCTTGTGTGCTTTAGAAACATCGGTTCAATTCATTCGTTGTGGCCATTCATTCTACACTCGAATGCAATGGATGAAAACTAGGCAAACTTGTTATGTGTTTCCGCGTTGATGGATGAGCGACTTATATCAACTTAAATCTTTGGATTGGTCATTTATATATATACATTTATTTATATATATATATATATATATATATATATATATATATATATATATATATATATATATATATATATAAAATTACCTTGAGATCCAAACAATTATGTCACTGCCATCATATTTCCTAATCAATTTCTATTATAATAAAGAAGGCTTTGTTTCAATCGTTTCCGTTTAAATAGTGGCAGCTGTTGCTTGAATTCAAATGGTATCTTAATAGCTTTGAGTGATTTAAAAAAATTAGATTATATATTTCTTCACATCAGAACGGCTGATCTGATCCGACTGAGAGTTTGGGTTACTGTGTATAATTATTATATTACAATTAAATTCCCTGAGAATTTTAATTTCCTCGGAGAAAATATTTTTCACGAATTTTTTCATCTGGGTTATTCTTATGGGATTTTTGAAAATTTTGGAATAAGTTTTCTCAGAAGTGGTTCAACCGATTACACCTCAAAATTATACAGTATCGAATTAGATGAGGACATTTTACCTGTGGAGCGCGAAGAAAAAAAAAACATGCACTTTTTTTCGGGTATGGTGAAATTGAGTCTTCGCTTCGCTCATCCAACCACATTTTGAATTCAACATATTGTATCATACATTCACAAACTCATGTATTTATAACAAGATTGAGACTTTATTTTTCCACAAGACTTTTTTGAAATGTGAACCCAAATTACATGCGGATATTAAAAAAAAAATGTCGACAAATTTTCAAAAATGATGAACATAAATTTTGAATGAGTTTTCAGTATTTTTATTTGAAACGCTATATAATCGAATCCCATATAGGGCTTATAGGTATTTGTAAACGTCATTTCACTCATCATCACTCTATCGTTTCATTACCACCACTTCATTCGTACCCCCGTTTATCCTAGTTATTAGTGACGTCATTGAGCACCAAAAAATAGAGGTGAAAGCTTGTCTATATCGTTGTGTCTGAGTAGATTTTTTCTTCAAAACATTGTAACAGTATCGAAACGAATGATATAGCCTAAGTTGATTCATTCAGCACAAGTAGGCCTACAGTTTTTTAAACACACAATTATCTTTAATGGGGGCGAGAACACGCCAACTTTCGCTTTGCAGAGAATTTCGATCATGTGGTTCGTAAATACATTTCGCTTCACAGATAAGTTCGATTTTATGGCTTGCAAAAAAACTATTCGAATAACCTTATTGATCAAACACTTCATCATTTTATAGGCCTACATTCGAATTTGTATTCTGAAAAATGTAGCCTGCAAGAATGATCTATACGGTCCTAGGGCTTAGAAAGTTAAAAACCAGCACATTAACCACTCGATCATCATGATGATTGTTTTACTCAACGACCCCACCAACAGCTAGGTTACCCTATCTAGAGGTACGAATGAGCAGGTGATAATGAGACTGAATATTCACCCATGGTAATGATGGCGTAAAGTTTACCATCAAGTATATGTTGTTTGTATCGAAGTGTCCCAAGTCTTTACAAAAAAGGTTCTCGCTTACGGCGAGGGTATCACTGAAATATTCTCTCTGTTAATAATAATAATTCTTTCATTCTGTGGAGCATAATACATGTATGTTATAGAATATGTAAGTTTCAAAAAAGAAATGAACAATGAAAATACAAAATACAAAAATGCAATAAAGTATAGTGGGCCTAAATAGGTAGGGTACATAATTAGTAGTTAGAACCTCAGAAGATACTCAAAAACTGAGTATGGTGTCATATTTATAAGATGTCTTCTTACTTCTTTTTTGAATTGTGTTGTACTTCTTTTCTCTATATACGTTCCTTTCCTCAATTTCTAAACACAATTATATTTTAGTCATGTAATGAAGTTTTAACATAATTCAACAAAATGTAGACAAGTTGTTAATAAAATATATAAAATGTATATCACGATGAATACCCCTTCAACCTCTTTGTTTTTTCTCTTCTAGACTATGTTGACTGCCATTTCTATGAGTGCCATTGCTACGAACGGCGTAGTGCCCGGCGGCGGGTCCTACTTCATGATATCACGGTCTTTGGGTCCGGAGTTTGGAGGGGCAGTCGGCATGCTCTTCTACACGGGCACAACATTAGCGGCGGCTATGTACATCGTGGGTGCCGTGGAAATCGTTTTAGTAAGTAAGGCCATTGAGTAAATAAATATCCTTACGGGATAGAGTGGCAGAGCCCTACTTAAACAGACTACCGTGGTAGTGTTGCGCCTGGCCCTGGCTAGGAGCGCTGTGATCACTAAGAAAATACTATCTGCTAGAGCACTGTTGTGAGTGAATGCTGCTAGAAGCACTGTGATCAGTCAACTTTTTGATTGTTGGTGAGCATAGGCTCTGTCATACAATAGAGAAGACGATCATACGGCGTTGCCTATATCCAGAGACTACTTTATCTATGATATGGCGTCGTATGTCGTCATTCTAGAATACTGATTTTTGTGTAGGCCTAACGTTTCCGACATTAATGAAGAAATGAAAATGTTGAGTTTCAATGAAGACGATCATAAATTTTGAATAGAAATTTTGAATTGTAAATATATTTTATTGCAACACCTTCTATAATATTCATACCGATAAAATGTTTCCATGCTCATTAGGATCAAAACTTCAACTAAAATGAATACTGAGGATAAAAGTGGAGATACTTGATAAAGTCTTCAATTTCGATCAATAACTTGAAAATAAAGGCCAGCCTATACCCAGTAAGAGTAGGCCTAGAGTGGATATCTTTTTAACTATCAGTTATGCACTTTTGTTATTTCACCGTATGGAAATCAACGTCACATTTTAAATCAAATTATTCATTGATATGATCTTAATTTATTGAATTATTCGATACATATTTTCAGAACCTAATATATTTAGAGCCTATATATATATAAATATAAATATATATATATATATATATATATATATATATATAAAAGTTATGTGTATATATATATATATATATATATATATATATATATATATATATATATATATATATATATATATATATATATATATGTGTGTGTGTGTGTGTGTGTGCGTGCGTACGTGCTTCTGAATTATTTGCAGTACACATGTTAATTAATACATGATCTCAACGTTTCAATATATTCAGAAATAAATATGCTCCATGAAAGTATATTTATCCACTATCGGTACAAGAAACATCGATCCTGAAAAAAGTGTTCTGAATGTAATCATGTCACCTGATGCTTCTACTTCAGCATCATCCAGAGAGACAGCGTTGACCAGTGGTATGCTTAAGAAGCCAATCAAAGAAACATAATTTTCAGCTAGTTTGTATTTGATAATGAGCCTATTGGAAGATGTGGAGTTGATATATTGAAAGCTGTCCTCATTATTTTCACCATCTATTTATTCGGTTCAAGAGGCTGTGTCTTGACAGCAATTACGTTTTTTTTTTATATAAATTTTCTCAATTTTATCAAGATGTAGTGATACTAAACCTATTTCATCATAATATAAAGATAATATAAAGGTGCTCCAGCTCGCATACTAATAACATGGAAGGCATTTGTGGTTTCTTGCGGTCAGTTCAGAGCCAAAGGTCCCGATTGCGTGTCACGATTTAGTGGATTTCCTTGTGAAGTAAATGTAGATAAGAGTGACTACGGTCTACGGTACCGGTGGCATTGTTCAACTCACAAAATCCATCATTTTCGTAAATAACAAATGCAAGTACGGTACTAACTTCATCTCATCACCCCATCATCTCATTAATCATTCATCCGACGCCATAGATCTCAGTCATCATTACAGTGCGTCGTTAAACCCAATATAAAAAATAAATAAAAAAACACCTTGATTCCACTGAGCAGTGTTTAGCATTGTTGAGTATTGTTGTTTCATATCATTAGATGAGCGTAGCGAAGCTTTCCATTTCACACCCTGAAAAAAAATGGGCTTCGTTTTTATGTTTGTTTGTTTTTGTTTTTTTTTGTAATTATGTACGTGGCATACAGGTCAGAGAAATGAATCAATCAACTTGAAACTTTTTCTGTACGTTGGTGTCATACCAGAATAGGTTGGGATTGTTATTCAGAGGAATCGGTCGGAAGGTTTTTCCGGAAAATAATCGGAAAGTTTGGAAAATCCTCATAAGAATAACCCGGAGGAAAAATACTTGAAAAACAAGAATTTTTCAAAAGCTCTCAAATTCTCACAGAATATGAAAAATACTATTATACACCTTTTCAGAGATTTTTACAACAATCGAATGAGAAATAATGAAGAAAACGCAATAAACGTGTACATTTTATTGAATATTTGGATCAATTGGTTTTGCAAAGTGTTTGTGCGACAGGTTGCAGGTTACTATAAATATCAACAAGTTGCAGGTGAGGTTTTTGAACGTTTGAATTAAGTCAAGGTTTGTAGATGTAAATTGAGCTCACAAGTTATTTTTCATTCTAAATTGCCATACTTCTAAGCTCATCTCACAACGCGCATCCCGCGTTTTCCTAGTATAGTTCGAAATAGATTGATATAGACCCTATTAGACCCTCATGGACTCTGGAACTGACCCCGGAAATATTTCTTTTTCGAGACCCGAAATGGGTCACCTTCTTTATATTATGATAGAACAGGTTGGTATCACTACTTCGTAGTTTTATTATGTAAATAATTGGAATTTCATTACCTTGAAAATGATCACAGGAAGAAGGTCGAAACGGCCGGTGTTTGATTGAATCATGTAGGGAATATGGTACTTCTAAAAATCGATTAATTCCTCATATTTATATATATATATATATATATATATATATATATATATATATATATATATATATATATATATATGTATATATATATATATATATATATATATATATATATATATATATATATATATATATATATATATATATATATATGGCTGTATGGGTGAAGATGTGTGGGTGTGTGTGTGAAATAAAACCAGGGAATGAGAAACATGGTATTAGTTTGGCTCCTTTCAGTTGACATTCGACTGCACTCTATAAAATTATTTGAAATACGTTGTACCACTTTTCCATCTTTCTCTGTTCAACTGTAAATGTTATATAGTAATGATTTTCTGTTATCAATTGATTGAGCACGAGGATATTATTGGTTGAGAACGAAAGTTTATTTTTCATCGACATTCCACTTCCATTTCTTACCTATGTGTCTACGAACCGTGAAACGAAAAATGGTATTCCTCGTATCTAGAAATAAACGTACTACCATATAAGAGTCTACCGAGTCTCATAAAAAAATAAGAGAAATACCTTGTTGAACTGTAATTCGCTACCTTATTCTCTTGGTGGATATAAAGATATTTTGTGGTAAACTGAATATTTTAACAGTCGAGGGTATAGTGACAGACATTTTATTACCTTATTGTCAACTCAGCTTCAAAAAACCTTTAGTATAGGAAGCTGAAAGCTTCGAACAGATCAGTGAGAATATATATAGTACTAGGCTATTCATTTATTATCGTATAAGGAAAGCCAGGTTTTAGTTGAAAATCTTGCTTGACCCGGCACCTCCACTGAAAATATGAAATCATTCCAATAATTCATTAAAACTTTATTTAAGTTACCGTAAGTTGTTGATCGGCATAATGTGAAGAATTATTCACATTGGGTTTCTTTTCTTGTTAGTTGAGGTTAAATTGTGAAAATTTCACAAGGCATTCCAATAAGAACAGAGATTGTTAGATGAGCGTAGCGAAGCTTTCCATTTCACACCCTGAAAGAAAATGGGCTTCGTTTTTATGTTTTTTTTGTTTTTTTTTTGTAATTATGTACGCGGCATACAGGTCAGAGAAATGAATCAATCAACTTGAAACTTTTTCTGAACGTTGGTGTCATACCAGAATAGGTTGGGATTGCTATTCAGAGGAATCGGTAGGAAGGTTTTTCCGGAAAATAATCGGAAAGTTTGGAAAATCCTCATAAGAATAACCCGGAGGAAAAATACTTGAAAAACAAGAATTTTTCAAAAGCTCTCAAATTCTCACAGAATATGAAAAATACTATTATACACCTTTTCAGAGATTTTTACAACAATCGAATGAGAAATAATGAAGAAAACGCAATAAACGTGTACATTTTATTGAATATTTGGATCAATTGGTTTTGCAAAGTGTTTATGCGACAGGTTGCAGGTTACTATAAATATAAAAGAAAAGAAGGCTGTGACAGCCAGGGTTGAAATAGGACTATGAATATTGTCTCATATTTTAATTACTTATTACCTAATACACGTACCTGATTATGTTCCGGGTTGTACTATTCTAATCAGTGTTAATTTCTGCACGCATTGTGATAAAAGGATCCATTTTTCGTTCACCGTAAGTTTTATAATATGAACTATTTTAATATTGAATTTTTCGATTTTACATAATGGTAGAATAAAAGTTCCAGGCACGGCCTTCTCAATTAGTGACAAACATTTTCTTTAATCAAAGCCTCCTGTATATTTTACTCGATGTAAAAACCAAGACTATTAAATGGCAGGTTCAATACATAATGATCTGTTTGAATCAGTTTTGAAGAAGATTACGTTCAGTAAGGAATATGATGTGCATCTCGAGCTGATGAAACTAGGAGTGAAGAAAAAAAGAGTAGGTTCGCTGCGAGAACACCTGGACATACTGTTTGATACGCTCAATAAAAAGAAAATCAACATTCCCCATTTTTTTGTGAACTGGCTCCAAACAGAGAAAGAGGATGTGACTGATACAGAAAATATTGTTCGGATTGATTTAGTCAATCAAACGGCCGGAACTTCCCGGACTGTTACTCAAGGCAGTGTATATTCGTTTGAGAATAACAATGATTCCACAAACTCCCAATTACCAGGCGAATCGTCTATAGCGGAGAGGACGGCAAAATGCCCTCATTGTGGTGGTTTGTATATGCCTAGAGGATTGAATAATCACATATCTCGTGCTCATCCAGAGATTGCTCGAACTCGCATCACGGGTAAATATACTGCATCCGCAGTTATCAGAGATGACAATATTCAAGCAGCGGCAACAGACACTCAAAAGCCCAGCAGTGTTGATGTCATGAGAGAATGGGAGGATGCCTTAACCGAATACCTTGACTTATCCGATCCTAGCTCTGATGATTTGGATACAATAACTAATAAGCTTCTATTATTTTTATCGGAAGCAATCGTTCAAGTGAAGGGTCCTCAGCATCCTGCCATTAAACACTTCAAAGCTAGACAACAGAAGAAGCATGAGAACACGAATCTATCTTATGCCATGACAAAAAACCCAAAGAGAAAATCCAAACGGGATAAAGAGAAGAAGAGACAGCAGTACAACTATGACATGGCACAGTTCAATTACTACAACCAGCGAAAGAAAGTTGTTCGTCAAATAATGAATACTAATAAATCTGTGACATGTCTCATTCCCATGAATGACCTTGAGAACCATTTTCGAAATGCTTTCGAAGTTGAAAACGATTCATCTCGAGAATCATATCTCAGTGCACATGATGATCCTCTGGCTTTCAGCCCTGATATAACGGCGAAGGAAGCAATTGCAGCTATTCAAGGAATGGCAATTGACTCTTCTCCCGGTCCTGATGGGATTTACGTGAGAGTACTTCGTGAACTCAAATGCGGTGTGACAATAAGCCTTCTAGCGAGCGCAATACTAAAGAAGAATTACGTTCCAAAGAAGCTCCGCCTTGGTAGAACAATACTTATACATAAGGGAGGTGATCCTAAAGATGTTAAGACCTGGAGACCGATTACCATATTTTCAGTTGTTCGGCGAGTCATTGAAAGAATATTCGATAAAAGACTTCGTTACTACGTCCAGTTGTCAACTCACCAACGAGGATTCGTGTCAAGTCCGGGAACGCATATAAACGCATCACTGTTGAACAGCTGCTTGAAGAATGCCAAGGAGTTGAGGAAAAGTTGTTGTGTCACATTTCTCGATGTGAGCAAAGCGTTTGACAACGTAGGGCATAGTCACATTCGACAAACTCTAAAAAGTCTTCCAATTCCACAACAGCTCCAAAACATCATATGCTCCCTAACGTCGGACAACATAATTCAAATTGAGTCGAATCGAAATAAATCGAAACCAATTTCGATAAAAAGAGGCGTTCCCCAAGGTGCTCCACTATCTCCTACCATCTTCAACTTATCCATAGATCATATCATCAAAGAGCTTACCGAAAAAGAAATTTCAGATCATCATGGTTATAATGTCGTTGAATCATTAGACAATATATCAGCAATGGCTTTTGCTGACGACATAGTTTTAGTAGCCAGAAATTCGATGTCGTCAGCAGATTTGACTTCAATAGCTGAAAATGGATTGAGAGAGATAGGTTTGGTCATAAACAATTCCAAAAGTCACGCAATCAACATCGTAAATGGTGCGTTGTCAGATATCCCAGTGACAACCACGGAAGGATTGATAATTAAGTCAATCGGTAACAATGACCGAATAAAGTATTTGGGAATAGATTTTAGTTCAGAAATTGTATTAAACAAGGAGAAAATAATACGAAATCTACAGGACGATCTTGAAAAGATCACTTCTTCTGACCTACTCCGACCTGACCAGAAACTCAATATTTTAAATCAATTCACCTGGCCAACACTGATTTACCCGCTCCAATGCGCCCCTTTGTATCGTTTAACCAAGTCTTTCTTAGACGATATCGATAGACTTGTCCGAAGTGCAGTGAAACAAATATTGGGGTTACCAACTGACACTCCGAATAGCTTCATCTATGCCCCTAGTAAATTCAGAGGACTGGGAATAATGAAGGCAACATGGGAAGCATTCATACAAAATTATAATATCTGTCGTAAGCTATTGAGCGTTGACGATCAATTACTACAGGCAACAAGAGATTTTAAAGGAGAAATGTTGCACTGTATCAATCAACTCGACCTATCACCAACACTCACATTCCTACATTCCCCAACAATCCCTGAAATGGTTGATGCTGGAACATTACAAACATCAAATAATGATCTCATCAACGTTGCAACAGAGAAGAAAACTCCGACTGGCCGTGAATTGAGAAGCGCGCTGAGACAACGCTCGTTTGAAGACTGGGCGAAACTTCCTCAGAAAGGCAAAGGAGTCGAAGCTTTCTGCGATACCCCACAATCAAACTCGTGGGTTTATTCAAAGCAACAGCTTTCATCATCAGAATGGACAACTTCCATAAAAATGTCTTGCAATGTCGCAGCAGTTCGAGCCGTTCCCGGACGATCACTCGAGGGCAACCGTTGCCGCCATCCAGGCTGCAACGAGATCGAAACAATTGCCCATGTCCTCGGGTCGTGCCGGAAAGGTGAACTGCTGCGGAATAACCGCCATCACACCATCAGAACAATGATCGCTGACCTATTTAGAATGAATAAATGGGAGGTGCACGAGGAGGTGCATTGTCACTCTGCCTCAGGCTCGAACCGTAGAGTGGACATTATCGCAATACGGGGAGACAGAGAAAAAGTTCTAGTTCTCGACCCCACTATTAGGTTTGAAAAGGGAGTGGGGCACGCGGAAGAAGTAGATGCGGAGAAGAAGGAGATATATCGTCCCTGTATTCCTCACCTCGCGGAACGTTATGGAATTCCTGAGGAATACTGGCACGTTGTAGGACTCCTGCTTGGAGCAAGGGCAGCTATTCCCACATTTTTTATTACTTTTTTCAAATCATTTAATATACCGGTATCAAAATCATTAATTCAAGAAATAGTTTCCACAATATTAAGAAAATCATCACATATTCTCCACAATCATCTCTTCAGCGTATCTCAATCTACTTGAATTCTCATATTTTTTTTTTTTTATATATAATAATTAAGTTTTTGATCTTATCACTATATTTGTATAACTCATTTTCACTTTCGGCAATTATAATTCCAAATTCGTAGTAAGCTGGACCTTCATGGTCAGTCATCAAGAAGATGAACAGCCGTCAATAAAAATGATTTTCTCTCTAAGTTGCAGGTGAGGTTTTTGAACGTTTGAAGTAAGTCAAGGTTTGTAGATGTAAATTGAGCTGACAAGTTATTTTTTATTCTGGATTGTCATACTTCTAAGCTCATCTCACAACGCGCATCCCGCGTTTTCCTAGTTGTAACAATAGTGAGAATAAATAGGTGAATTTAGAGATTAATTTTGAATTATAAGCTTCCTTGTAACAAGCAGTCAGATAATTACGATTTAATATTATTATATATTATCAATATTATTAGTAATACTTATTTTTTAAATCGTAATACGTGTCCCAGCCTACGTTCTTTCTCATGACAACAGTCTATGAGGACCAAGACGAAGTTATTAACAATGATCCATACGACTCGTCTGAATTCAGTATGTTCTTACGGTATATTTTTTATAGATCCACAATCAATTGAAGTCAAGATAACTCTTCACCATTTCTGATATCAATATGCAAAATGTTGAAGTTTCAAAATATATAGCCATAGAAGACCGATTCTTCATCAATAAGACAATGAGAAGTTAATTAATTTATCTCAAACCGAAGTGCCGCCCTTTGTGGTTCAGTCCCTTCAGACTTGCTTTAAAAATCGAAGTCACCGTTGAGCTTGGGTTCGAGTCCCATCACTCCAGCATAAAGCACAGGTTTTTGGAAACGTCCTTTCACTTATCATCACTTTATAATTCATCATCACCTATACTCTTTCTAACCTCCATTTAACCCATAGCTGTTGGTAGAGTAATTGCTAGCAAACAATAGTCAATCAATGAAACCGAAGTATCGCGCGACGCTTCTGAAATTGAAGAAAAATTGATATTTATCTTCATGCTACAGACAAATTCACTGATGGTTAGTGTTATTTAAATGATTTCTGCTCCTTCAAGTCAGTTTCTGTTGGACGGAAGAATGTGAAACCAATCGAACACTATATAAACTTTACGGAGAATAACTCATATCTTTTATTCTGTAAAAGAGTTTTATGATTATAACTGCTAATTATATGCATGTAACCTATATTGACGTCTACTAGGAATGTAACATATTCCACCAAATATCTAATAGTCCACTATATCTCAGTATGACCTGTCAAATATCATGTCTATGATCAATCTAATGACCACAAATGATTATTATTATTATTACTATGGGAGAACCGTGACTTTGAACCTCGTTTCCAATATTATTAAAATGTATATTATGTCGGTATTAGCGTTTTGAATTTCATTATTATGTGAGAGTGCTTATAAAAGATGATAGGTTTTGCTACACTGTCTTGTTTCAACATAGCGTGAAAAAATCGAAATTTTGATCAATCAATTTGGAAGGGTAAGGAAGTTTTTTTTTATCAACCGATTGAACCTAAATATTTGGTTTTAGAAATTAGAGTATGCTTGTATACATAATTGATTGCGCTTAATTTGATTTTCAAATTGATTATTGATGGACATAAATTATTTTTCCAATAAGTTTCTTCAATTGTACTGCATCAATAATATATGACGAATAGTTTCAAATTGGGTAAACCCAATTAGCGAAATGAGTTTTTTTTTCGTAAGGGTTTTGTATTATCTATATCAAGATGCATTGAGGATTGCGTTGGTTTGCCGGTTTGAAGACGCTGCAAACCAACGCAATACTCAATGAATCTTGATCTTCATCATCAGATGTTGAACTGACTACCCTTTCTTATATATTTTATTCTCCAGTGGTAAAAATAATATTTCACGTTTCCTAAGTATTTATATATAAGAAAATACAGTTTGACGTGGTATTTGATGGCAATTGTCTGAGTAGGGAAAAAATGGAATCTGTGATGAAAGTAGAACAAGAGCCTAGAGATAAATCGTCCGTTATCATCATACGTCTTCAGTCCATTTAGAAAATTATTTATACTAAGATGATGAATGAGAAGTCTCATGACTCCAAATAAATGAATGTGAATGACTGGATGATGTGAGATGAATGTGGAACGTGGTCTTTATTCAAATTGCCGACAGAAAGCGAAAAATGAACATAAATAAGTAAACAACTATAAGCGTAGGGCTATTACCTTGAAGAAGACAAATTACTCGTCTTCATGAATCATCTTCTGAAACATCTATTACATTTTTATGATATAAGAGTTCTGGATTAATAAAATTCTAGTGTATACAAATTGCTTTGAATAGCAACGTAACAACGTCTTTCTTCTGGTTTCCATATTAAGCCGGAAATTAAAAGGAATTTGCATGAACATAAATATGACTGTAGACTTGTGTACTATAGCTTTAATCATTCAATTATATCATTCATGAATGATATGCAGCAGCCATGAATAAAATTGTTGGAAAATTAAAACTGTTTTCCTTTTTTTAATTTCTTGTTCGCTGGAAATATTTAAAGGAATAAAAAATTCTATAAACTCCAATAATGGAATATAATACAATAAACACTGAACATAATGGAAAAATACTCAATCAGTAATGCGTAATACATGAAAGAACCCTTGTACTTTTAACTGTACTTTTCAGTATGTTAGCAGATTACTTTCTCGTCGAAAAAAAGTTTTGATCTTGATGTTCACACCAAACCAAAAGTTATGTGATAATTGTTCGTATTAAACATCCTATAAATAAATGATACAACTCTTATTTTAGAACTATCCACATTTATACTTATAGACGTACATGGCTCCTAGTCTTTCCATCTTCGGAGACTTCACCAAAGACGCAAATATCATGTACAACAACTTCCGGGTGTACGGTACCGGCTTACTGATGGTAATGGGAACCATAGTCTACATTGGTGTCAAATTTGTCAACAAGTTTGCCACCGTGGCTCTAGCTTGCGTTCTTCTCTCCATTGTTGCCATCTACATCGGGATCTTTGTTAATATAAACGGCAACGACAGCTTGTTGTGAGTATTTTGAATACATATTTCGTAAATAAACACTAGAAATGGGACATACATAATTATTAATCATAGAAAATTAGGGATGTGAGTTAGTACCTTTCACTTGGTGAGCCGAAATATTTTTTGGAGCATCGTTGGTCAAGTGGGGTCTTGTATCGTAAATAATTATTTCAATTTTGACTAACGATCTTTCTACCTACGTCACAGATCATGTGATTGTCAAATGTGAGCAACAACTATAGGATACCAATCAATGGTAAACATCAATATAGCCATAGCATTAAAATACCTTCAAAATGCTGACAAGCAATAAAATATTACAATATCATACAACAAACATCACAATTAGCATGTTTGTCAGTACAATATTATCAAACACTACCACAATACAATGCTACAATACAGCGCAACAAACTCAGCAATTAATATGGTTGTTGATGCAATATCATCAATATTACAATACAATACAACAAATACAACAGTTAACATTATAAATACAATATTAACAAACAATACAGTAAACAACTATATTTTGTATAACAATATTCTAGCTTTATTTCTATCATCCTGCAGACGTAGTGCAAACTTGCAGACTAAAGTTTTTGCAAATGGGATAATTTTATATATTATGGTACATTGTTATTGTATTATCTATGCTCTCCTCTCGTAGATAGTCAATGAGGTGTACATTCATTTTCTATTCTAGTACCAGATCAATAAATATCATAATCATAAAGATCATATAAGATCATCATGAATAAATATGTATTACAAATCTTCTCTTAAGTAGAACAAATATTTTGTATTACAGAAAATCTTTTCAAGTTGATCATTTACTACACGAGAAACCTTCCGTAAAGTATTGTGGATGCTAGCTCCCCAGTGGGATTACTTCGCATTCGAAAGTTAAGCTTCTGGAATAACCTACAGATGGCAATATATCAGTTCAATATGTTTTATATGACTAAAGAATGCTTCTGGAGTGGAATTCTTCCTCTCAGCAAGTTCAATACTGGAGTTTTTCTGTGCTAAAATCAAACGTTCTAGGCGATCTTGTAAATATATTTTACATACTTGACTCTAATTGCTTACTTTGGTTGTGTACTTCTAAGATGAGCTACTTCAGTACATTACCTTTCATAAAAATATTGATATAATATTGAAAAATAGTTGGTCTGTCCCTCGATCTAATACTATTTTCAACCAAATGGCATTCTTTCGGCTATCCCAGTATCAATGTTTGCCTACTTTTGTATAATATTGAGTTTTCATTGTTTTTATGATTTCATATTTTCAAAGTATTATGATCATGTATGAATAAAATAATATGTTTCTAATGTAATTAAATTATCAAGATTATGTTCCCTTGCGGTTTTGTTCAATTTTTAAACTTCATCATGTTGAACATTTCATTTGTATGATTGTTATAAAATAAATTGAGCATGTATATTCTCATTATTTTGACCTACCAATTGAAATCAATTCTATTCTACATAGAAATGAATTTTTCAATGAAAAATACTGTTCAAAAAACACAATTTTTCAATAATATGAATCAGGAAGTGAATATAATGAATAATTAGAAAGTGGATGTATGAATATAAACAGTAGACAATTAATGACCTTATAATTTCTAACTGTGGTGCTGATGTGATTTGCTCTCATCATAATGCTATTAAAATTATTTTGATTGTTGTGACTTCCCCCATGATCCAACCTTGTTCATATCATTTACAGTATGTGCGTTCTGGGCAAACGCCTACTGAAGGACATCTCGAACGCAGACTGCAATAAAGAAGTCAACGGACCACTCTATCAAGTCTTTTGTGGCAATTCCTCTGACCCTGGAATATGCGATCCGTACTACGAAGCTAACAATGTATCGCTCGTAAGAGGAATCAAAGGCCTTGCTAGTGGAGTTTTCATGGGTCAGTACAAGAAAATGCCTGTTGTCCTATGCTTTGTGTGCCCTAACCATACATAACCATACCGTCGTAGCCCTTCAGTTGGATGTATATATAAAAAATAGTAACTTCAAATTCAAAACATTTCCCAACATTAGTTTTGCACCGGAATATGCGTTTCAAATTTCACTATATTGAATACTTTTAATGAAAAAAATGATACTTTTTTTCAAATGTATAGAATGTGTATAAAATGTGATTGAAAACACGTTGAAATGAGAACAGCAAAACACTGGAGATTTCAACCACATTTTCAAACAAATGACATTATAACATTGATAAGCTCAATAATATTTAGTTTTTACATTCACTACCCGTACGTCATCTACAGAAGCTCCTACCTGTAATTAATCTGTACTCTGTAGTATATGAACATGGTTAAAATCTTTCAAATTGAATTAAATATTTACTGAATCATAAAATACCATTCATGAGTCATGTTTTTATACGTTATTTCCAATTCAATTATTTGAGTTGTTTCAGGGGTTTCTCACAACGCAACTAGCGAATGTCAAAATATTTTGTGTGTTCTAAAGAACTTATGGTCATATAAGATATAGTCCCTAGAGCTATTTTGATTCTTAGGTAGACCTACTCTCTTAATCAAGCATAATACATTCTCACAATTCCAACTTTGCTTCAATCAGAGTATGAATAATTGATTAATAATATTCAATGAATATTCAATATTCATTGCGACCAATAAGACACTTCTATGGTTATTCAATATTCAATTAATAATTGATGAATATTTGTTGAGCCATTATTGCAATATGAATGTTGTTTAGATAACATCAAGGATGGTTTTCTCGAGCTGGGACAGTTCATCGCCACAACAAAGGATCCGGAGGAGATTGAACGCTTGGACAAACCAGAATACAACCAGGTTGTCGCTGATTTCACAACTTCATTCACAATCTTGATCGGAATATTCTTTCCCTCAGTCACAGGTAACTAACTACATATCCATCAGTTTCAAGAGATTTTTATTGGTGTCCTCATTGAAGTAAATATTGCAGTAGGACTTCATTAACTTGATTTTATCAGTAAAAGTTCTGTGATTATTTAATTCTCACTCTTGCAGCAGAGTGATATGATGTTCATTGAGCTTGAAAACCCAATTTATATTTTCAATAATTTTCCCATTTATTAGATGATAGGGTGGTAAATACACCACTTTACTCGTTTCATATTTGCCACTGTGTACTCTTTTGTAATCTTTGTGTAAGCACTCCACATATCATTATCAAATAAATTAGGTTAGCCATCGACATGAAAGTTTTTGTCAACACTTGTATCTATGCAATTGACTATGAATCCTCACATTTTATTTGAACAAATCTTATTCTCTCTACTCTTCATCTTATCAGGATTATCAGGGTTATACCAATAATGTGCATATTGCCTTTTCACATACCGGTATGCCATTATTATATTGTCTCCTATGTTGTTGTTTTTTCATTATTTTCATCGAAACTAGAAACAAAATCTTTGTTCCCCAATTCAGGCTATATGGATGAAAGTAGTATGATTTGGACCAGGTACCACAAGGGCGATCTTACCATCTCATTTGTACTATTTTATATGAAAAACAATCAACTTTGATACCAGGACTGTGCTGTCCGTAACTATACTTTTTTCCTGCAGATTAACGTGTTTCAGTTTCCAAAAGTCCAGAACACATTATGAGCAAAAACCGTTTTTATGATATATCCAGACATAACCAGCAAATTGGCATCGAGAGTAAGCCAAACACATGAATGTTGATATCTTCCAATTTGAACTAAGTCTCTTGAATTAAAATGCTAATCAAAAAGTATTATTCAGTACATTATTATTATTAATATTTCAACAGAATAGAGTATCAACAAAATTCAAACTAAGAACTAGAGAACCAAGTCTCTTGAATAATTAATTTTTTCATCATAAAATAGCATTCAGCATACTGTTACGTTATTATTAATAATAAGATCTCACCAGAATAGTATTAACAGAATTCCAACTTTCTGAGGTCCATTTCGCTGGCACCCCCAGGACGAAAAAGTCGAATTATTTTTTCGCCAGTCGTTTGTGCTTCGTTTGTGCTTGTTTGTGCTCGAAACCGCATCATTTGTGCTCAATTTGTTCGCCAGCTAATAAAAATTCAATTTGGGGGTGCCAGCAAAACGACAGCACCCCCAAATGAAAAAATTGACTTTTTTTCTTGCCAGTCGTTTTTGCTTCGTTTGTGCTCGTTTGTGCTAGAAACCGCATCGTTTGTGCTGAACTCGTACGCCAGCTAATTAGAATTTAATTTGGGGGTGCCAGCGAAACGACAGCACCCCCAAGTCGAAAAGTTGACTTTTTTTCTCGCCAATCGTTTGTGATTCGTTTGTGCACGTTTGTGCTCAAAACCGCATCGTTTGTGCTCAATTCGTTCGCCCGCTAATCGAAGATCAATTTGGGAGTGCCAGCGAAACGACAGCACCCCCAAATCGAAAACGGCCGAATTGCACCCCCCGAATGAAAAAAATGGAATTATATTTTTGTCAATCTTTTGTGCTTCGTTTGTGCTTGTTTGTGCTCGAAACCGCATCGTTAGTGCTCAACTCGTTCGCCCGCTAATCAGAATTTAATTTGGTGGTGCCAGCGAAACGATTGCACCCCCAAATCGAAAAATCGACTTTTTTCAGGCCAATCGTTTGTACTTCGTTTTTGCTTGTTTGTACTCGAAACAGCATCGTTTGTGCTCTAATCGTTCGCCCGCTAATTAGAATTTAATTTGGGGGTGCCAGCGAAACAACAGCACCACTGAATGAAAAAATTGACTTTTTTTCATGCCAATTGTTTGAGCTTTGTTTTTGCTCGTTTGTGCTTGAAACCGCATCGTTTGTGCTCAATTCGTTCGCCCGCTAATTAGAGATCAATTTGGGGGTGCCAGCGAAACGGCAGCACTGCCAAAACAAAAACAGCTGAATTGCACCCCCAAAATGAAATAAACGGAATTATTCTTTCGACAATCGTTTGTGCTTCATTTGTGCTTGTTTGTGCTCGAAACCGCATTGCTTGTGCTCAACTCGCTCGCCCGCTAATCAGAATTTAATTTTGGGGTGCCAGATCTAATTAATTCTTATTAGCGGGCGAACGAGTTGAGCACAAGCAATGCGGTTTCGAGCACAAACAAGCACAAACGAAGCACAAACGATTGGCAAAAAAATAATTCCGTTCATTTCATTTTGGGGGTACAATTCAGCTGTTTTTGTTTTGGGGGTGCTGCCGTTTCGCTGGCACCCCCAAATTGATCTCTAATTAGCGGGCGAACGAATTGAGCACAAACGATGCGGTTTCGAGCACAAACGAGCACAAACAAAGCACAAACGATTGGCATGAAAAAAAATCAATTTTTTAAATTGGGAGTGCTGTCGTCTCGCTGGCACACCCAAATTAAATTCCAATTAGCGGGCGAATGATTAGAGCACAAACGATGCGGTTTCGAGCACAAACAAGCAAAAACGAAGCACAAACGATTGGCCCGAAAAAAAGTCGATTTTTCGATTTGGGGGTGCTGTCGTTTTGTTGGCACCCCCAAATTAAATTCTAATGAGCGAGCGAACGAGTTGAGCACTAGCGATGCGGTTTCGAGCACGAACAAGCAAAAACGAAACACAAACGATTGACAAAAATATAATTCCGATTTTTTCATTCGGGGGGTGCAATTCGGCTGTTTTCGATTTGGGGGTGCTGTCGTTTCGCTGGCACCCCCAAATTGATCTTCGATTAGCGGGCGAACGAATTGAGCACAAACGATGCGGTTTTGAGCACAAACGTGCACAAACGAAGCACAAACGATTGGCGAGAAAAAAAGTCAACTTTCCGATTTGGGGGTGCTAAATTAAATTCTAATTAGCGGGGGTACGAATTGAGCACAAACGATGCGGTTTCGAGCACAAACAAGCACAAATGACTGGCATGAAAAAAAAGTCAATTTTTTCATTTGGGGGTGCTGTCGTTTTGCGGGCACCCCCAAATTAAATTATAATTAGCTGGCAAACAAGTTGAGCACAAATGATGCGGTTTCGAGCTCAGACAAGCACAAACGAAGCACAAACGACTGGCGAAAAAATAATTCGACTTTTTCGATTTGGGGGTGCCAGCGAAATGGACCTAACATTCTGAGTGCGGTATATGCACAAGATCCATAAACATACCTGTAAATTCTTTACAAATTGAATGGAATAGTCTGTGTAGTGTCTGCAAACTGTGGATCCAATGACAAGAAAAATCTCATTCTATATTATATTATATTATTCTATATACATATAATTTGAGAACATTCATTTCATACATATTTCATTTATAAAGTAATTTTTGTTTTGGGCATTCCATATGACATTCCAAAAGATAAAAAAATGTAATAAATATTGTAAATTAGAATTAATTTTGAGTTCTGTTTCTTGATACAATAATAAAAATTGTCAATTTATAATTTTTCAATTATCAATGTGAATCAAAAATCATACAAATTTATGAGAGATGAATCGATGTGTAGTGTCTCGATATGGTACCTCAATCAATCTTGAATATTTTCCACCTTGCTCATCTCAGTAGTCCTATTACAAATATAACGTGTAGAATGTGTTTTAATTTTCAGGAATTATGGCTGGTTCCAATCGGTCGGGAGACTTGGCTGACGCACAGAAGTCAATTCCGATTGGTACAATCTGTGCTATTCTGACTACGTCAACAGTTTACTTGTCATCAGTGCTACTGTTTGCTGGTACTGTTGATAACTTGTTGTTGCGCGATAAGTAAGTATAAGTTGAGTTAACATACTTTTGAAATACTGAACAATGGTGCATTCTAGAGGTGTATTAGAATCTAGAGATTCT
>OZ023326.1:46800139-46802639 GCA_964007535.1 Brachyptera risi
TTTTATTCAGGATTCAGACTACAGGTCTGGGTGGAATGAAGCCTAATACTGTTATACTTGGGTGGCCTTATGGGTGGCGCCAGTCTGAAGATGAGAAAACTTGGCATGTATTTCTGCAAACTGTTCGAAATGTTGCCGCTGCTCGTATGGCACTTCTCGTTCCAAAAGGAATCAACTTTTTCCCTGATACTTCAGAAAAGGTAATTCTAGTATTCAATATGGCAAACCGCATAAATCATGGAATTAGAAAATCTGGAACTGGTAAATCAGCAGAATGTATTCTGTGAATTACATAAAATTAATTAATCAATGAGGTATGTTGTATGTTATATAATGTACTATCTGCCCCACGGTTGAATTTGTAGGTAGGCAACGTACTTTGGTAAATGGTAAAGGTACATATTTTGCCGTCAATGTGACATAATCAATTGAATGAATTGAAAAGTTGAACTGTCAATCAGACTGATCTTTTCACAAATTCATACAGCATTTCAGTGATATTGAGAAAAATTATTCCAAGTTTATTTTTCTAGTTTGATTTTAATTCTTGTTTTTTTTCTTGAGATGGCTGGCAACATTGACATCTGGTGGATTGTTCATGATGGTGGATTGCTTATGTTGTTGCCATTCTTATTGAAACAACAACGTACTTGGAAGAACTGCAAGATGCGCATCTTTACCGTCGCCCAGATGGAAGATAACTCGATTCAGATGAAGAAAGATCTAAAGATGTTCCTGTATCATCTACGTATCGAAGCAGAAGTAGAAGTTGTGGAAATGGTAATAACCTCATTAATAGCAATTTTGATGATATTTATAGATAGCTGATCTGGGCACCTGAGTTCATGTGTAATGAAAGCTGAAATGAATATAATTAATTCAAAAACTTTGTTATACAAGTGGTTCAATGTGTTCAGATGGACAGCGACATATCGGCCTACACTTATGAAAGAACTCTCATGATGGAACAACGTAACCAGATGCTACGAGAGCTGCGACTCAACAAGAAAGAAAGTCTTGGAGTGGTATGTAATAAAAGTTCAAATTTGATTATTTTCACTTGACCATAATTATATTAGAAAATTATGAACTCATGTACTTTTAAAGTGCATTGAGAGTGTGTTCATACATCTACCACACAATATTACCCAAAGCTTCTACAAATTATATTAAGAATTATATTTGAATTGCCAACTGGCAAACTAGGAATTTGTATTCAAGGTAATATATAATTATCTATCCTTCAAGCTATTCAAATATGTCTACTCTAATGAAAGTGAAATAATGTCAATAGACATTAGTGAAATGAATATATATTGTCTAGTAAGTAATATCTAGAATGATACTAGATTCATTATCCAATATTTCATATTCAAATGTCACTCAATTTATCAATTATGTTTATATTTTCTTAATCGCCATACATAAACCAATACAGTAAATAAAATCTAGAACTAAATAATATACAGATTATAATTTTTTTTCTCCCACAGTCAAGTCTCCCTAGGAGACTTTGTGGATTTTATTTGACTGTTCAGTGTATTTATTTTGTATGTAAAAAGTGATAACAATGAAAAAGAACTATCATGTGAACTGAGTATTATTATCAGTCACTTATCAGCAGTATAATCAATTGCCTCATTCATGTCAAAACTGTAGCCACAGCCAAACATCAATATTATTCAATAGATCTACGTAATCACTAAGTCTTTGAATATGCAATTGATTGTAAATTATACTTACTAGTACTCAAATACTTAACTGAATTTGAATCATTATTAATTGCCTGATTGGTGTCACTAAATCTAACCAAAACAACTTGTTGCTAAATTATCAAAGAAATATGATGTAGTACTTGGGTACTCACAATCTTACTATAAACTGTGACTCATTAACTATTTTAATTGCCATGAATAACTAATTGTATGTCCACTTATTCTACACTTTTTCTATTTTTCTTTCTTTGCACGCTACAAAGGTGCATTCCCTTGTAGATTTCAACGAGGACACAAATCAAGACATGCTTCCAACGGTTCGTGGTATACATGTGTTCGAATGTTTTACCCCCCTTTCGCTATCAAAGTCCTGTTATTTTAGAGTGACAATATTGTATTTGACATTTGTAATTTAATGCAAATCTATACATTGCTATTATTTTAGCGTTCCTAACTTAGCTTGACTTGTTACTGAGGTCAAATACTGTCTTAAAGTAACTGGGCTGCTGCAAATCCCTTGGCTGTCTACCATACCTGCAAACACTATGTTAACCACAACCAAAAGTCACCCCATCCTTACCATAAGCTTGTATTGGCAACATATTGCACTTATTCTATACAATTATAGTATTACAATTTTTGAACAAGAGAATCTTAGAATGTTGCTATATGTTTACCTGTACCAAAGTTAAATTGTCCAACTCTCTTGTATTTGTAAAAGAATATTACTTGTGTTGCATATACTTGCTCCAAAAGGTGGATAGCACTTTGGCATGTAACCGTAC
>OZ023326.1:46807639-46960139 GCA_964007535.1 Brachyptera risi
GATTGCTCACTTCCTTGACATTGATCTAACAGATATGGAGTTCTTGGAAGTGTTGACAGAAGGGCTAGAGCGAGTTTTAATGGTGCGAGGTGGTGGCCGAGAAGTCATCACAATCTACTCGTGAAGACTCAATATCGTAGCTAAATCAAGCTCACTGCATACGTACAGTGTCATCGCAGATTTACTCGAATGCAAGCAAAGCAAACCCATTTACCAGTCTATTATAATGAAAACCGTTTTAGGATTTCATAGCAACTTTTTCCCACAAGCATTGATTAATACTTCTTATTTGTTTTTTGTATATTTTATATTTGATATATCTATCTACACAATTTTTAAGTTATCCTCGGTATTTGTCCCAAAGGTTTTATAGGATTTCAAGTACTAATTATGCTAGGTTATGCTAATTTCTTTGCGTAATGCAAACCTATGAAGTACACAGAAATAATATCAGTTTGTCAGTGAGAACTGAAAAGGGAGATAATTGTGTAAGTGCCTACTTGTAACTCCCAGAGCTATAACACTGCCCAAATGTGACAACTTCCCCGTTGATTATTATCTACCATGTGAAACACTATATGATTGCTAGTTCAAGTGTAGCCTATTACGGTACTCATGGAAATAGGAAATAAATGTGATAACCATAGAATTACACATTCTCATCAAGAGTTTTAAAATAAATTTATTAGACTTAGGTAACTTCTATAATGAAAAGTCACTGCAGATGTGTATGCTCCCAGTCTTGCGGGCGAGTAAATTTGATATGCACATCTTCATCAAGTGTTATGATCTCCTAACCACGTCTCTCTCTTTGTCTCTCTATCTCTCTGTCTCTCTCTCTCTCTCTCTCTCTCTCTCTCTCTCATATATAAACTGCTCACTTTTTCTACACTGTGTACATCCATCTATACATATAATCATGTTATAAATAGTTGATCATCCTACATCTTTATAGATATTTAGAGAAGAGTTTATAAATGTTTCATCGTGTAGACACGATACACGTCCTAGTTACCATAATTAATTCGTTAGTGCTAGAAAATTTAATTAATATTCCGATTTGCAATCAACTGCGTTGTTGGATTTATGTATGAATTCAAAAATAATGTTCGAACATAATATATCTGATAGATTAAATTGATTACGAAATGTTGGTGGCACTGTTTGAAATGAAATATGATAAGAATGAAAATATATTAATATAGTTTGTGCAGTTTACAGTAAGGTATATAAGTCAAATACTTCTGGGTGTTTAGAAGCTATATTAATTCATTCCTATTCAAGGCAGGCAATGACTATTACAAGTTTAGCAGGAACGTAGGTTGATTTAGTCAGTAACGACAATTAGCACGCAGAAAATTAATAATGCAAGAATCGTAGATCACACCAATTATGGTGAATAAACCTTAATTCTATATTATTAATGTGTTGTTGTGCGTATGTATTGTTCGTCTATGTCGTTTGTTGTTAAGAGATTTCAAGATGTATCTTAACTGAATTTACTGTACCGTACTTTATTAGCAGTGGTATATTAAAGCTTATATACTGCTTGTCCTCCTATGATTACTTTAGTTCAGAATTTTGAATAGAAGTTGATCCTTCATACATTTTTGGACAGTTTAGTTGGGTTGCATTTGTAAATACCACTTCTATATGATTTTACATGTGTTTAATGTTTCTACAAACATTTGAATACTTTTTACATCACTTTTGCCTAGGTATAACCTTAACATAAGGTATCATTCCAACATAGTGGCATTAAAACGGTTTTTTATTACTTATGCTACTTGTTTCTTTGAAGAATAGTAAAATAGCTATTGTATTCTACTAGCTCATTTATTAGGTACAGAGATGGGCAAAGATACTTTACAAATGTATCATGGATACAAAATACAAGATACTTGTCTGAAAGTCCAGAAGATACAAGGTACAAGATACATTTCAAAAGGCCTAAAAGATACAAGATACTTTTAGTAAAGTATCTCAAGATACAAGATACTTTTACGGTAATTTTAAAAATAATCGGCAGCTCTGTTAAGTGGAAAACTGTTAAGAGATTATTATTTGAAAGGAGCTCAAACAGGGAAAAAATGTGAATAGCCATAGAGATTTTCTTTCAAAGAAAAGTAAAAAATTATTAGGCAATATTTATTGTCAATGTTACAGCATCAGTCAAGGATCTAGTTTGCTTTTGATAGAACCAGTTTTTTTTTATATTTCAGGGTGTAACCATTGTCTTTTAGGGATGTTAATCATCCCTGCGAATGAAAAAAGTCTTTCAACAGGCGCTGAAGACGGTAAAACGCTATTAATTTGCAAAAAAAAACTTTTGTATTAGTGGATAAGAACCCTAAATAGTCAACTAAATAGGACAGCACTTCAAGTTGAAGAGGAAAAAAAAAGAGGAAAAATTTTGATTTTTACATGAAAATGTATCTTGTATCATTCATGATGAAAAAGATACAGATACATTGAAATCAATGTATCTCGGTACAAAATACAAGATGCATTCAAATAATTGTATCTGATATACAAGATAGTATCAGTATCTCAAGATACATCAAAAGATACAAGTATCTAAGATACTGCCCATCTCTAATTAGGTATTATTCATTAGGGTACCAGTTAGTTTGACTGATGAAAATATTTTACAAACTGTATAATGTTCGGTTGAAAACTATAATTATCTCCAAAATTGAATTTCATGGATTGTGTCAAATTAGGAATAATTCGAATTAGATAATATTGTAGTGGAATAATTAATAAGGTGACAGCTATACGATGAATTTTAGAGAGAATATTTATTGTGCGTTAATTAAGAGATCATGGTCTAGCATGAAAATTAAAACAACCTTATTATGACTGTTTACTCTTTAGATATATTATCAGTATAGACTGTATAGTATAATTAATATTCTTTCTTACTTTTTTGATGTTTTCATTTCAAAATCAATTAAATTTATTGAATAGAACTGATTGTACTTTTTCATGTCGTGTGATATTTATCATGCGTCACTATCTAGTACTATAAAGTAGTTTGAAATACATACCAAAGAACGCCACTAGAACTATCATATAATAATTATATAATAAGATTTTAAAAGAATTACAGATTTTTAGATATGTTCCAAATACTTACCTATTCGGCATTGAGTTTATAATATTATAGAGATGATTTTATACCTACAGTTACTATTGAATATTACTGCAATTCTATCTATTATATCTTATATAGCATGAGAATATGATGTATACCCAGGTATAATGTTAAACAAATCCCAATTTTATGAAGTGTTTTGAAAGCTGTTGAAGAGAGTTATACCACATCATTACCAGAAAAAAATCTCAATTGTATTCAAGAATTCATGATGAATAATGTGCAGAAAAGTTCATATATATATATATATATATATATATATATATATATATATATATATATATATATATATATATATATATATATATATATATATATATATATATATATATATATATATATATATAAGCCATAATACCATATCCAATTATTGACATACACATTATGATGATGAATGATTATAATCACATGACATTATACTGTCTTCTGGCCTATTAAAACTTTAATACATTGGAAGTTGGCTTTATGGTGTGACCTACGGTACAGATGATATAGTACTTATTCAGTATTCATGCATAATCTTCTCATACAATGTATAATTTTGTTATTAATAATTGGTTTGTTTTGTGAAATTTCTATGTGTTTTTTATTTCATATCAAAGAATATACTAATTTCAAAAATATGGTTTTTTATAATGTTACTTGATGAAAAAAACATGTGTGGGAAAGGCAGCAATCAATAGGTACTAGTTTACTGCTAATACAAGTGAAAATCAGTGATAAGCTGTTCTTCTTGCTTCTTTCCTATTGGTTGTTGGCATGCTTAGAACACTATCCCACTTGTCTGCATTTGTCACCATTTTACATAATGTGTTATATATTCTTTAGAACACTAGGAAAACCATAGTGATCCAAAAATAAGTACATATTGATTTATCATGTTCAGAAGTATATATAAAGAAATCTCATTGATCTGTAAACTAAAATCCATGTAAATAATAATCGATGTTGAATGTAAAAAATTATCATAATAACGTTATTGTTACATTCAATGATAAATTCTTTACCCTCTATTATTCTTGGAACAACTATCATGTTATAATAATATACCTCATAATACCTTACCTCAAATTACCTGTATGTTAACTTACCTAAATTATCAAAATAATTCACAACTAAGGTTGGAAGAAAGCGAGTGAAAGTTGAGATATCATTTATTTGGCAAGTATTAAATAGTGTATAGCAATTCTCTTTCAATTGATTTCATATTACAATTTGTAACACAACATTCAAATAATAATGTGCATTATTCAAATCGTAATAAAATACTTAGTTATCATCACTATGCAACTAAACCAGAGGGCAACTTGATTGTCAATGTGAGAAAAACGTAATAGTACTTAAATATCGATCTCGCTGCCATAAGCAACTGGGCAACAGACAATGCACTGATCCTTAACCCCTCAAAATCCACCATGATGCTAGTTGGCTCAGAAATCAAGTGTGACCATCAGGTACAGCAGCATGGATTCAAACTAACTATAGACAACCATCAACTGCCAGAAGTCGAAGTCACTAAAAATCTAGGATTATGGATTGACAGCAACCTCAACTTTAATTATCACGTAAACAAAATCTGCCAAAGCGCCTACTCGAAACTACACACTCTGTATAGGTCCAAAGATCTCCTCCCAACTGAAGTGAAGCTATAACTTTCCAACTCATTAATTCTCTCCAACCTTGGCTACTGCGACTCCATATATGGACCCAACATCACAGAACATATGAGCGACAAATTACAGCACATCTAAAACTCATGCATACGCTACGCTTGGAACCTAAAAAGGCACAATTGGGAGCATGTTAGCCCGCACCTAAATGAATGTGGATGGCTCAAGATGAAAGAGAGAAGAGAACTCCATCTAACAACTTCAATCCATAAAATAATAATAATAAAGAAACAACGGTACCTTCATTCCAAACTTTTGACAAGAGGCGACCTACACTCTATAGGCTCACCAGGCATAATAGTAAACTCAACATTAAACAGCATTCTACCTCAAAATTTCAAAGTTCATTTTCCTACCTCAGTCCCAAACTCTACAACAGCTTGCCAGACCATCTCAAAACACTTTGCACTAACTCTTTCAAAGGCAAAGTAAAACTTCGTCTTCTAAACAACCAGCACCAAGCCGAAAAAGAAAGATCTTCAACAAAAATATTTAAAAAGTCGATCAAGAAGAAGAGATTGGAAATAGAGAAAAGGAAAAAAAATAGACAAAAGAAGACTGAAAAGCAAAAATAGGCCGTCGCTCCAGGTCTACTGCTTAGTCCTTAGCATTATGAAGTCATTACCTTAATAAGATCTCAACCTAGAATTGTAGGCCTATATTACCTACTTACTTATAAATATATTTTCATATATTCTTACTTATATATCTTTTTCTCTTTTCATATCAAATGAATTTAACTTTAAATCTTACCTTTTGTTTTTGACTCATTAGTTCAAAATTATTCAAATCCTAATCATTATTTACTACAATTATCTAGTTTTAACAAGGTTATATGGTAGAGCAGTCCCTGGGAAATCTCATCACACACTGAATATCGCCTTTTTTGAGGTCACAATGTACAGTATTAAATTATTTTTTTTCTTCATTTGTATTGCAACCCAAAAATAAAGACAACTTTATTATTACATTATTATTATTATTATTAAATGAGAAAAATCTTCAAAGGTGGTACCACAACTCCATGGTGGTAATCAGTGATTGGGAAATGTAGCTCGTACGTTTAAGAGCTATTGGTTTGTTATCACTTGGCATGTGAAAGGAAAGGATCTTATTCATAGATTTGGTTATTGACAGGTAACACTTTACGCACAGGCTGGCAAGGCTGAAGCCTATATAGGGACGTAAGAGACCAGGGGGTGCTTGGGCTCTTCAGGGCTTCCATATTTTTGTTTCAAATGAAATCAAATGGTATTAAAAAACGAAGTCGTTATTCGCGCGCTCAGCGCGCCCCCAAACGTCTATTCCTTATTCGCGCGGCTACAGAGCGCGCTCCCAAGCGTATATTCCTTATTCGCGCGGCAACAGAGTGCGCGCCCAAGGGTATATTCCTTATTCGCGCGGCAACAGAGCGCTCACCCAAGCGTCTATTCCTTATCCGCGCGGCGGAGACAGAGCGCGCCCGCAAGTGGCCGTTTCTTATTCGCGCGGCAACAGAGCGCGCGCTCAAGCGTCTATTCCTTATTCGCGCGGCGGAGACAGAGCGCGCCCGCAAGTGGCTGTTTCTTATTCGCGCGGCATTGGAGCGCGCGCCCAAGTGGCTGTTTCTTATTCGCGCGGCATTGGAGCGCGCGCCCAAGCGTTTATTCCTTATTCGCGCGGCGGATACAGAGCGTTCAGAAGATATCATCAAATAAACGTTAGAAAGCCGTCGCGACGCTCTCGACACTGATAAAATTGTGATAAAGAGTGATGAAAGATGACCAAATTGTTCGCCCATTCATTATCTACAATTATTATCGACAAAACGTTTCTGTGGAGTTGGCCGTTCGAAAGTTAAAGGGGTGGTTAGAGTTCAAAGTGCATGAAAGCGTCGCGACGCCACCGACGCCACCTGGCAAAATGCCAGGAAGAGGGTAAATACTCGTATGGTATATCCTAATAGAATCCCGTTTACTGCTATACTCTTTCACGAAAATCCTATGGGAGATAAAAACAGGCAGCTTGCTCCCCTACTAAGAGGTGTATTAAAATTAAAATTATGAATATTAATTAATATAGACTGTAGATAATTAGGTATAATTTTGTTATGACTGTAATGACTGATGTAATGTATGAATTATAGCTAATGCTAAATAAAGATAAATACTACTACTACTACTACTTAATCAGCTAAATCGTGTATAAGAAAATGAGGTTATGTCATTAGCGCGCGAATAACATTCACGCTACTGGTGGCGCGCGATTAAGCACTAGGCCACTGGGGACGCGCCAGTAGCGCACGAATAACTTCTGTCTCCTTGGGGGCGCGCAGGGTCAGTTCGCGAATAACATTCAAGTCACTGGGGACGCGCTCTGTTGGCGCGCGATTAAGAATTAACCCACTGGGGGCGCGCCAGTAGCGCACGAATAACTCCTGTCTCCTTGGGGGCGCGCAGGGTCAGTTCGCGAATAACATTCAAGTCACTGGGGACGCGCTCTGTTGGCGCGCGATTAAGAATTAACCCACTGGGGGCGCGCCGGGCGCACGAATAGCTTCTGTGTCCTTGGGGGCGCGCGCCGCGCGCGAATAACGGTAGCCATTAAAAAATGCAACACGAAGTTATATATCTTGTAGTTAAAAATGAAACCAAAAGTATCACTAACTTATAATCATTATTATTCCCATTCATATTCTCATCAACACTCCAACAACATTGGCCAATATCTACAACTTACAGAATATAATCTAAAAAAATGGTAATTTAAAAAATTCCTTGCGGGGCTATTGGATTAACTGGAATATAGCTAAAATATGCCCTGGTATTTCTTTCTAGGACTTCACCCCGGGTGAGGCACACCCTGTCGTATAAATATTCTGTTACTAAGCAAGTCATCATTGATAATGTTGAGTATCAAGCGGAAATACGTTGATGTGCCACGTGGTTTTCACATTGACCGGAATATTTTTTATATTTAACATTTATTTTTTATTTTTACACCAAATAGTCTTACATATATTATATATGTAATATATATTATATGTTATATTTTGAAAATTAGTATAGGGGCACTAAACTATAGGTTCAGCCTAGGGGCGCTGGATTCTCAAGTCCGGGCCTAGTGATACTCTTCAAGTCTATCAGAGAAATCAATCATCTTCAAACTTTACCACCACAATAATGAAAGTCTCATATCACAACTGCCTAGTTTAGGGACAATTTTGGTTTCACTTCTTTTGAAAACATATTGTTCATCAACAATATCAAAACAGAAATTAACAATAATCTAATCGAGCTGCAACTCAATGGAAGCCAAATCCCACGCAAAACCAGCTACAATGTTTGCTCAAAGTACTTCCTGGCGGTTTTGAGCATACTGTATCTCCGAAATTAATAAACTTCTATGTTACCGGTACTCTAGTTTGTTGTAACACAATGAAGCTCCATACACGACACAATATATCAAATTTGAGTTATATCAGGCTGGACGTTTGAAAGTTATAGCACTGTGAAGAGCGTACTTTTTCCGATTTCTTCTCCTCCTTCCGTCATCACCTAACAAATTGGCTGCAGGCCAAACAAACAATCCGATTTGTCTCATATTTTCAGGGAATGTGGACTCATATGAAAATGTGCCTTCAGTATGTTTTAACCGCAGTTCTAACTGAAAGTCATTTTTGAAAACCAGAAGTAATGTCATTTTACACTTTTCTTGAGAATTTTGTTATTGTTGAAAATCATTTTTTGAAAGATTCTGATGAAATTTCAATAAAGTGATAGTGTAAATATTCAAAAATGAAAGTGTGAGAGATTGAGCAAATAATCATTTCAACCAGAAGTGATAGAGATAACAAACTATCAGAAATAAAGATTACTGCGTTATCGACCATCTTATCGACGCTCATTCGTCGTAAATCACGGCACGCAATGAACCATCAAAAACTTTTCTCAAATAATATGATAGGTAAAAATATCATCAATATTAGGCCTATTCATACAAAAACAATTCTGCTATAAGAGTTACGCTGGTCTGTGCGTGCATGCATGCATCTGCGCGAGCTCGGAAACGCTGCTAAGTTGGGGGCTTAGCGGGGAGTGGAAAGGGGAGAGAAGGGAGGGGGGGGGCAGACTGGGTGGTGCGGTGTAAAGACGATGACGCACGATGCAGTGGGCTGCTTCTAGATCATTGTGGAACGTTGTCGAACGTCCTCATGTTGTTCGTGAATGTGCTGTGAATGTGTGTGGGTGATATCCACGAATCAAAATTATCTTTGATACAGTTTTATTTACCCTTCACCATTGAATATAGCCAGGATTTGGTAGAGAATTGTAGTGAGCCAAAGGGCAGGTCACAGGAAATAAAATGTCATAATAATCAAGATTTTGCCTATTATATATTATTTCATCTTACAAGCTACAATTGTACAACTATTTAATCTTCATAATTTTAAAAAGCTTTCAGTACAGGCATAGACCAAAGAATTATTATTTGTATTCTTTGGTATTCTTTGGTCTATGGTACAGGCCCAATCAGTCTTTGAAAGATGTTCACTTCAATTTGCAAAGCTGTCTAACAAACATGATACCCATCTAACCCAATAGCTTTGTTAGTTTTGTCTTACACTGACGCCCTCGGTAGCTCAGTCAGCTGGGGCACCGCTTTAGAAACTGGAGTATTTGTTGAGCATGGGTTTGAGTCCCGCATAAGGCATGCGTTTTTGGAAATATCCTTTTACTTATCATCACTTCATAGTTTCATAATCACCTGCTCATTTGTACCCCCGTACAACCTAGCTGTTAATGGGGTCGTTGAGCAAACAATATTCAGTCAATCATCATACACTTTTTACTCGATTGTGTTGAAACCGATGAAGTAGTTTCATTGGTAGTTTGTCTGTCACCGAGTAAAGTAGTGTAATGAAACAATGGCTGTTCGTTTGCATGGAGTAACGTGATCTGGAGTAAAAAGACTTATACTTTCCTTACTCTTGCATGAGAGGTCGGGTAAAAAGTGTGTGCATGGTGTAAGTGTGGAGAAATTGTGCAATACACGAAGGTGGCAACTCAAATATTATATTCGAGACTTATGTGCATTGTGAAATTATAAAAGAAATTCATATTACAGTAGAACCTCTTTAGTAAGTTTCTCTTTAATACATTTTTCACCTTGGTAAGTTTCATTTTTTTCCTATCTATAAGCTCCCTCATGCTAAATAGTTTCTTTAGTAAGTTTTTCACTTTAGTAGGTAAGTTTTTTCTGTCTGGTCCCCTGAAAAACGTACTAAAGGGGTACCACTGTATATTCCTGTGCTGGGTTAGTATACGATATTGGTGAAGTTTCATTGGTAGACAGGAGATAGGTATTCTATACACAAAGCATTGTGATATTTTGTATTACAAATGGGCATTAGTTTGTCAACAGCCAAGTTATGTACACTTTTTACTCGATTACGTGTTCTAGTCTACTCTAAACTAGCTCCGTCCACAAAAAAAAGTATAATTCAGAGTAAAGATGAGTAAGACAAATGAACAAAGCTAATGTTTTCAAAACGTCATTCTTAAGATGAAATAAATGAATGCACTGATTGACCAAGCTGAACATGGTGACGTACGATGTACAGTACTTCACTAAAGAATACTTCGTCATACATTGTCAGAAACAAGAAATATCCCATGAATTTTAATACAAATGCACACTATAAATATGCTACACGCAGTTCATTTACATATTCTTGTTGTATAACTGTTTCTGATTTTCAACATTTACTACCCATTTACCAGTAGTCCAGTACATTAATATTGAAGCACATTCTTTTTAACCATCAACTTTACAGACTTTACCTACACATTTTCTTTTAGGTATATCACATTCTCTTTCAATTGCATAACTTAATTTGAATCTGAATCACTAATATTCTTTTGCTTTCTGTAATTACGACGGTCCCCTTGAATGCGATTTTTGAATCGTTTGAATGTTTGCCAATCAACATCACTATCTGGATCTAGTGTGTTATCCTCTTTATTTGCACCATTACCATTGGTCTTGCTACAGCTACCATTAGTATCATCATTATCATATGAGAACAACGCTTTCTTTGCCTGGTCAGAACATATAAATGACATCTTAGCCTTACTGGAACATGGCGTCATTGCAATACCACTGTCTGGGGTTGAATTTGAACCATTACGAACCTTACAACTTGGAGTCAATAAATCTCTTCCATCATAGCAATCCTCTTCACTACTACAGCTATCGTAAAATTGTGTAAGGTTATAATTGTCGCTATTATCATCTTGAATGAAACTAACTGGTTTTAGCACAGTTAAAGAATTTTCATTTGTGCAATGAGGATCAATCAAGTCATTGTTCAATGTCAAATCCTTGCTTGTACTAACAGTGTTCTGAAATATGGTATTATTCATATTTCCATTATCTGTTAAAGCTTTGCTACCAAGTTTCGAGGTTTTCTTTCGGAAGGAAGATGTAGGGCTTTGTTTCATAAACGACTTTCTTCTTGTCACAATTAAATCCGAGCCACTTGAGTCAGATGTGCCACCTGTGACATACGAACATTCATTTACTCCTACATCGTTTGCTTTCGTTTCACTGCGCATATTCTCCACATCTTCTTCACTAGTACTAAGCAAAGTGGAAATATGACTCTTTACAGCGCTAGATATACGTTTTTTGCCATACATTTTCAAACGACCATCCTCATTATTCTCTTCATTTTCTGAGCTGCTACAACTGCTTGAACTTATCTCAGATTTTGAACAAATCTTCAGAACCTTTGTACTATTGTCCCACTCATCTGAACTGTCAGTATTGCTAGAAGAAGGAACCCTTCTTCTTTTCCTACCAGTATTATTAAGGGGTTTTGACGGTGTAGAATTAGCCCCATTCTGTGTGGTACCACTGTTACCAGCTTGACTATAGCTCGGCAACACCAACTCATCTACAGTCTGAGCTAACCCATCTTGATCTTCGGTATGTGGAACAAGTGGACGGGGCTGTGCAAGACGCATTAACTGGGCGCGTTTGCGGGCGATCAACTGTGAAATTCGGTTTGGTTCACTTGGAGTTTCAGGCGTAACTGACTCCAAAGCTTCAACATACGCCTCTGCTATTGCTTGAAGTTCTGACCCACGGGAATCTGAAAAATACTTCAATTGAAAAGATCTGATGCATACGTCCCAATATGTAGCCTACTAGTGCTACGGAATGATGAAATAAATTATAGTAGGGTACTAAAGAGCTGTGACCACGTTGATTCTATCGCATATCCATTATTTTAATATCTCCTAGCTCCTTTTTTATTAAGTCAACTCAATATTCCAACTGATCTTCTCAAAATAGGCCAAAGTATTGTGATTAGGCTAGAGTATTGATCAACAACCTGGTTCATCTATGAATCCGCTGCTCAATTCCAGACGACAAACAAAAATAGTAGAGAGTGAGAAGCTGCATGACCCAACCCGTGAATACTTAGTCGAAGCTAATCTTGGTAAATTACTTATAGGCCTCTTGATATTCCTATTCTACTATCGTACTAATAAAATTCATAAAATGAAGCCCTATTCATGAGTTCTGTAATCATTACTGAGACTAGGCTAGGGTGACCATTTTTATGAGTGGAAATCTGGGACAGTGAAAGATTGAAGTCAAACATCATTCTAAGCCAAATTGTATGAGAGGATGAGGGATCAGGAGGCAAAATTGCCCTGTGCAGAAATTTTTGGTTGTCTGGTTATAACTTGGGTGTATATTTTGATCATACAAAATCATGAATAGGCCCCTACATGTTTTTCTATATAGTAATTGCATACAACTTCATACCCTGTAGGATAGAATGCATACTTCTTACCGATGAAAAGTTAGTTGAAGTTGATGTGGAATTTAAAAGGTGATTTAAAAAATATTGCAGCTTTCTCACGTATGGCCATTCTTTTTGAACATTACCGTCAGCCCCGGATTTACGCACAGGCTGGCAAGGCTGGAGCCTAGAAGTGCGAGAGCCCTGGAGGAGCTTGCACTCTTCAGGACTTTCATTTTTTTGTCCTACACTCGTATTGAAAGAATTAAAATCGTACAGTATTATAAAAATGAAACTGAACGAAGTTCACGAAGTGATATCATAGGTAAAAATACAATGAAAAGCATTAAAAACATATTCTTATTTGGTGTACATACGTAGATTATAGGTGTATAGATTATAATTACAGGGCATGACAATGCTGCGAATGGCTTTTGCAGGTAGGAAGATGTAATTATTTCATGTTCTTGGTGAAAACGACATATTTTAAATGAATTGTCCCTATTTATTATGATTATTTGAAGATTCTGAATATCTCAGGAGAGCCCATACATTCCTTAGTCGTGACATCGACTGCTACGAGCCCCACTCAGTGCTCACTGCGGCCGAACGATGTTACACATATTTACGCGCGAGCCTCATTTCAATCCAGTTCTACATACTTAGTTTTATTACTACAGTTGACACACTGAGAGAATAGGATTTGTGCAGCCACCACAACAAAACTTCATCGATATAGAAAAATGAGATATTTCACAAATACACTCGTTATTGGTTGTCTTTAATAATTATAATGATTAAAAATGAATATATTTGCAATATAGAAATGTATATTGTGCACTTTAGCAAAAGGAACAGTGAAAATACGGGTATGTTATATATGCATTTCATCATTTTTCCGTAAGATGGTTGGTGGTTCTGCTAACCACACAGGTTCGGGAACAAGCGATCTTTCCATGTGAATCCACTAAAAATAATGGTAATTATTTATTAACATATCTTATCTATATCTATTGATATATATCTATATCTATATACTGTATGTCTATATCTTTATATTTTCATATGACCATATCTATATAGCCATATCTATTGGCTTTAAAAAATCAAAAAAGCTGTTATTAGTGTAACATGCTCAGCTGATTTTAGTGTTGTCATGCTGAAAATTATTCAGTGCACCAAAGTGATAGCAGGATGCGCCACGGTAGATATCCTATTCTATCAGTGTGTCGACTCACTTATTACGCTTGCTCAAAATTGAACAGCATCATCATTGTCTATGATCCTACCCCTACAATACGAATATTCTCAATATACATTCGAGCAATACTGCGCTTGTTTATGTAACAATTGAATTAAATTAGAGGTGAGTTTTTGTCAAATACATGTTATATTTGCGTTGTTAAGATCGTTCACTGTAATGTCACAGTACGGGCTCGACGTGTTTTTATTCGTTCATCTTTTAGGATAGAGTTTGAGTATGATGAAAAAAATATGTGATCATCACTTTTGCGTTATTCACATATTTCAACATGCAATACATTGTACGCGGTGCACGGGACTTACAGCTGTTTGTCTACGCGCCAGCCTACCCCGTATTCGGCTCAAGCGAGAACGGATGCAATCTGTGGACGCCGGGACAGAAAGTTCAAAACAAAGACAATCCCGGGAAAACCAGGACGTCTCGTCACCCTAAAATAGGCCTAAGCCACACGAATCTCAATATTTCAACGTGGGTTAAAGGAGATACAACTTTCAAACTTGAACAACATCCATTCTCTAGCATATACCCCTTATACAGGTCCTACAGTAAACATATGGACACACAATTACTTCCAGAGAATATGTTTTATTGAATGAATTGGAAGTACCGGGTAATACAAAAAAAATTCTTACATGAATACGTAGCATCAGCAGGCTGTTGGTCGAAAGACTCCGATACGAGACTCTCTTCAACGATGGACTCATCACTGGAACCGTCTTCTGATGTCCAACCTTCGATCTCACGTTGAACAAGTGAGTCGAAGAATGCCATCATCCGAGGATCTTCCTGCGTTGAACGACTAGTATAATCATGGGACATGAACTCTCCGCTACGACGTACCAGGTTAATGTATTGCTCATGTGAATACACTTTCCGTTCATCAGTACGGTCTTCAACACCTTTGTAAAGACTTCCAGAACTGTTGGGCATTTTGAATGGACTCCACAGCTAGAAAAAAACATGAAAAAATATACAGATCAACTTTGAACTGGCACAGTATAGACCTATACTCTTACAGAGAAACTTCTATCCATTGTTTTTCAAGGGACCAGGAAAAAATCATCGACGCAGCAGAACAATCCATCCCGGAAAATCAAACATTGTTTATAAGAGAGTAGGGTGGGAAAAAAATGAATGAGAGGAAAATAGTGGATCTGGCACAATGTATACAGGTTTTTCACTGTAGGCCTATATCTACAAATGACACCACTTTAAATAAGAAATAACGTAATTTTACCAACTAGAAAAATGCAGCCTATGCATTGTAGGATAGCGAGATATTTAGGATGCATTTGTATGATCTGTGTGCCGTACACAAAATTACAAAATAAAAATACGAAGCCCGATTCTTTTCCTTAAGTGGTCTTCGCTATGCTTATCTAATAAACTTAGCTAAGTTCATTTCAAAAATGCAGTCAAACCAGTTGTTTGTTTTTAAAATAAAGTGAAACCTAGATATATATTGTTTTTCAATCAGCCTTTTGAAAAACCACTCGTGCAAGAAACCACATGAAGAATGTAAAAAACAATATAATTATTATTAAAGTATAAATATCGTACAAATGAAGAAAAAGTAAGAATTTATAAAAGAATGGAAGAAATAAACCACCTAGGCCTATGTGTAGGCCTACGTACCAAAAATAAATGTTCATTCACGAATTAAAAAAGATGAAACTGTAAACTACTATTGTCTCCTCTATATAACCTGACTGTTGGTAAAATCGTGAAGCATGGTAGGATTTAGATAGATAGATCTTAAAAATGATGATGAAAGTTTTCCTTGAATACAAAGACACAAAAATAAAAATAAGACGAATTACAATACTCACCTTTATTAATTTTTCAACTCCAGATGAAGCAATTAGACCCTTTGTAGGATCGAAACGCACTTGATTGACTATTGATCTGTGACCTTCTAATACCATATGTGCTGATCTGATCCACTGACCTATTATAGACACAAGCATTAGTAAAATCATTCAACTTCAAGCTAGCAAACTCTTGCATAATGATGTGTAATACACTAATACTTGATCTACGATTATAGGAATGTGAAAAAAATGTTTGAAGTAATGAGAAGAAATATTGACAGATTTTTAGAAAGTACTATTACTGATACAGTGATACAGTAAACCCTCGATGATCCAAAATCCAAAGGACCCCAAAAAAATTATTTTGATATATAAAAATTCGGATTAACCCAAAAAAAATTCTTTTCCACAAAAATCATCACACTTCCCGGTTATAATTGAAGCAATTTCGCATTGCGCGCGAGAGGAAGCTATGCCACAAGTGTACAACGTACGATCGTTATATAGGCCTGGCCCGCTTCCATTGGCGCTCGGCCGTCCCAAGTCTGACTGACAAATGAATGAGTCGGATGACGCAGTCAAGTCAGCAAACATCACAGCTGGCTTTGATCATATAAAATGAAAAGTTTGGAAATTTGGAAAATAATGATCGATACAAGGAATTCACTTGAACAATTCCGAATTATACAATCCGAAAACAGTGCTGAGGCAATTGAAGGGTAGAAATATGTTTGAATTATGGATTAGCTGGAATTCTGATTAATCATATTAATTAACATTGAAATGCCTATACCTTCAGCCGGGAACCGACTTCAAGTTCGAAATATGTCAAATTTTGGAGTAACCAAGTTTGAATTAACGAGGGTTTACTGTATCAGAAATGCTGCAGCCTTTTACACATGTTGATGGATTAGAAAGTGGAGAGATATAAATACAATAAAACAGCATTGATTGATTTAGCACTACCATTTAGATTTTGTTTTATGAAATGTAGACCTAATTAAAATAATAAATTCACGGAGAATATATTCCTACTACTTACTATGGCATATCTCATCAAGTTCTGCTGAAAATGCAGTTTCATACGATTTTATAGATTTCATGAGACTGATCAGAATTTTCAGAGATGTTTTCAGTAATTTAGGTTTCGGGGGAAAATGAAAACTTTTACACTTCTCACAAGCTGAAGCTTACATGACATTGACTACCTCAATAATTGAGACAAATATTCTGAAGGCTGGTTTTGATACTCTATCTAGATCAGTGGTGCACAACCCACAGCCAGCCTTGATAAATTTTGTACTCCGTTGACGTAATGAAAAATTCCTAAAACTTTCATAGCTTTCATAAGGAATTGTTTTACCATTTTTTGGCTGGCTTTTGATTTATATTTTCTTTGAGAACCTAGTAATGAAATACATGATGAAATGGCAGCTAATCACCGATTGGCAGAATATAGGTATAATAATAATAGTAAGTCTTTATTCATTTTTGAGTAGTTAACAAAAGAAACTCAGAAATAACAATTTACATATAAAAATTAAAAAATGAGATGATTATTAAACAAAAATGAAATGGCGAGGTTCAGATACATGAGTTTCTGCTCTTCCACCTAACCTTATGAGTATAATAACTAAAATGCGAATAATGATGTAATGAAAAGAACTATAAATTTAAAAATGGAAAAGGAAAACAAAGAAAGAACAAGAAGAGCTGACAGATTAGAACTAAATTAAACATGATTTTTTAAAACTATCTCAGAATTTTGCTTCACTAAAAGTTGTTTTTTGTATGATAATTTGAATAGACCTAGGGATTTTACTGATTTTAATGATATTGGCAACTCGTTCCATCTTCTTGGACCACTTATTGAGAATGAAGATGAAGATTTGGAATTGTGATGGTGATAAACCAAATTGGAATTTTGACGAACATTATGATGATGATGAAGCTGTGACGTGAAAGCGATTTTGTTATATAAATATTCTGAAGACTTGTTGTTAATTATTTTATAAATCAAAACTACTGTATTAAAATTTCGGCGATTTTTCATGTTCAACCATCCAAGTTCAATGAGTTTGGGCGAAATTTGGTGTTTGAAGGGTACGTTCAGAACAAATCTCACACATGAGTACTGAACTTTTTGTATCTGTCGTTCAATACTTTTATCAATTCCGCTATAGACATAGTCACAAAAATCGAAGATAGACAAAACTAATGATACAACAAGAGACACTTTCGTTTTTAAAGGAAGAAGCTTCTTATATTGATAAAGATACCGTAGAATTCCATTTGCGTTATGACAACACTTCGTGACATGTGTAGACCACTTCATGTCAGATTGGAACCAAATTCCTAAATTTCTAGCATTAGCTACTGATTTCAATTCAGTGTTTCCCATTTTCACTTCAAGAGGGCATTCTTCATACACTCTGATTCCTCTATCACTACAGAGTGGAAGAACAACTGACTTATTAGGATTGAGAATAAGACCGTTTTTCTGAGACCAAAGTTGAATTGAGTTTAGGTCAGAATTAAGATTTTCAATGCAAGAGTGTAAAAGTATGCCTCCATGATTTCAGTTTTGTTCAATTATCTATTTGGCAACTGTCAGTTTAATATATGTAGTTCATAAATGTACTTTTTTGGGAAATGAACAACTTTCTTGTTTTACTGAGATTTGTGAGTGCTTTCTTTCATTTTTCCCACAAAAATGGCAGGTAAATCAAAGTACTGTAAAATACCATGCTAAAATTTCACTGTTTTCTTCTCAGGGGTTTCAATTGAATTTCAATTATTTTGTTCACGATTCAATGTGGAGAGTGATCGGAGTGGGCACTACCTGGTATGTGCCTATACACATCTAGCCTCAATGAGAGAATTCATATAATTATCTGGGACACTTATATCCATGCAGTGTGGCCTGCAAACAATTAGGCAAATATGTACAAAATGGCCCTTCTGATGAAGAGGTTGTGTATCACCGATCTAGGTGTACTTTTCTGATTTTTGTGATTTATATCGTCTTTGGTACCCGACAATGTTTATACAATTCTCGAACTGTGCGTTGTAAGAAACGGCAATATCGTACGTACATATAAGTACAAAAAGTACAATAATACGTAGGCGTATACAAAATGTTGAAAATATATACATTATTAAAGTAAACTGTTGTAGGGTTGAGCTAGGTTAATTTTCAATTAATCATAATTTGAATAGAAATCGGTTCCCAACCCCAAGTATAGGGAATATAATGTTGAATACAGTGAAACCTGTATCTATGGTTCCCAGATCCATCGTTATCCTTCTTTTCTCATTCATTTTCCATCACCCCACGTCCATATAATCAATGTTAACTTTTCCTGGATGGATCGTTCTCCATGTTTTTATTTTCCTGGACCCTTGTAATACGATGGATAAAGGTTTCACTGTACATCGATAAATCGAAATTTGAATAATTCATAATGCAAACTCTTTTCGTACCCCAATTGCAATTGCTGTTTTTTCAATGGAAAGTATATTTTACCAACGATAAGCGTGAAGAAAAAGATCGCGAAATGCTGCAGACAACACCAAACTCACCATGTTTATCTGACGTAGGTACTTTCCACATATAGAGATTGAAATTGTCTGATCCTGATAGAACATACTGGTCACAATCGCCCGCAAACGAGCAGCTTTTCATTGTGCAAGAGTTGTAGTAACCGGCATGATCAAACTGGCACAGGTGCGTCGGCGAGTCGGGAACGTAGATCACGGGAGGTAAACGACGACGCAGAGCAAGGATCTTGGTGCCGGCAGAGTTGAAGCGGACACTCATACAGCTTTGAAATGAGTTTGGACCACCAAAATGTACCACTATTCTGAATGAATGGAAGTAGAACAAAAATTGCAATCACGTCAGGTTCGATGTCAAGTTGGTAGTCTCAGATTGAAAATGTGTTTCAAAGCTATCAAGAACTCAATATTGTCAAGTTATTAAATGTCACAATATTAATATTAACCAAGCACTGTGGATTGAATATCCAAATTCAGTTGACCCAAAAATACCCAATTGAATTATGAAAGTTTGAATTACAGCAAAATTTGAGTTATCAGAGTTTGAATTGATGAGGGTTACTGTATACCCTAGACGTAAAGATAAAATCAATTTTCATATTGTATGCCTGTGACGACTGTAGATTGATTTCTTCAGAATATGGGCCCTTTCTATTCAGTGTCAGTGTAATTAATTATGATGAATTTAACATTAATCTAGCTCAAATTAACAGAAATTGGCAGAGAAAAGCAAAAAAGTAGTATCTCTTCAGTAGGGCTTAAGGTTTACTTTAGAACATTTACTATTGTAGAGCCAGCTATATCAACTGATAATTATGAATTAAATTTATCAATAATTAGAGTCGGTTTTACCAAGTGATGATTAATTGATGAAACAATAACTTGGCTCTTGAAGAGTTTTATTTTTTTATGCCTTTTATTTGCTGCTTATATTGCATGAATTAGGTAGGTCTACAATCTTCAGTAAGTTTTTCACTTGGATACGTTTTATATTCTGGTCCCCTGAAAAATGTAGATATTGAAGGGGTTCTCCAGAACAAGAAAGTTTTCATATATTCCGAGCATGAGACTCACTTTTTAGGTGTTCGTATATCCCACAGTCCAACTCCTTCCTTCGAGTTGGCTGTTGTAATGACACGAGGTTCCACAGGGTTGAACATCACTGCATGAAATGCAGAATTATACTGGGCTAGGCAAAAAGGTTCTGCAAGAATGAAAATATGAGTCAGTTACATCTCAATTATCATCAGCATAAAAAAATAATACATAAAAAGTTGGAATAATCATTCCTACATCATACGTAAAATTCAAGAAAGTAAGTAAGTGAAAACTTACCTATGTACACAGTATTTCATTCTACTTAATCAAGACATCTGAAGCGACATTGAATAGAAGAAACAACATCTTTTGTTACCAACTATAGCATTATTCAACTTGGGCAGGAATTGATTGATATTCAATAACTAAACTACAGTGAATTGAAAATATTACTTTTATAATTTGGTTCAGCAAGCTAATTAGGTTTATACACTTTCCACTAAACTAAAATAAACTTTCAATGAAGAACAAGAGAACTCTTTACCAGTATTTGGTGGTTCTCGTATGTCGTAAATGAGAATTCTGCCGTCATCACAAGCACTTGCAAAAACATTGTCATTCAGTGGATCAATTGAAATACCATATACAGGTTGTTCATGAAGAAAATTGTCTACAGCAGTTCCCCTACAAGAAAATGATATTGATTAGCCTTACATCACATTATTCAACTCTGCAAGTATGGGTGATTTGACTCTCAAGCCATCTGGATATATTTTGTAGGTAAGAGAAATTTCATACCCTAAAGATGTAAGCAGTGTTGGGTAAATTGCTCAAATAGAGGAACTAGTTCGAATTCCCATTTCTCAATCAAAAAAGGAACTAGTTAGCGTACCGTTCCAGCTCCTCGGAAAAAAAAAACTTGAAAGGTCCCCAAAAAAATAAGTTCCTTTCTAGTTTCTTTGAGAGTTACCGACGAGGAGTTTTGAGTTTGAATTTGTAGAAGTATTTTCATGGTTTTTGAAATGTTACAAGACAGAAGATTTCTACAGTTTCCCCCTAATATAGAAATGGTAAACTAATCTATCATAATCGATTCATAATTAGAGCGCACCAGGGCGTCCAGGGGGGCACGTGCCCCCCTGGACGTCTTATTGTGTGATAGCGCCCTTTTAGATTCATTGTGATAATTCATATTTCACTGGTGAAATTGATATATTTGTAGGCCTTTGTGACTGATAATGAAAACTGAGCGGTCATAATTATCATCGTCCGATGTTTTTCAAGGCATATCGCTGCAAGTATTTTCTCGAGTTCCGTACTAACAATGATAATACGATCATTAAAATGGAACACAAAATGATGAATAATTGGATGAGCGAAGCGAAGACTCAATTACACTATACTGAAAAAAAAATTGTCTGTTTTTTTTTTTTTTTTTTTTTTGTTTTTTTGTTCGCGCTCCACAGGTCAGACGAAAATTCAAAATCAGTTGAAACTTGGCACACACATGAACCCCTATCTGACTTGATGCTGTATAGTTTTGAGGCGTGATCGGTTGAACCACTTCTGAGAAAACTCATTCCAAAGTTTTCAAAAATCTCATTAGAATAACCCAGAGGAAAACATTCGTGAAAAATATTTCATCTGAGAGGATTCAAATTCTCAGGGAATTTCAATCTGATAATGATACACATTATTCCGAACTCTCACTTGAATCGGATCAGCCGTTTCGATGTAAAAAAATATATAATGTTATTTGTGTTAATTATTCAAAGCTATTAAGATACCTATTAAATCAAAGCAACAAGTGTCACCACTTGATCGTAAACGATTAAAACAAAGCCTTCTTTATTATCATATAAATTATTAATGAAAAATAAGATGGCAGTGATGTAATGGTTTGGATCTCAAGGTGTATATATATATATATATAATAACCAATCCAAAGATAAGTTGATATGTTCCAGCTCATCCATCAACGCGGAAACACATAACGCGTTTGCCTAGTATACGATAATACAGCATAGTGCAGCTGGTGTTTGCATTTTCTTTTGTTGTATTTGCGATTCACAATCCAATGCGTAGAATTGCAAGTTTTCTCTGTCTTTCATCGCACGGCGGCGCCCTCAGCCGGAAACATAGCGCCCTAATGAAAGCATTTTGAAACTTACAATTTGACACAACACTATCCTTCATTTAGAACAGAGCTGTCGTGTAGATTGAAGGTGAATTGTGAAACTTTTTCAAAGTGTAGCCCGATATATTTTTTATTTTGAATTATTTGAAAAATGTCGTTATCATTCTACGAACACATCCCGTAATTTCTAATACTACTAGGGGCGTTATCGACGCCCATTTGTGATACTGTATTAAATGATAATATTCTATAATTTATAATCTAGTTCATCCACATTATTGGATGGAGTGAATATTCTCATTTATATATTTATCATTGTTATCAATGATGTATTAATCTAACGTTTATTGGATTCGCTTGTAACAGTCATTATTTAAAATCATCTTCCTTACCACTAAAGAATCCATGTATTCGAGAAATTTTATCTAGTTCCTAAAACCTGTGGAATCGAATTGAATAAAAAAAATTACACAAATTTCCCTGCAAGGCTTAGTTCCCTCAACCTTGCACTCACCCTCACTATGGGCCCTTGGTATTGAGGCTCACAACTGAGTTCTTGCCCGGGGCGCTAAAATGACACAGAACAACTCTGCGTCACAATAACTATTATTGGCAAATATCACTTGGGTATCTTCAATTCTATATAAGAAAATCAATTTTGGCATCTGAATCTCATCTAAAACACGTTAAACCCTATTAAAAAGAGTGTAATTCCAAAAAATTACCTGCGGGGTCAGAAGGGGGCCTTCCCCCCTTGCCCCCGCGGGTCACCATCTCGTGGCAATTCTTTCATCTGAGAGCTGTATACAAAATAATGCATAAATTTATATGCAGGATTGGCTCATAAAATTCATGCTATCTGAGTAGGATATGGCAATTAAATGATATTTAAAAACGTACCTATTCTCAATGAAAAATGAACAAAAAATCCCTGTGGATTCAAGTGAAAGTGTCAAGTTTCAAGAATCAAGTAGAAGTGATATGCATATTTACTAGTCAAACGCGAAATATGCGTTGTAAGATGAGCGAGATATCCTAATAAGGTATAAAAGTCGTTGAAGTAGTTCTACCCTTGCTACTTTATCGACTCTGGTATTCTACACACCTTGATATCTGAATAAGCTATAAAAGTCGTTAAAGTAGTTCTAATCTTGCCACCTTATTGACTCTGGTAATCTACACACCTTGATGCATATAAAAAATACTTCATTGTTGGTCAACTCTTGAATCTAGAAAGCAGTGAATCTCAACAACTTAATTCTGTAACAATTTGTATGATATATTTGATAAATATTATCAGTTATTTTTATTTTTTTCTTCAAAACAACTGATCAGAATTGCTTAAAAAATCGTAATAATGTGTAAAATCCATGTTTACACATTTAGAGAAAATTTCATCCTATTTGGAGAGATTTTATTTTTCAACATTTTCTGCCCAGCCAAATCTTATGGGGTTTTTAGAAACTTTGAGATGATTTTTCTCAAAATCGGTCTGACCGATTCATTCCAAAAACTATACAGTTCTAAGTTGGATGAGTTTGCGTGTACAAAAAAAGTTTCATGTTGATCAGTCAACCCTTGCGACCTGTGGAGTGCTTACAAACAAAAAAAACAAAAAAAACACACAGACAAAGCCCTATAAGAGTGGGATGGAGACTTTGCTACGCTCATCAATTATTTAGTAATCTGATATGCTAACACTAGTCAAACGCGAAATATGCGTTGTAAGATGAGCGAGATATCTCAATAAGGTATAAAAGTCCTTAAAGTAGTTCTACCCTTGCTACTTTATCGACTCTGGTATTCTACACACCTTGATATCTGAATAAGCTATTAAAGTCGTTAAAGTAGTTTTACTCTTGCCACTTCATTGACTCTGGTGTTCTACACACCTTGACGCATATAAAAAATACTTCATTGTTGGTCAACTCTTGAATCTAGAAAGCAGTGAATCTCAACAACTTAATTCTGTCACAATTTTTATGATATATTTTATGAATATTATCAGACATTTTATTTTTTTTCTTCAAAACGACTGATCAGAATTGCTTAAAAGATCGTAATAATGTGTAAAATCCATGTATACACATTTAGAGAGAATTTCATTCCATTTGGAGAGATTTTATTTTTCAACATTTTCTGCCCAGCCAAATCTTATGGGGTTTTTAGAAACTTTGAGATGATGATTCTCAAAATCGGTCCGACCGATTCATCCCAAAAACTATACAGTTCTAAGTTGGATGAGTTTGCATGTACAAAAAAAGTTTCATGTTGATCAGTCAACCCTTGCGACCTGTGGAGTGCTTACAAAAAAAAAAAAAAAAAAAAAAAAAAAAAAAACACACAGACAAAGCCCTATAAGAGTGGGATGGAGACTTCGCTACGCTCATCAATAAACAGTCCTGTCAATTATTACTAGTCAAACGCGAAATATGCGTTGTAAGATGAGCGAGATATCTCATTAAGGTATAAAAGTCCTTGAAATAGTTTTACCCTTGCTACTTTATCGACTTTGGTATTCTACACACCTTGATATCTGAATAAGCTATATAAGTCGTTAAAGAAGTTCTACTCTTGCCACTTCATTGACTCTGGTATTCTACACACCTTGACGCATATAAAAAATACTTCATTGTTGGTCAACTCTTGAATCTAGAAAGCAGTGAATCTCAACAACTTAATTCTGTCATAATTTTTATGATATATTTTATGAATATTATCAGTCATTTTATTTTTTTTCTCCAAAACGACTGATCAGAATTGCTTAAAAAATCGTAATAATGTGTAAAATCCATGTATACACATTTAGAGAAAATTTCATCCCATTTGGAGAGATTTTATTTTTCAACATTTTCCGCCCAGCCAAATCTTATGGGGTTTTTAGAAACTTTGAGATGATGATTCTCAAAATCGGTCCGACCGATTCATCCCAAAAACTATACAGTTCTAAGTTGGATGAGTTTGCGTGTACAAAAAAAGTTTCATGTTGATCAGTCAACCCTTGCGACCTGTGGAGTGCTTACAAACAAAAAAAAAAAAAAAAAACACACAGACAAAGCCCTATAAGAGTGGGATGGAGACTTCGCTACGCTCATCAATAAGCACCTCATAAACTCTTCATATTATGAATACTTTGAGTGGACAATCGTGTGTTTCCCTATGCTTAACACTGACAACCAATAGTCTTCCTATAATTACGACCAGGCTATCAGGTTGTCAGTTGTTTGTTGCTGATCGAGTCTGAGTGTCCCTGCAAAGTTGGATGATCATCACTACATGTCACAAATTGATTACAGACCACTAAAAAAAAACGTGATTCAGACCTAAAAGATGATCAAAAAATTTCGATGAATTCAATATCATCATTTTGATTCTATATAAAATGGAATTCCTAATATTTCGATATGGTACATTTAGGTATTGTTTACATTTTCTTGATCAATTGGCAACCCTAGGTTTTTTAGAATTCATTTGCTGGGTACATAAAGATTGGAGGTCATAATTTCCGTGTTTCTCCAACATCTCACACTTACACGCAGTTATTTCGAGCCACCAACTACGGCAACGTACGAAAAGGTCGTACGATAAGTAGACCCTGGTAGTAGACAGGGAAATATGTCTAGAAATAATAAGATGAAGGATGGAAGGCAGGAATCAGGCATTAGACTGAGGACAAAATCTCCCATCTGCTATCATACAAATAGGCAATCTTTCCCACATTGTGTTGCGTATTCTTGAAGTACAATATATTGAAAAGGAACTATGAAAAGAACGTAAATTTTGTTCCTCATTCATTACTGATAAAAAGCAGCTTGATTTCGTTGAAAGTTACTGCTTAATAATAGGAATGCGTTAAAATAAGTTCCCAAAAAAGGAAAGCGTTCCTTCCATCGAGTTCCTACCCAACACTGCTTGCAAAGTAACTAGGTGATTTACCTGGCATTTTGATCACTGTTATAATGTAACAGCACACTTGAAGAAAAGTCCAAATTCTGATCCGGGAGGTGAAGGGACATATCGGACCCGGTTCGATCCCCGCCACCGTCCATCTTTACAGGGGTTTTTCGTGGTTTCCCTCTGTAGTCTAGGCTAATGCCGGGATGGTTCCCACAATATAGGCCACGACCGCTTCCTTCCCACTATCCTTCCCACTACCCATAAAAAACCTTCATCTCATCGTCCCATCATCTCATTAATCATTCATCCGACGCCAATAGATCTTAGTAATCATTACAGTGCGTCGTTAAAACCCAATAAAAAAAAAAAAAAAAAAAAAAAAAAAAAGTCCAAATTCACTTGTGTGCATCATGATGAAGGTGGGATAGTCACTTTAGGAATTTTTTGGGACACACGTATTTAATCATTAAATGAAATGAACTTGAGCTCACAAATTTAAATTGCACTGAAAGTATAAAAATTGCATTCTGGACATTAAGAGACATTCTAAAAGAAATGTGTGATCTTTTTAACCTTCAAGTCAGAAGTTGATGACCTTCCACATATTTAAAAACAAAATTTAAACAAACTCAGAAATATATATATTGTACTCAAGATATCAACCAAAATAAATCCCAACATTATTTGTTGCCTCTGTTACGAGAAGCCTACCATAATTATTTATGAATTATAATATTACGTCATCATTCATCAGTAATCGGCATCTGGACGGCCAAAGTGACTCACTTTGTGCTATACACAAATAATACTAAATTTGTTTCATGTGTATGAAAAGACTTTTCAATATTGACAAGAACAATACAAATTTCAAAAATAATATGCATTATAGTCTATAAAACAAGTAGGCCTACTGGGTACATCAAAAGACAATGAAATTAAAAACTTATACAGAGGTACAGAGGGTCAAAGTTAAAAGGTCAACTTGGTTATTATGATTACAAACCTTTGAACATCATGAACAATGACTTGATCATCATTCCCACCAGAGAATATTTTGCTCAGTGTACTATCAAATCCCAAGCAGAATATATTTGAGCTGTGCTGAGCTTGAAGAGCAGTGGGCTCGCCTACACCTTGAATTGCTTTCTCCATATTCCAGATCAAAATACGTCTGTCATCTCCTCCTATAGAATGAAAATAATGTAGTTATAAAAGGTAGATTATCAGGTAAAGGTGCAGCATAGGCTACTTCACAAACAAAAAAATACAATTTCAAAATGACTTCCAAAAACACTGAACAAATTTAATATTTAGAAAAACTCTCTTTGGGACTCCTATTAGCAATAGATGAGTGTGGACGAAGCTGAAGCGTTCAGAAAATGAAATGATTACAAATTGTTCAGAACATGTTCAACAACAATTAAAATACTATATTTTCCGAAAAATTCACTGCAGGGCCGTTGTTTGAAGTAGGTAAAGAGAAGGCAGCCCTTCAGTATACAACATGAATGAAAAACTGCAGTTTTCACTATAATTTTTCAAATTATTGATGTCTTGCTAATAGGATGATAATTAGCTGGGTTGCTGCGGTCACTGTTTTTGAAGATGGGGGTGATGATCACAATAAGCCAGTCATTTGGTAGCCTCGAGTTGTTTATTGACACGGAGAAAAGGAAGAGAGGTATGGCACAATAGAATTAGATGAATTAGAACTGGACAGTAATGCCATCAGGACAAAGAGGGGCATGTCAATTAGTTTGTAGTAACGCGATATGAACATCAATTACTTCTTTCCGAACTAGATAACATTCAAAATAAAAATAAATGAATAAAATGTTACATATAGGTACTTTTATGTTTTTATGTTTAACTTATTGATAGTGATCTTGATCAACAAGAAGGCTCTGCATTTTGTTCATCGTCAATTCTATCAGCTGTCAGTTGAAATTCGTAGCTGTGAAGTTAGGATCTAATATTGAACATTATATTCGAGAACAGGATACTTATCTACTCCCAACCTCCAGATTTTCATTGTTAGTCTTGTAAATATATACCGGTACTAATTAAATCTGAGAGAGCGAAATTTTCAAAATCATCGAAATCAGTTGCGAGGTGTGTTTTATCTCCACTAAAAAAAGTCGGGACCGGTGATAACTTCACCATCAACTATTCTTAGAACTTTTGCCTGAACTTTTTCGTGAATATTAACTCAGAACGTGCTAATAGATCAAATTATTTGTGAATCTGGGCCCAGAACTTCCAACTGAAGTTGTTCCTAACCGATGTGATGCTGTCCAGCACACGTTCGGGACAAAGAATGACGTTCATGCGAGAGATATTTCAGTAGCCAATAGAAAACAGTCTTCAAAATGTCCGCTCTCTTCTTTAATTATCTCAGCTCCCTAATTTGAGGTATATACAAGGCATGACGTAAAATTATAATTTGCTCACTAGGTAGAGCAGCAATCGGTTGTTTCAAGGACAGTCTCATGAAAAAAAAACAGAATCGAGAGCCAAGTGAAGCCATCATGTAGGTCCAAGCCATTAAGTTTATAGTGTTCTATAAATTCAATGCCCAAGCTCAATACATGTTGAGTGGTTTATTATTCATTCATTGCTCATAACATTTAGCAAATTATATTGAATGTGTACAAATTCCCATAGGCCTATATGAATGGCGAGTCAAATTTTCAATTTCAAACACGGTAGGCCTGCTTAATATGAACAAATATTATTACCCCTATCAAGAGCAACTTGAGTCAAGGGAGATTCTAAAGAAACACTTCGTTGATGGGTACCATGGTATATAGGCCTAGATCAATATATTCATATGTATTATTACCGTATGTCTGATTTTAATTCATCTGACTTGAATTGTAAGTGCCCGATTTATTTCACCACTGTATGACACTTTGGTGCCTTAATTTCTCAATTTCTTCCTTAAGAAATGAGTTTCTAGGCCTATAAGTAGGCCTACACGTTTGACGACGTTCCTTATTGTAATGGTCATCAGAAATCATGGGTAGTTGGATAGGGTACCAACTGGCCTACCATTTAATAACAAAATTCTACAGATACCACCAGCGCGTTAAGCAAGACCGCAATCTTACGGAAATTAAATACCTTCTCATTGATGTTTCTAGTGAGTATAAATTTGAGCAATCAGCAATCATGACTCATTAATAGAATTGACGTAGCCTAGGCATAAGCCAAGCCTGCTAATTACATTAATTATTACATCTTACAATAGAAGCCTAGACCATTGATTTTGTAAGTTACAAATTCAATGCCTATGCCTACACTATGCACTAGGCCCTCTAAGCCTATGGCTATGTTGGGCCATTGCTCATATAACAAGTTGTAAAACAGAATATTGAGCTTTTGTACACCTGACAGCTTGACCTGGTTTACCATTGGCAGTCATAGGACTGTCAAGGAAATATTGAACATGTCAATAATAATTCAGAATCGAACATTCATTAACAAATAATAATTACCAGATGCCAAAAACTCGCCCTTGTTGGAAAACTCGATGGCGTTTACACAGCCATAGTGTGCAATGAGATCCTTCTTGTACAAATTTCTTGCAATATTCAATCTCTCTCTAATAAGTTCATCTTGTTTATTAATATATAATCGGTCGTCATACTGTCGTTCCGTTAAATATTTCAACGGATTAGAAGGTAGAAGCCCAGCCATGGCGGAACTTTGAGTACTAAATCCGACTTTACAATTACTGCCTCGACTTTTTCTCAAGATGAAATGAAACCATTTCTTGATACGAATGTGATCAAAACATCAGCTGGCTTCTGGCTACGACTGGAAGAACGTATTGTGATTGGCTAAAACATGAAGTACACAGCCTTCTACTGACAACATTTGACAGCGCCCGCTTCAAATTTCTACTGTCAAAACCCCACAGGTGCGATATTAATATTCTGCGGTGTTTTCATTTGAGTTCAGAAATGAGTGTTGTGTGTTCTTCAAATAACGGCTGGATTATTTCTCATGAATTTTACATTGAAAATTTGTATCAGCTCACCCTGCATGAGTCGTCGTTTCACGAAGTTAGATACTCCACGGAACTTTTTAAAATTATCACACCTTTCAAAGGCGAACATAACCTACAAAATGTACCAAAAACAAATTGTGACACTAAAGATTTCGTCCAACCTCAATTGCAAATGTCGAGAAAGAGGAAAAAGAGGAGTGCTTCAGAAGAAGTTACTATGCCTAGCTACACAAATTCGGAGCGAGAAGAAGTACGTTTGTAGCGGTGCTATTTCTTGTAATAGGCTTAAGGCCTAATAGTTCCACTCTTATGAGGAATATGGGTAATTTTACTGATTAACTTACCATGGCCATTGAGTTTATAGTGTTGCACTATATACTCAATGCCATGGCCAATTTTTGTTCGATGTTAGCGTTTTTGGTGTTTTCTGATAGATCTTGTTTATATCTATGGTGTGTAGTTCGGACATTTTGGATTTTGTTTGTTTTAATATGTTTTTTACTCACTTGAATTTGATGCTTTGTGATCTGACCAAGGTGACAAAGGTGGACAGTGGCTTAGGTTAGGTAGGTCAGGTTGGTGTTTAAACCTCACGTATACCGCCGACAGTCGTGGAACGGAGCTTAGATACTTTGAAAAAATGAAAAGAAAAAAAATCCAAAAAACGAAAAAAATAGGCTTGGTACGTTAATCAGTAAATTTACCGAAATATGTTTCTCGAGTTCCTAGACTTTTAATCTGAATACTAGCTCGTAATGTTAGCTTTAATTGTGAATCAACCTTTAGAAAAAGTAGAAAATTGATATGTAGGCCTACGTTTGTTAGGGATGATCGACAAGTTGCCTGTGTGAAGAATGTTGTGATGTGAGATGTGCTAAAATCAAAAAATCACAACAATCGCGCATTTAGTGATTAGAGCGTGAAATTTGGTAGAGATGTACCTTTTGATATTTAAAAAATATTTGGCTATGATATCAAGCGAGATTTTGCCTCTGAGGTCTGAAATATCCAGTGGCGTTGAAAAAGATAAACTAAGGGGGTAGGCCTACTGTATGTATTATTTTTTTCTCACTTCTTTTTTCTTTAGTAACTCACTAATATCTTGACCATATTATGTGAACATTTTCTTGAAAATTATGTAGGCCTATACCGGTATTCGATAAAATACGTCAATTTAAGGTCAAAAATGTAAAAAATCATTTTTTTTTTATTATTTTTTTTAATCATTAGTTTCATTAATGATACACTAAAGCGATATAATATATCATTTGCTCCGTGGGGTCCATCAATATGAATATAAAATCAAATTTTGGACTCCATAAAATAATTATTTTTAGTCCAATTGAAAATAGCTATCCACTTGCTTCGTGGAGACTGAAATATATATTAATATTATATTCAATGATGGAAAAAGAGAGGACACAAGTTATTTCGAGGTCATTTAAGGTTATCAAAGGTCATTAGGTAATGTAATTTAATCAGTTTTCAAATATATTGTAGCGTTTAGCAAGTTGGTTTCTATTTGATGGTAATAAAAACTCAACCAGTTTCCAGGTCTCACCACGAGGAGGTAGCTACATACAGCGACCCACCCTCACCTACCCCAACCACCCAACCATAATAATAGATCAGGGTTACTTTTATAGTATCTAGTGTTTGCAGTCATCACATAAGCACAATGCTGTGCAAGGTGATCCTGAAGTGTAGCAAGAGCAGCGACCACTACATCCTTTTTTGCACTTGCATGACAGTTGACAGAAGCATCTGGGATGGACGACCATAATGGCTTCCATTTACTGTTTTTATTCAACGTCCATCCCCATTTACGAGGCAAAAGCAACTGAGGGCGTGCAGTGAGCGAATTCGACCAAATGTACACCTGATACATGGCCCGCCTTATATGCTCTGTCAGTGCAGCCTTAGTCGGTGGGATTCTATTTCTATCCATGGGTTTTGATTGCTGAGAAGATAAACGCCTGAACGTGACATCTATATGTTTGCAATCAGATGTTCTGGCATAGATTAATATAAAAATCTTTTAATGAACTTATCACATTCTTCTGATACCTCAAGAATACCATATGACAATTGCTTGAAAGTATTGTTTGCTTCAGGATAAACCATCCAAAGACCACAGAATTGATTTTCTCCATGGTAAGCGAAAGAAGAAACCGTGTCGCATCCCGAAAATGCGTGGAAGAACAACACGCCTCGAGTCTCTTTTGTACCTAATCTATTGGCAATGTCATGGACAGGTATATATCGTAAACGGTCTCCTGTTCCAAATGCAATGTACATCTTATCAACTACTAGTTTGTGAAACAATGCTATAGCAATAACAACTACGTCCGTATCAACTGTTTTTATCAAAATAGTTCTACTTCCTCTTTGCACAGCATCTGGTATGTGCAAAAATATCCTGGTGTCCGCTTCTTCGTGTGAAGGCGGTGCTATAACGGATACGTCTTCTCTTCTAGGTATACAAATGACATTCTCTTGCTATAATGTTACTATTTCTTCGTCAACTTAGTTGTTGGATGTCAGTTCTTTTGCTATGAATTGGAATAGTTCTTTCTGGAATAGTCATTTTGAGGCAATCCATGAGTCAATCTCGATGATTTTTTCAGTCACGGAAATCAAGCGTTTCCACCATCAATTTCAGGTTATGGAAGTCTTCGGAAGGGAACCAAATCCGACCTCATGGATTACCTTACCAGAATTCCGGAAGAGTCACCAGCAGTTGACACAGTAAATCCTCGACGGTGCAGCAATTGTGCAAATGCTAAAACCAGGAGAATCTGAAACGCTCACGCAATATGCAAGGGAAGTTTTTGTAACCTATGCGAAATCGTTTTTGAATGGTACAAAACGTCTAGGTGTTGTTTGGGACATGTAGGCCTACATAATCGAGAGCTTGAAGGCAGATGCGAGAGGAAAGCGAAGCCAAGGAAATCTCCCCATTGTTGATCATTCGTCAATGATTCCACACAATTGGAGCAATTTTCTTAAAGTAGACGAGAACGAGAAAAAACTTGTCCAATTCTTAGCAAAAGAACTGACACTCAACAAAAAATCAACAAAGAAATAGTAACATTATAGCATGAGAATGTCATAAATTTGTATATCTAGAAGAGCAGACGTATCCGTTATAGCACCGTCTTAACACGAAGAAGCGGACACCAGAACATTTTTGCACATACCAGATGTTGTGCAAAGAGGAAGTCGAACTATTTTGATGAAGACAGTTGATACGGACGTAGTTGTTATTGCTATAGCATTGTTTCACAAACTAGTACTTGATAAGATGTATTGCATTTGGAACAGAAGACCGTTTACAGTACAGTGTATACCTGTATATACCTGTCCATGACATTGCCAATAGATTAGGTACAACAATGACTCAAGGCGAGTTGTTCTTCCACGCATTTTCGGGACGCGACACGGTTTCTTCTTTCGCTTCCCGTGGAGAAAATCAATTCTGTGACCTTTGGATGGTTTATCCTGAAGCGAACAATACTTTCAAACAATTGTCATATGGTATTGAATGAATATTAGGGTTTTAAGGCGCATCGACAGCGAGGTCATTTAGCGCTCTTGAGGTATCAGAAGAATGTGATAAGTTCATTAAAAGATTTGTTATATTAATCTATGCCAGAACATCTGATTGCAAACATATAGATGTCATGCGCAGGCATTTATCTACTCAGCAATCAAAGCCCATGGATAGAAATAGAATCCCACCAACTAAGGCTGCACTGACAGAGCATATAAGGCGAGCCATGTACAAGGTGTACATTTGGTCGAATTCGCTCACTGCACGTCCTCAGTTGCCTTTGCCTAGTGAAAGGGGATGGACGTTGAATAAAAACAGTAAATGGAAGCCATTGTGGTCGTCCATGATGCTTCTCTCATGCAAGTGCAAAAAAGGATGTAGTGATCGCTGCTCTTGCTACACTTCAGGATCACCTTGCACAGCATTAAGCTTATGTGATGACTGCGAACACTAGATACTATAAAAGTAACCTTGATCTATTATTATGGTTGGGTGGTTGGGGTAGGTGAGGGTGGGTCGCTGTATGTAGCTACCTCCTCGTGGTGAGACCTGGAAACTGGTTGTGAGTTTTTATTAATATCAAATAGAAACCAACTTGCTAAACGCTACAATGTATTTTAGAATTGATTAAATTACATTACCTAATGACCTTTGATAACCTTGAATGACCTCGAAATAACTTGTGTCTTCTTTTTTCCATCATTGAATATAATATGAATATATTTTAGGCTCGACGAAGCACGTGAATAGCTATTTTCAATTGGACTAAAAATAATTATTTTATGGAGTCCAAAATTTGATTTTATATTCATACGATTGACCCCACAAAGCAAATAATATATGATATCGCTTCAGTATATCATTAGTTATACGTTCAGTAACATTTTTCCCTCAAAAACTAATGATTCAAAAAAAAAAGGGATTTTTTTCACATTTTTGACCGTAAATTGACGTATTATATCGAATATACATAATTTTTGGAAAAAAAATTCACATAATATTGTTAAAATATTATCAAATTACTAAACAAGAGAAAAAAAAGTTGAAAACATTTATAATACATACACCACCCCCTTATTTTCTTTTTTTTAACGCCACTGGATATTTCAGCCCTCAGGAGAAAAATCTTGCTTAATATCATAGCCAAATTTTTTTTAAATTTCAAAAGGTATCTACCAAATTTCACGCTTTAAACACTAAATGCGCGATTTTTGAGCTTAGCCGCTCCACTAGGTAGGGTACCGTACATGAGTATATACCGTATATAAGTATTTTACTCATCTTACTATGCACTTCCCAAGAGTATATCATGCTGCTAATACGTATTTAGATGCTTCAAATACTTCTTTATTGGTACGGTACAGTAGGCCTAGTATTATGATAGATGAAAAAATACAATTTTTCAATATAAGCCAATGTAGGCGTGTGCAACCGTCGGCAGGGTAATGAGAGAGAAAATTAAAATTCAGGGAAAGATGGTGCTCGTGCGTCGAATGGAGAGCACCAAATACGGTATTGGAAAGTACTATGTAGGCGGTGACGACATCCGAGAAGAATTGTCAATTATTTGATACAATTTCATACTTCTAATAAGGCACACGAAAGTATCCCGTCAAAGTATACTATATACGTACCGGTACCAAGATCCATTGAGGGTTGCGTTTGTTTGCGGCTGGGAGATGGTGCCTTCACTTATCTTGAAAACACGTACCATACCGTGAGGACATTTCTGTGTAATATGGATCGCTGCTCCATCTGGTGGTGTTTTGTAGAAATGGCTGATAGGCTGGCAAACTTGATGCCAGCGAGCCGGCCTTGAACAAAACGTTAGTTCCTTTTATCACCACTTACCTACGCACGGTCAATAGTACTCTGAATGTGGACTGTGAATCGGAACATATTTTTAACATGGGAGGGATAGGAAGTGAGGACACCATCTCCAACGGGCAAATGCAACCCTGAGTGCATCTTGATACATACTCATAGATGCTCATTGAACATCCTAATTTAGCCCAGTACACCCCTGTAGAATTTTATATTTTTTAATTGATTTTTTAATTATTCAACTATGCAATAAGTAAAAAGCAGTGGTGGCTGGTGGCTTTAACAATAGGGAGTACCGGTATTGCAGTTGATGAAAAAAATAATATACAAAGGTACAAAGACACAGAACTATGAGTGCCTATAGCAAATATTTTTTGACAATATTTTATTTTCCAATTTTTTTTTTTTTTTCGAAATATTTTACCCTCATATAGGCAATTTTTTCATTCATCATCCATATTCAGATCTCAACATTAATTCTCTTCATAACTCAATCATAATCTGTTGGCCTTGTCTGTGCAGATTTATTGAAAAAAGATATCTTGAATTTAATGCTGCCAAAACTTGAATATTTCGATGTATTCATTTGGAAAGTATAATTTGAAAATTGAGTTTCATGAAATTAAAAGTTCCATAATCCACATGATTAGTGGGTCTATATAACTCAGCCATGATTTCTCAGTGTGACACTACTTAATGCCATCCGCCAAAAGCTAATAATAATAATATTATAAGCTAATAATAGTACGAAACTATCCAGACTATTAGAAAGGACACCACTGATGTCCATTTGTTGGAATTTACCTTCTCTTTTGGTTCGATAATTTATTTATTTCAGATCTCTTTCTGGGGATACCGTAGGCCTACTGAAGAAATAATGTGAATGAATCCACTGGTATATATTTCATATTGAACTTTTAATCATCTAGCAGCAAACCAAAATCGCTTCAGAACGGAATACCGGTACTTTAAAGTTTGATGGCCGTTTCCTCGGCATCTTTTTTTTCAACATATTTTGTAATGAAAAAGTGAATAAAATCTCTTTTACCAGATGGATTTCCACATTTTGTGTGTGTGTGTTTCATGAACTAGATGATAATTGAAGTTGTGCATTATTATCAGTAAATCTTGAAAACAGCATGCTAAAATAATTGTTGAATAGAAAAATTAGCAAATAACTTGAATCAGAAAATATGTGTGAGATTAATTAATTTGTAATTCCTACAAACAAAAAAACAATGCCTAACTCATCTCGGGCCATTTACTAGAAAAAGTGTCTCCATGTCAATAAAAAAATACCTACATGTTTTCACTTTCAATTTGAAAAAAAATATGAACATGTATTTTTTACATTTTTCTGTGGGTAAAGTGAGACCATAATGACAAAATAAACTCAATCGGGTGTAAAATATATAGAACTTGGTAATTTCAGTGATGAAACTTGTCAATCGGCTCAAAACACCAGGCCGCGCGAGCAAGAAGTGCACGGTATCTCGCAGTGTTATCATTTTTTATCATTATTCACCAATTTTCGTACTGTTTCTGTTATTATTGAATGTAGGCCTATGATACTTTTTTCAACTTATTCCAGCTCATTACGCACTTTTAATTGTTTTTCATTTAGTGACAATGTCCCATGTTTTTTTTACCAGCTCAGTCAGCTCTGCGTGTGAGTATGCTTACGGTACTGAACTCAAGTCAGCCGTGAATTCGAGTAGGCCGACCATTTAAGGCATGAGTTTTTCTCATTGGCTTTAAAAAGTGAGGAATGAGGGATATTTTGAAAGAGCTTAAAGATGGTTTCGATAATCGGAAATATCATATTGTAAAGACTGAATCGATTATCTTATCGTAAATACTGATTGTAATCAATATATCGATTAGGCCTATAGTTTGCAACCCTAATTGTAAGCCTTAAACAAATGTACTTTCTCTTCATTTCAGGTATTGCATCTTCAAAAGTTATACCTCCATCTCATAGAAGATGCTAACAAAATAAGTTACTTCTCTAGATTTGATTCATTCTTGGAAAAAGAAAGTGGCAATGAAGACGCAAGAAAAATATCTACCTTACTCTATCTGGAATCATCAAAACACTCTAAAATAAATTTTCACGGTGCAAATAATACCGATACGTCACTGATATCAATTAATAATAATGAACAATACATTTTTCCGCCACATAGTGAATTTTTCTGCTATGATATCAAAGAGTTGGAAAATAAACTGAAGCATAAGAAAAACACGTATGATCTGATACTTCTTGACCCGCCATGGTGGAATAAATATATAAGACGGAAAAAATCGAAGTGTACTGAGGAGTCATATCAAATGATGTACAATGAAGATATTGCAAAAATACCAGTCGGAACATTTCTAGCACCAGGAGCATTAGTTGCAGTGTGGTGCACCAATTCTCTAAGTCATATCAATGCTTTACAGAACGAGATATTTCCTGCCTGGGGGATTGAATATATTGGGACGTGGTACTGGCTTAAGGTAACAAAAAGGTTTTACGCTTCATAATAACATATCTACATTATTTCACCAATAAGTTTCATATATTTTATTCATATTTTACAATAGATAACACAGAGTGGTGAACCAGTTTGTCCATTCACAAATCCCCGTGGAAAACAACCATACGAGCGAATTATATTCGGACATTGTAATACTACAAATGAAACAAAGCCACTACCTGAAAATGGCAAGATGATTCTAAGTGTTCCCAGTGCCATCCACTCACAAAAGCCACCACTTGCAGGTTTGTAAACTGCCCCAAAAATGTATTTTCTATATACCTGTATACACCATATTGCAATCAATCAAGGATAACAGGAACAGGTTCACTTCTAATGAATGTAAACCTGTGTCCTTTGTGTTGAATGTAGTTCAAGTTGTTTAAAAGATTAATGACCCCTCAGAAATTGGTTTCGAGGGATTATGGTACTTATGAATAAAAATGTCAAGTTGTTGATTTGGTCCATGATTAAAGTTGGTCAAAGGGGCATTATAATTTAGTATGTTTTCACATTCTATATAGGCCTACTCTTTTTACAGATTCTTTCAACTTGAATGCAAAAAAAGTACAGTATGGATTAATTTTATTGGTATTTAATATTTGTACGGTACATAACATTTAAAAAATCATTGTGTTGGCTCATGAAATAATATAATAATTTTACCGTTCTTGAAGAGAACTTTGTTTGTTCTGTTTTGTTTGCGCTCTACAGGTCAAACGGAAGTACAAATTTTGGTAAAACTTGGCATACACACGTGTCATCATCTAACTCGATACTGTATAGTTTAGAGGCACAATCGGTTGGACCTCTTTTGACCAAAAAACATTTCAAAATTTTTCAAAATCTCATAAGAATGAGTCTGAGGGGAAAAATAAAAAAAAAATTCTCAGAATTAATTCAAATTTTCACAGAATTCAAACACCAGTAGGCCTACACATCATTCTCAAATTTCAAATGATTCAGATCAGCCATTTTGATGGAATAAATTATAATCAATTGCACCTATTAAAAAACCTAATAAGAAAGGCCAAAGGTAACCACTCGAAATGTAAAATGATTCGAATGAGCCACAAATAAAACAGGAAGGCAGTGACATAATTGTTTCAAATTCAAGGTGTACATAATCTTCCCATTGCATTTCATATACATATATATCTATATTGCTTATTCCGTCGCATATGTTGCATTTTCCTAGTATATTTCTTTTCAAATTGCTGTTCTGCTATTACTAACTTCAACATTATCTAATCCATAATATGGATCCTTCTAATGTTTTGATACTGGCCTCATCTCTACCTTATGATACATTTACAGAAGTGCTGTCAGCCTATCTCCCAGCACACCCCAAGTGCCTCGAGTTATTTGCAAGATACTTGTTGCCAAAATGGACAAGTTGGGGAAATGAGGTCCTCAAACTGCAGCATATGTCTCTGTACAAGAAACAACCTGTAATAGAAAAAAGGGACAAAATTTATGACAATCCAATACCAATATAATGCAGTTCATGGAAACAGTAATTCTTCATTATTGTAAGTCTAAACCATGAAACCTTTTTAATTACTATTTCACATCATACATATTGCTACTTGATTATATAATCAGCACTAGCTATACTATTTGTTGGTGGTGCCAAATGGTAATGAATAATGATTATAGGGACATTGAAAGCCCTCTACCGACAATGTTGAACGTACACATTTTTGGAACCTGTTTCTCACAAACTATTAGGGTTGCCGTTCGATTTTGATCGATTTTCGATTTTAGGTATTCGATTCGATTTCGATATGGGGGTATGTACTTTTCGATTTTATCGATATCGAAAAGTTTTCGAAGATCGAAAGCTTACAAGAGTAGCGCGAGACGTCAAGAGTAACGCGCTCGCTTCCATTGACGCCCATCGTTCCAAGATTTTCGAACAGTTGGTTGTCTCGAGTTGATACTTGTCCCGCTACACGTACGCGTCTAGTCCTTATCTAGTCGTTTTGACGATATGAAGTGTGGTTTCGACTTTCGACCTGTGTGAAGTGATTGGTTGACTCCCGAAGTGTATTATTGCTTTTTAAAATATGTATTATGACATATGAAATGAAATTATACATGCGGGGCGGAGGAGTTTGGTTTGGAAAAAGTCGAAAAATTATGCGCACCACGTAGATGATGAAAATGTAATCTTAGATGAAAATAGTGTTTCCAGTCTAAGAGAAATCTAAGAGAAGAAAGTGAACTAAAATATTAAAAATTGTCCGGGATATAAGCCGAGGGTTTTTCTCGAAATTTCAAGTCTGGGCTTAAATGGGCTTAAATTCACCCTGGGCTTAAATGCAAATCTTGACCTATAATCGTTAAAAAATATGTGTTTAACTCATTTTGATTGGGCCGCACACTCATGAGACCCGCACACTCATGACAACGAACTCAACTTGAAACTGCGAGATATTCCACTAAAAACACGTTCAATAAATGTTTTATCATGAAGAAGCATGATTTTCCCAATTTCGATCATTTTTATTTGACGCGTAATTCCTACTGCGCAACGATTTTCTACTGTGTGTGGTCCATCATTGTCTGACCTTGACGAGCAACGACACAACACAAGACTTTAGCGTGAGAAAACACTCGGGACGGCCGAGCGCTAATAGAATCGCAATACGAAATTGACTGAATTCTACCCCGGACGTGATGATTTACATTATTATTAGTTGGTTGATTCAATGACTCTGAGAAGAGAACGTAGTCATGGGTATGGTAACATTATACTCATATATAGCGCGTGCGGGGTATATAAACATGGTATTTTGCTACCTAACACGTTTTTTTTTCAATTCGATTTCGCTTCGTCAATTCGATTGATTTTTAATATTTGTAAACTTCGATTTTGTTCACAATTTTTTGATCGAACGGCAACCCTACAAACTATGGAATTGCATGCACAAACTTTTCACAGTGGTTACATAAGACCTTATTCCACGTGTACTGGGAATTTTTTCGAAAAAAAAAATTTGCTCGTATTTTCATTTCTTTTGAAAAGTGTCCAAAAAATACCACATTCTTGGGCATACAAAAATGTTTACTTTCAATTATTTTTCATGGAAACAAAAAAATCTATACACAAGTATTGCATACTTATATCTACATGTGTTGAACATTTTGAGTGATTATCTTCAACAGTTTCAGAGATTCATGTACAAAATAAAATCGAAAAAATAATATTTTGAAATGACTGCGTTTGAAAATCACAAAAGTTAATTGCACTGAAATATGAAAAGTGGGAATACAAAGTGCTAAATGAGAAAAATATTATGGTTAGAACTACTGGCACTGTAGTGACAGTGTGGTTCTGAGTGGTTGGCACTTTGAATAATTTGGTGAGAGAGAGAGAAAAACAACTTTATTGTCGGCTGTTCACAATGCGTGATTGACCACGGGGATCCAGCTTGATAATCCATATAAAATACAATTTGGTTACAAAAATTACTTACAGAAAATGATCAACTTATATCTAGATAGAAAATTCATTATATGAAAAGGCGTTATCAGAAAACAAATACAAATAATGATAATAATAATTAATTCAAAGGTAGGTTAATGTTAAAAGTATGTAATAGTTAAGGTTAATAGTTCATATTCAGTGCAGCATCCAATCCAGTTGATAAAACATTACACTGTTGGTCTAGAAAAAAAATCTCAAATTCTGGAAATAGCTTTCAATGTCCCTTTAAAAAATGATCTGCACCAAACTGTACACAAACTGGTACAAGCTATTTGTCAATTTGTTTACCTCAATGTCCATTCGATACACCATTAGTCTTCGTGATCATGGGTGTTGCGATACCATTTGTTTTATTTTGGATGTGGGTTTTGCTCAAGCCATTCATCTCCACACTACTGTCAACAATATATCCTTCTGGATTCATAGTTTGCCATCTCCAGAAGTCTTCGCCTGAAATTCAAGTTCTTAATTAGTTGTGCAATATCAAGTAAAAGTGTATTTAAAATTTAAAATGTCCTTCATATTATAATATAACCTGTAAGATTGTTTTTATCGTTTAACTAATTGTCAAGCTAGAAATAAGGTTATATTAGATTAGTATCATTAGTTTTATCTAGTTTGATAAAATTTTTGGTTGCCAACTTTTTGAAGTGAAGAAAGAGTGATTCTATTACAGTGAAACCTCTATGCATCGTTCCCGGATCTATCGTTTTCCTGGATGTATCATTCATTTTTTCTAGTCCCATTCCCATATAATTGATGTTTAATTTTCCTGGATGGATAGTTTTCCTGGTTTGATGGTTTTATTTTCCTGGTCCCTTGAAAAACGATGGATAGAGGTTTCACTGTATTCATATAAGTAATACACATAGTTACGTTATACGCTTAAACTGCTGTCACATTGACAATGATTCACCCGCACATACACATTTGTTCCAAAGTGAATTTTGCCTTCCACCCGAGCTCGTTTTCAGCGAGGGTAGTGTTTGCGTACATTGACACGATATCACCATCACGACGTGCTAATACCTCGAAAGCAATGCTTGTTCGTGTTACAGCTTCAAAAGCTTTTAAAAGTTGAAGCACAGAAACTCCTTTCCCTGTTCCCAAGTTGTAAGTCTGGAAATAATAAAAAAAATGTGTAGGGGTGGGTACTTTTATACTAATTGAATACGTACACATTGTTTTTACAGAGTATTTCGGTGTCCAGTCGAGATCCTTCAGTGCCTGACTTCCGTCACAGACTAGACTGTCAACATCACCAACTCTTCGTGCACCCATCTCGTAAGGGATGCTCTGGCCCGTTACAGATTCAAACTCATTGATGAGTTGTTTTACAGATAAACCTGTACCCAAGCCCAGATTATATACCTATTTAGAGAATTGCTATTATTAGTGATGTATAAGTAGATCTGTATTAAAATAGTGACCATAATTCCTTACTGTCTTCTAGTAAAGTGCTCATCTTTGTTCTATCACAGGTACTGGCGATTTTTGTGTCCCCAATCATTCCATTGACCATTCCAAAATGCACGCCGCAAATATTTTGATTCAATTTGAGTAGTAACAATGGCCAAGTTATATACATCGACAAACATTTTGTATTATAATTCAAACTAGAAACAAATAGAATCATGTTGGCTGACAATATACCGGCAGGCTACTAAATTACTAATGAGTAATAATTTATATGTAGGGCCTATAAACTAACAAGACATAACATTTTACTAGAAAAGAAAGACCTTCTGTAAAAAAGTTGTCATAATGAAAGCAAAAGCCTGGTGTCAGTACTGCATAGTTTGTGACAGTTGTATAACTAGAGAATTATATGCAAAGATATATTTTATAGGGGCCTCATTCGTGTACGTTATCATTGTCGAAAGTGATCACTTTACTTATCATATCTTAAATTTCCTAAGAGTAATTTTATTGAGTATAATATTTCATCCCTCAAATTTTGCTCTCCCAAGTATTCATGAATGGGAAATTCAAGATACAACAGTTGGTTCAAGTGATCACTTACGACAGTCACAACGTACTGGATTACGACTCCAGCTCACTAATTACATAATATTATAATATAATATAATATTATAGTAATAATATTATGATGATACAATATTATAATATACAATAATTATTATTACAGTAATATTGTCACTATAAGATTTTTTTAAATATAACTAATTAATCTTCCACTTATTTGTACTGTACCTCCAAATAATTGAGCATTTATGGGAGTCATTAGCATAAAGTTGTTGCCAATTGATAGTTCACCAAAGCATTAAATTATCATTTCATTAGATGAGCTTTAGCGAGGATTCAATTTGACATACTGAAAAAAATTGGTGTTCATTTTCATGTTTTTTTTGTTTTTTTTATGTTTTTTTGTCGGTTCTCCACAGGTCAAACGGCTACAGCTATCAACTTCAAACTTTTTTTCATGATGGTTCCTCATCTAGCTTAGATCTGTATAGTTTTGTGGCATTATCGGGTGGTAACTTTTATTTTTATGAATTTTAGAAATTTCAAAAATACCCATTAGAATAACATGATGGAAAAAAAAATTTAAAAATTTAATTTTCAAAAAAATTGAAATTTTGTGTGAAGTTGAATGACATCTTGATACACATTTCTGGAAATTCTCAGCTTGATCGGGTCAGCCATTTTGAAGAAAAAATATGAAATGTGCTAAATTGGTACCACTCGAAGCAGTTTTTACCCATTTATAACTAAAATGTTACCCAATTGGCGAATTTAGGCAAAAGTTTGGCAATGAAGTCGACATACTATTACTTTCCGCTCGTCTAACAATGCATATATAGCGTTTTCCTAGTATAACGAAATCTTACCTTCAGTCTCAGGTGTTCCTTCTTCAGCTTGTTGAGAGCAGCTACGTGACCTGATGCAAGATCCATAACATGAATGTAGTCTCGAACACCTAAAATATAAAATATATAGAATAAAAATGTATATGATTAGACGAGCTTTAGCGAGAATTCAATTTGACATACTGAAAAAAATTGGTGTTCGTTTTTATGTTGTTTTTTTTTGGGGGGGGGGGTCATGTTTTTTTGTCTGTTCTCCACAGGTCAAATGGCCACAGCTATTATTATTAAACTCTCTTTATTAGCTACTTGAGCTAGTTCAATACAGTAATTGGTATACATTGATTTTATACATATCACAATAAGTACAGTTTGAACATAATCATACATTAACTAATCCCAAGTCTATTCATGTAGTGCATGATTAAGATATCTTAAATAATTACGTTTGAAAAATTTTTCATTTGTAGCCTCTAATGAATGTTGGCAACTCATTGTATTGCCGGATACCTTTATAGAATAACGACTTAATCATTTTACTTTTTTTATTTCCTCTCAAATAAAAACCAGAAGAGTTGGAGCCTCTGGTGCCATAGTCATGTACATTTGTTATTTTTAAAAAGTTTGAATTTAAATAAGCTGGCATTTTTCCTTGTTCTACTTTAAATATAAATACCATACCACATAACTTAATCCATTCAGTCATATTTATCCACCCTAAGGTCGTTAACATCTTTTCAATAGGTGCATACTTATTACATCTAAGGATGCATCTCATACCTTTACTCTGCAAGATTTGTAGTCCCTGTATATCATTATTTAGTGCCTGATATAGGATTGTCGAGCAAAAATTAAAATGGGGTATAATAATCATATTGTAAATGGTTAATTTCGCATAAAGTGACAGGTGATTGCTTATTCTGCCAAGGTACTCAATCTTTTTCTTGACTTTCTTCACAATAAGATTCACATGTTCTTTAAAATCTAGTCTGTTGTCAATTATTATTCCCAGGTATCGAAAACTATCAACAAATTCAATAGTCGTATTATCAATGATTATATTATAGATGGTGTCCTTAATTGTAGTATTTCGGAGATCTTTAGTTCCAACGAACATGGCTTTCGTCTTACTCGAATTTAACTTGAGCAGGTTTATATCTAACCATTGTGTTACATATTCCATTTCATTGTTTATCACCTCAAAGATGTTACAAATGTCATTGCCTGCGTAAAACAAAACTGTATCGTCAGCGTATAAATTTAACGAACATTTCTCCACACAGTATTCAATATCGTTAATGTATACAAGAAAAAGAAATGGACCAACTACAGATCCTTGCGGTACCCCTATATCAACATACAATTCCTCAGATATACAGCCTCTATATTTAGTTCTGTGGGTTCTATTTGTAAGGTTATCTCTAATCCAATGTAGTACTTCACCTTCCACTCCGTACAGATACTTTAATTTATCTAATAATCTGGTTCGGTCTAGGGTTTCAAAGGCTCTCTTTAGATCTAAGAATATAGCAACAATTGACAGATCCGCATCATTGCTGGAAAGCCACTCTGTAAAGCTGGATTCACAATGCGAACTAATGATTAGTGACTAATACTAAATACTAAAATTAAGAAACTGAGCATTCACAATGAGAATTAATTTTCATGAGTCGTAGCTTTCTTAAGATGACAGATTTAAATTGAAATCTACATGTTAGAAGGCTGTAAACGAGCGGTTCATCGAGCGGGATAGCTTCCTTTTGCATTGACTTTCTGTCGTTTCGAATTCACGACTTCTGATTGGTCGGACTAATGATTGAAACTAATGATTAATACTAAAGTTGAAAGTTGGTTAACTTTCAAGGTCAGTCACTAATATTAAACACAATGTGAACGTCAACACTGATTCCGTATCTGCCAACTTTAGTTAATCATTAATCACTAATCATTAGTTCGCATTGTGAATCCAGCTTTATCAACAACTGTACTGCAGTTTCGCAATTGTGTTGTTTTCGGAGTCCGGATTGATTCTGTATAATAAGATTGTTTTCCAAGAAATATTCTTCTAATTGGTTATGAACACATATTTCCAATGTTTTTTCAAATACAGGCAACATATTAATGGGCCTGAATTCGTTGACCTTCTTAGTTTTGGTTACTTTCGGGACAGGAATGATTAATGTCTCTTTCCATTTTTCCGGAAATATTCCTTTACTCAGTGACATGTTGACTAGATTTAAGAGGTGCCATCTGATACTACGGTAAGCAGCTTTGAACATTTTCATCGAAATACCATCCAGAGTCCCACCTCACGTGTTCTTCATATTTTTTAGAATACCATCTGAATTTGTTAAACCTATTTGCTTAAACTTATCTAATTTACACTGCCCTTCAGGTCGTGTAATCCCCGATAGATTTATTGTGCTTCTTACCTTTACATTATCCACTTCATCAAACTCAATTTTTCTAATACTGGATCTAATTTCTTCAATACTATCAATGAAATATTTATTAAATCTATTGGTAATAATATTTATGTCACTTTCTATCATCCCATCAAGAAATACGATTGTCTCTGGTTGTTCCTCAAAGTCATTTACTTTTACAATACCTTATAGAGTTTTCCACATCCCAACACAATCACCTTTCTTCTCATCAATCTTTTTGTAATAGTATTCATATTCAGCCACCCGCAGTAGGTTTACAAATTGGTTACTCTTATTCTTGAATTCATCCCAATGATCCTGCTCCCGCGTTATTTTTGCTGTCGCAAATAGCCTATCCCCGACTTTCATATGGTTTCTGATAATTTCAGTAATCCACTGCTTTCCATTATTAACATTATCTTTCACCAGTTTCTTCGGTAAATTATCACGTACCGCTGCATTAATATTTTTAACTATAACATCAGATAAGACGGCAATGTTGGTCGATTTCTTTTTGAAGTCTTTGAATGCTAAATCCGTTTGAAATTTGTCCAAATCGAAATTATTCCAGTCCCACTTATATTGCGCCTCCCGTTCCTTACAATCTGGTTGTCTATTATTAACTTCAAACTTTTTTTCATTATGGTTCCTCATCTAACTTAGATCTGTCTAGTTTTGTGGCATTATCGAGTGGTGAGTTTTTTTTTTATGAATTTTAGAAATTTCAAGAATACCCATTAGAATAATACAGCGGAAAAAAAAGAAAATATGTTCATTTTCAAAAAAACTAAATTTTGTGTGAAGTTGAATTACATCCTGATACACATTTCTGGAAATTCTCAGCTTGATTGGGTCAGCCATTTTGAAGAAAAAACATAAAATGTGCCAAATTGGTACCACTCGAAGCAGTTTTTACCCATTTATAACTTGAATATGTCACCCAATTGGCGAATGTAGTCAAAAGTTTGGCAAAAAATCGACATACTATTACTATCCGCTTGTCTAACAACGCATATATGGCGTTTTCATAGTTCAAAATATAAGCCTATACTTATTCAGTAAATACAGTGAGTGGATCTATGTTGTGGAACAGTCTAGCCCTGGAATTTTCAACCGTATTTTTCAATCAATATGTTCTACACATCAATATTTTGTTAATGTAATGCTCCTTTCCAATTCTTATTGAAATATAATTCATGAACAGTTTTGCATTATTGGATGAGCAATAGTGAAGACTTCCATCCCACTCTTATGGAACTTTGTCTGTGGGTGTTTTGTTTGTTTGGAGAGGGTAAGAAGGGGGGAGAGGGTAAGTAGGGGGGAGAGGGTAAGAAGGGGGGAGAGGGTAAGAAGGGGGGAGAGGGTAAGAATGTTGGAGAGTCCAACTGAGATGATGAGAGACCTGGGGTGGCAGAAATTGGAAATACGGAGGAAGGAGGATCGTTTATGTAATTTCTTCAGAGTAATGGAGGGAGAGGGGGGGTGGGGGGAGCTGCATGAGTTGATAAAAAGAAATAAGTCAGGGTATGGAGGTAGGCGGGGTCATGATAGAGCGGTAGTTATAAAGGGGGCTAGATTAGATGTCGGTAAATTCTCTTTCTTAAATAGGACAGGTAGGGACTGGAATGGGCTTAGTAGAAATGTTTTTGAAGGGGATGAAATCAGGTTAAAGTTATTCCGTCAGAGGGTTAAGGAGATGGTGGGATAGGGGTACTTAGGGAACTTGCCACCGGGCATTTATGTGCATTTGCAAGAGTTAAATAATAATAATAATAATAATACCTGGAACTATAGCTATATATATATATAGATAGCTATAGACTATATGGTACTATAGATAGCTATAGTCCTAGTTTGTACGAACTGCACAGGTTACACGGTTTGCCTGATTAACATGAACCGTTTCCAAGATATGCGGGCTTATCCATCTTGGACTTGCAGGCCTACAGTTTTTGGGACAAATCAGTTTGACCACTTTTAAGAAACACCATCACAAATTTTCAAAAACCCATAAGATTGAGCCAGGCAGAGAATTTTCAAACATGAATGCTCTTCAAAAACTTTCAAATAATTATTCAACATAAATACAAATATGATGCACATTATTGCGATTTTTTTCTGAAATCGGACTAGTTATTTTGAAAAGAATAATTACATACTGGTAGTAAATACATTTTCATGAAATAGCTTGAAATAGTGGTTATTCTTTATTCAGTATCTTGCGGATTCACGGCTTTGTAGACTTTACAGTTTCAACAAAGGTGTGCAAAGTTCTCGAGTATATTTCATATAGACCTACGTCAAAGTGTGCACAGTTTTCAAGTAGACTTCATACAAATATCTCGCTAATCTTACAACACAAATACGGTACTGCATTTGCGTAGTGTAAATGTACCCAAGAATACTATGGAGAGAAATAATGTTCTCCACCTCTCTTGATAAAATCATTCTGTGATGACGCATCCTGTAAACCCTTATCATTATATACAGACATGTAAGTATAGCTTCTATTTTTTCTTTCAATAGCATTTGGAATTTGAAAAGTAGCACTTTGGTGCATCTATTATTTTTAGGGTTACCGTTTTCGATCGATTTTCGATTATAGGTATTCGATTTCGATATGTACTTTTCGATTCGATCGATATCGAAAAGTTTTTGAAGATCGAAAGGGTACAACAGTATAAGAGTAGCGCGAGGCTTCACAAGTAATGCGCTCGCTTCCATTGGGTGTTTGGACGCCCATCGTTCCGAGATTTTCGAACGGTTGGCTGTCTCGAGTTGATACTTGTCCCGCTACACGTGCGTCTAGTCCTTATCTAGTTGTTTTGACGTGAAGTGTGGTTTTTACTTTCGACAAGTGTGAAGTGATTGATTGACTCCCGAAGTGTATTATTGCATTTTAAAATATCTATTATGACAAATGAAATTATACATGCGAGGCAGAGGAGTTTGGTTTGGAAAAAGTCGAAAAACTATGCGCATCACGTAGATGATGGAAACGTGAGAGATGAAAATAGTGTTTCTTGTCTAAGAGAAATCTCAGAGAAAAGAGCAAACTGAAATATTGAAAATTGTCCGGAATATGAGCCGAGGGTTTTTCTCGAAATTTCAAGCCTAAAATTCACCCTAGGTTTATATGTGAATCTTGGCCTATAATTGGTAAAAACTACGTGTTTTGCTCATTTTGATTTGGCGTACTTGACTCGCACACTCATGACAACGAACTCAACTTGAAACTGCGAGATATTCCACTAAAAACACATTCAATGAATGTTTTATTATAAAGAAGCATGATTTTCCTAATTTCGATCATTTTTATTCCTACTGCGGAGCGATCTTCTATTGTGTGTGATAAGTCATTGTCTCACCTTGACGAGCAACGAGACAAGACAAGACTTTAGCGTGAGAAAACACTCGGGATGGACGAGCGCCAATAGAATCGCAATACGAAATTGACTGAATTCTACCCCGGACGTCTATTAGTTGGTCGATTCAATGACTGAGGAGAGAAAGTAGTTGTGTGTATGGTTACATTATACGTATATATAGTGCATGCAGGGTATATAAACATGGTATTTTTCTACCCAACACGTTTTTTTTTTCGATTCGATTCTGATTCGTCAATTTGATTGATTTTCGATATTGTACATTTCGATCCACGATTTTTTGATCGAACGGCAACCCTAATTATTTTGGAACATCGTTTTTTGTAGCGCAACAACATTCTGTAGCGTTACGTCAGGATGGTATCAGTAAAATCATTATATAACGTACAATAGGCATACAAGTGGAACACTCAACTTGATGGTTTTAGTAAAATAGTGTCCACCCCAAGGTTAAACCTACGCCTCATCTGCTGCTGCCTGCATTTGCAGATGGGCCTTAGTTTTCAAAATTCTTCAACTGACTCTACCTGTTTACTTCCCAATTGATATATTCTGTAGAAAATAGCGTCTATAATGCTTTTATTTCGAATATAGCGTCTATATAGCCAATGTTGAAACATAGCAGATTCAGATGTTTGTAGCGCTTTGTCGCCTTTTCCAAAACATGATCAAACAACATAAAATGTATTGAAACATGAAGAAATGCTATGTCAAAAAAAAATATGCTTCAAAGCACTTTTAGATTTTGTCGCTTTTATAGCAATTGCTATTTTTACATGTCTACATCAATCTATGTATAGCCATATGCTGTTCATTCTATTCTGTATCGACCCTATCCATTAAAAAAAAAGGAATGCATGCTTATGCTACCGAGTACCCACACAATTGAATCACAAGTGCATTGCTGAGCAATCCACAATTTAAACTTTTGTATGTTCAGAGGTCTGTACAGTGTGAATTATTGAGAAAAACAAACTAACCTGTGCCATCAAGTGTATTATAATCACCACCATAAATCGTAAGACTTGACTTATTGCCAATTGCAACTTGAGCCATGTAAGGCATAAGATTTGTGAATGCTTTGGTTGGATCTTCACCAATTAAGCCAGACGGATGAGCTCCAACAGGGTTGAAGTAGCGTAAAGAGATTACATTCCAGTTCTGCAAAAAGTTGTAATAAATTGAGACATTTTATATATTTTTTATAATTTTGCTAAATTTACTTCCATGCACTCCTGAGAGTGTCATTACCATCAAAATGTGAACAATAGCCCCTTTCTAAAATGAAAGACCCATCTAGCAGCAACTTTTGAAGTAAAGCAAGATGTTGGAACGTGCATTTGGAAGTCTTATTGCTACCAATGCTATAGTATTAACAACAATTACCCACTTGGTGACGTCAAATATCAGAGCCACATCGAATTTTAAGATTCTTAATTGTAAATTTCAATGATGTATTATAATCAAGAAAACCGTTTTCGGACATTTCTTGTCCGAATGTGTCTGAAAATAGAATTGTGGTCAATGCTATTAAGCTTGAATGATGTATGTAATTTTGCTGTACAGTGGATGTATTTACTTGTAATATATATTACAAGTAAATACATCCACTTTACAGCAAAATTAATTACAGCAATAATATGTGAGTATATGTAAGAGTATATTCTAAGAGATTCACACACTGTCAAGCTGCCTTTCCATAAACATGTTTGCGAAGCGAAACGAAATGAAAAAAAATCAGTCGATAGCCAATCACAGGCCCGAAAACCACTAGGAGTCCATGTTGGAATTTCGCAACATGGCGGCCAAGACGAGTTGGGCCAAACTCAACTTTTTAATTCAATTTAATTGCGAATTTAATTTGCAACGATAATCGCTATCGCGCAGTCGCTAGTGTCTACTTCCGTTTACGGCACATCGAGTGCTACTTAGTTCAAAACGAAATCACTAGGGTGCACTAGAATTGCAAAATTATTTCGCACATCATGGAAACAGCTATGCGAATTCCTCACGCAAAGTTTCACAGTCATTTTTTTATGGAAAGCTAGCTTCAGAGTGAGTAAAATGAGAGATGCAAGTTATATATCTTTGTAATTTGCCTTTAACCCTATGGATATGCTAACTGAGTTTCAAAATACTACTAGAGTACCCAGAATGCAATTGCACCTGTCTTGGCAGCTACAAGCAGGTATAGCAGGCAGTGAACACCTGTGCATTGAATTCTAAAAATGGTCTATTGAAAAAATGATCATTTTTTCACCTGACATAATATCTCTTGATTCAAACACATATTTCCCTTACACACTGAAATCAAAGTTCCTGCATCAGTAAGTTCAGTGGTTTAACAACTGGTCACTGCTATGGAAAAGAAAGCAAGACCCAACCTTGCCCTTTTTGACTGTATTTTACATGTATGAATTCTTGAATAGAACAAGTGGGGACTGGAATGGGCTTTGTATAGAAGTTTTTTTGAAGGGGATGAAACTAGGTTATAGTTATTCCATCAGAGGGTTAGGGAGGTGGTGGAATAGGGGTACTTAGGGAACTTGCCACCGCACATTTATATGCAATTGCAAGAGTTTTAAATAATGAATAATAAAGATCTATCTATCTATTTATAGAGATCAGAGTAAAAATATCTTACATTTGGGCCGTCTTTCAAGTCCGGCCTTACCTGTTTTTTTCCCTCAGTCCAACCCTGGAGCCCTATTCGGTAACTAACAGCGCGGTGAGATGAGACCGTCTCACCGAGAATCGATATGAGATCTCGCATCGCAATTCGGTAACTTTTTACGCGCGTGTGATGTCCGTTTCATCTCGATTTGACGTGAGACCGTCTCACGAAGGACTGTGAGACGGGAATTTAGTCGAGTTGTGTGGAAAATGTTGGGTTATAGTGACAATAAGTACGAAGACTTGGGTATATTTTGTTTATATTATAGATTATATTGTATAGAAATAGTAAGTGCAGAAATAGGATATACCACTTCGTATGCCTAGTTTAAACTTCACTCTCGTATCAACACCAATTACTAAACATCAAAGTTAAGTTAGACCAAATTTCAACTTCAATTACTTAGTCTTACGTATTGATTGGATTATTAACTTGCTATCACCCTTGCTTACTTATGTTATTTTTGTATCTATAAAGATGGAAGTAAAACCTATAACCTTTAATGATAAGCGGATTACTACTCGAAAAAGATTCGTAAAACTGTCTCTTAGCAAAGAATGTATCAGAGCAATTGTTATGCCTATATGATTACATATATAGTGTCGTTTTATATGCCTATTTAGTTATTGATACCCTTTTATTTCTAGATGGTGCCATAATAATTATTGAAAAGTGAAAACAAACTGCTTAAAAACAATTTGTAGGTTATGATAATCAAAGATAGTGGTATGAGTTAACAATTGTTGATAAATTCAAATTCATCCACCGCCGAGTGAAAAAGATTCCACGTTTATGATTGGTAATTTTTGGTTGATGCATTGAAAATATTCCGAAAACCTGTTCAAGCGCCGAAAGTTCCCGAGAACGAGCGAAACCCATAATTGCCATTTCACTGAGAGTTATCAAATCGCGTCAAAACTGACTCCTCCCCTTCTGTGAGATGAGACCGTCTCACAATCGAGATGAGACGGGCCAACTTCGATACTCTTGGAAGTTACCGAATAGGGCTCCAGGTAGCTAGAGTAGTTTACCTTTTCTGCTGCAGATATGTCACGCAACATCTCCTCTATGAAATATTTGGTCCGTCCATAGACATTAGTCACATTGCCTGTGGGATGGTCCTCGGTTATCGGTAGTGTTTCAGGATTACCATAGACAGTGCAAGAACTCGAGAACACAAGTTGATTACATCCATGGGACTTCATGACCTAATAAAACAGATGTAATAGTCCGTAATTATTATTCATACAATTCTTATGAATTCAATTCTCGTAATTCTTATGAGTTGACAGTTTCTCTAAAAATGTGAAATTATGATACACAACTACATGAGAAACAAAATGTATCATAAAATATATTTATAAATTAGTTTTAATTCTATTCCATTGTATTCTGATATCTGCAAATAGATCAAAGACAAACATAAGTCAAAGGTAACAACTGTCAATAATCAAGTCTCTCCCATGTCTGAGTATTGTAATAAGAACCATCTCTCTCTTCACCTCACCAAAACTGTCTTTATGAATTTTGCTCCCACTATATCCCACCCAATTCCAGTCCTCTTATCAGACTAAACGGCAAGAGCATCTCCTCATTTTCGGCCACCACTTTCCTGGGCCTCTTGACCCCCCTCATCCAAACTACCTCTTCACGTATCCTGAGCGGCTGTTTCATGCTACGAAAATTAAAGCTCATTGTCAACCCTACTTCTCTTCTTACTGTCTACCATGCTCACATTCACTCTATCCTATCCTATAGCCTCCTGTTCTAAAGCTCCTCTCCTGCATCCAACCGCATATTCATCCTCCATAAATGTGCGGTGAGAATAATTGCTGGTCTGTCACGCCGTCAATGCTGCAAACCCTTCTTCACATCCCTCCACATCCTGACTCCTCCACACTCATACAAGCAGCAGTCACCTTTGCACGCCTCCAACCTGAGCAATTCCACCTCAACTTCTCAGTGCACTCCCACTCCACCCGAACCAACCTCTATATTTTCATCCCCCCACACAACCTTGCCCTCTCCACCAGAAGTCCCAAACATCTCTGCTCCGTCCTCTACAACAACCTCCCCAACCACATCAAGTTGTCACTCACGTATCCTGCTTTCAAATCCTCCCTCAAATCATTCCTCATTGACAGGGCTTTCTATTCCCTCAATGAATTCCTCCCTCCTAATGTAACTTTCCAAGTCCCCCTACCTCTCACAATCACCATTACTTCTTCAATATTTCTCCTTACTAAAAGCTCCTTATTATCATCTTTACCTATATTCTATTACTATTCAATCCTTATTATATTACTTTATTAATTATTACTATTTAATTTAGTCATATGAAATTTTAATGTTCCTATTTCACTCTTAATAGTCATTGTTATAATTTGTGGCATTAACTACCCTAATAACACGGGCAGTCCCCACGCGCTCTTCAGGCGCGCAAAATGCCCAATGTGAGTGACTCAGTACCTCCTCAGGAATTCTAGTGTTATTAGGGTAGCTATTATTCTTAGGTCCCACTATTTCATTATTAATAAAAGGTTTGGTGTGGAAGACCATGCTTTCAATTTAGTAAACCCTGCCTAACTTGGGCAATCATTGTATATATTTATTAATATATTCTACATTATATTATATTTTATATTCAAATATTGACCACATGAGGACTTACATACAACAGTTGTTTTGATCAGAATAGATCATTTTCAAGGTTCCTGTAACTATGACATTCATTTGTCCACATAATATATCTTTTAATTCTTACTGATTCCTGCAATTGCATTTTTTCTTTTTAATGTAAAAAGATGGTAACTTTGCAGGCCAGTGGGCAATACTACTCGTACATTATAATAGTATTTTTCTGGTATCATTATTTTACATTAAATTGCAGCCTGTTGATAGTACATACCTCGAGTAAGTTGATGGTACCAATCAGATTGTTCTTGTAATAGAGAAGAGGCACTTGCATAGATTCCCCAACTGCTTTCATGGCAGCAAAGTGTATAACGTAGTCAATCTTGTGCTAGAAATACAATGAAAAATACTGATTTGGTTATGTTACTTTGTTTGGGATTTAATCAAGTGTAACATTTACATTTTTTCAAATTGTTTTTGTCAGTTGTAACTTCATAGTAGGTTTATAAGAACTTTATTTGTTTACTACGTCTCTAGTCTTCACTGGTACTATCCACTTTCTTTCTGAACCATTCGCATCCTGTATTTGTTTACTCTGCTCAAATATAGAATTTTTCTCTATGATATAGTCAGGGTTTACTCAGATAATTATATGCTGTAGTCCCATTAATTCTCAGTAATTATCCAAGTATATAATACAATTAAAAATTTGATCAACACAAAATTGGTTATTGTGTCAGTCAGTCTTCAGGATGCTGAAGCACAAAGAACTAAATTTGCCCTTTTTGCTTAAAAAAAATGGACAAACAAGTGTTATGGCAGTAGTAGCAGTGGTGGGTAGGTTTTGAAGGAAAAAGTGTAGAAGGTAGTTATAGTGTAAAACAATATAATGGTGATAATGTGCCTATTACACCAGCAAACCAGAAAAAAAACTAGGACTAGCTTGTACTTTTAGAAATGTAGTTAAATAAATTACAGTAATCTAGTTGAGCGGCAGCTCGACGGAAGATAAGTCCTGCGCGAAGCTAGCTACACTGTTGACACGAAGTACTCAAAGGTGGATTTAAGCATATTGTATCTCCAGAATGAAAAAACACAGATTGCTCAGGTTTGTTTTAATATAAAGAGGCGACACACATGACACGGTATATCAAATTTGAGCTACATCAGATGAGACATTTGGAAGTTATAGCACTAAAAAGTGCATTTTTTACGCTTTCCCCTCCACCACCTCTTTCCATCATTACGTAAGAAATCAGCTACAAACCAAATGAACAGTCCGATTAGTCTGATTCTTTCAGGCACTATGTGCACTCATATAGACATATGCATTTATGACTTTCGGAAACTGGAACTAACATCATTTTACAATTGTTTTTACCGATTTTATATCTTTTAAAAATCATTTCTCGATGTAAGCTTTGCTGAAATTTCAGCGATATGTTGTGTGAATATTTAAAATCATTGTGTGTGTGAGATAACGTGATTAATAATTTTGTACCTGGAAGTGACATTATTTTAGCCTGATTTTCATTATTTCATTAGTTTAATTTAATTTACACAGCCAATACCTCCTTGAAGTCCATAAAGTTGGCCCCTCAAATATCAAAATATTGAAATATTATTGTACCATATGTTAGTGCTTTGTTAGTACCGCTGGTAGGCCTACTTTTAAGAAAAATGTTAATTTTTTTTCTCCAGAATTTCAAACACCATATTTTATTGTTAAAACTATTATCGAATTCACAATCTTTATCAATTATATATTTTAATATATATTATAATATTAATATAATATAATATAATATAATATAATATTAATATATTATATATTAATATTTATTGCATATTTATTTATTCATTTATTTATTTATTTGCAGATGATTGTGTGTTATATAGGGAAATCATTACAGAGGAGGATGTAGTAGCTCTTCAGGTGGATTTAGCGGCAATTAATCGTTGGGTTCAGTCAAACAAGATGGGGTTGAATACAGGAAAGTGCAAGTTAGTCACATTCGGTAAGAGAAACATAAGGACAGATGTAGTGTATGAGGTAGGAGGGAAGACGCTGGAGTTGGTGGAAAACTACAAGTATTTGGGGGTGGTATTTGATAGGCGTCTAGGGTGGGGGAGTCAGATTGAGAGAATAGTAAAAAAGAGTATAAATGCACTAAACTTTGTAATGAGGCAACTTAGGGGGGCAGGTATGGAGATTAAGGAAAAAGCATATTTCTCGTTAGTGCGTCCCATGGTAGAATATGCTAGTTCAGTTTGGGATCCTTATAGATTAGGTGAGATAAGGGATGTGGAAAGGGTTCAAAGGATTGCTGTGAGAAGGGTTACAGGTAGGGTTAGGAGGTGGAAATGGGATGAGAATGAAAGGGGGGAGAGGGTAAGAATGTTGGAGAGTCCAACTGAGATGATGAGAGACCTGGGGTGGCAGAAATTGGAAATACGGAGGAAGGAGGATCGTTTATGTAATTTCTTCAGGGTAATGGAGGGAGAGGGGGGGTGGGGGGAGCTGCATGAGTTGATAAAAAGAAATAAGTCAGGGTATGGAGGTAGGCGGGGTCATGATAGAGCGGTAGTCATAAAGGGGGCTACATTAGATGTCGGTAAATTCTCTTTCTTAAATAGGACAGGTAGGGACTGGAATGGGCTTAGTAGAAATGTTTTTGAAGGGGATGAAATCAGGTTAAAGTTATTCCGTCAGAGGGTTAAGGAGATGGTGGGATAGGGGTACTTAGGGAACTTGCCACCGCGCATTTATGTGCATTTGCAAGAGTTAAATAATAAAAAATAAATCAAAAATGTCTTTGAAAAACCAACATTTTAATGATTGAATGTTACGTCTCGTAAAAGCTTCCATCATTTTAATAGAATAGAATAGTGTACAAAATAGTGTAACCTTGATATGATTTCTTGAGGAAGGTTTACGGCAAAAATTTTACATATCATGCCATATCATAGCATATTTCTCATTCGTCCGTCCCATGGTATAATATACTAGTTCAGTTTGGGATCCTTATAGATTAGGTGAGATAAGGGATGTGGAAAGGGTTCAAAGGATTGCGGTAAGAAGGGTTACAGATAGGGTTAGGAGGTGGAAATGGGGTGAGAATGAAAGCGGGGAGACGGTGAGATTGTTGGAGAGCCCAACTGAGATGATGCAAGACCTGGGATGGCAGAAATTGAAAATACGGAGGAAGGAGGATCGTTTATGTAATTTCTTCAGGGTAATGGAGGGAGAGGGGGGATGGGGGAGCCGCATAAGTTGATTGAAAGGAATGAGTCAGGGTATGGAGGTAGGTGGGGTCATGATAGAGCGGTGGTCATAAAGGGGGCTAGATTAGATGTCGGTAAATTCTCTTTCTTGAATAGGACAGGTAGGGACTGGAAACTGGAATAGGCTTAGTAGAATTGTTTTTGAAGGGGATGAAATTAGGTTAAAGTTATTCCGTCTGAGGGTTAGGGAGATGGTGGGATAGGGGTATTGAGGGAACTTGCCACCGCGCATTTATGTGCAATTGCAAGAGTTGAATAATAAAAAAAAATGCCATAACATATCTTTGATGATTGATTATTGTTTGCTTAAGGACTCCACCAACAGCTAGGTTACAAATGAGCAGGTGATTATGAAACTATGAAGTGTTGATGAATGTAAGGACGTTTTGTACTGTGCCAAACTCGGGAACTTAGTAGCGCAAGGGGGGAAATTATTGAAGCATTTATATCCTTGACAGGCAAAGGTGCGAAATGCCTGTGCGCTAGTGGTGTGGGATTGGGGGGACGATCGCCCGGAACCTCGGAACTTATTGTAAAAATTCCTAAATCCAAAACATTTCTGTGGAGCATACTGGAGGGCTTTCGCCTCCCAGATACCCGTTTCACGAGTCTATGGAAAAAAAATCAGAAAAGTCAGCAAATTAAAAAGTGCTATCAATATTGATTGAGAAGCGGATTTTATTTTATTTGTATCTGGTAATTCTTGTTGGCCTTGGTGTCAAAAAGCTTCTCTACTATTCTACAAGCATTTTTTGTTTGTTTCTCAACGACCTTTATATTGCATATTCAAATATGAGAGAAGAGATGAGATTTGATTTGCTATATTTTATTTCTATTTTGTAATTATTGTCGTTCCAAGTGTCAGGAAGTTTCTGTTCTGTTCTTTAAATATTACGTATTTGATTTTTTGTTTGAAGGTCCGCATTATATTGCAATTTTTGCGTACTTAAATTAAAGGAAACAGTACAGATTTGTTTGCTGTTCTATTTGTTTATTTTTCATTTGTACCGGTATTTTATTTTGCGACGCTGATCAAATTGTGATGAAAAGTAATGTGAGAGAACTTAATTGTTTGCCCACTTATTACCTACAATTATTATAGCCAAAAATTTTCTGTGGGGTTGGCCGTTCGAAAGTTATAGTATTATATTCTATTATTATTCTATTTATTTCAAAGTTGTCACTGTTGCCTTCAGTTATTTCATTGATAATTCCCCAAACTTTCTTGGGATCGTTATTCGCACTATTTAGTTTCTGTTTATAAAATTCGTTCTACGTGGTTTTCAGCAGTCTACTTAAATTATTTCCATATTTTACATACTTATTTGTCAGTTTACGTTTTGAAGCTATATCGTCTGCATTCCTTACTCTTTTCCATAGTCTGTCTCTTTGCCTTATTGCAATAATTAGTCCGTGCGTAATCCATGGTTTGATTTTTTTGTTTTTACAATTTACTCTGATTAATTTAGATTGAGACGCGGTGATTGTATGACGTTTTAGAACAGATATGAAATTGGTTGACGTCACATCAAGTCAAGATGGTGGATCGGGATGAACTAATTTGTGGTATATGCCCTGAATTATGCACAAACCGGCAATATACGGTACAGTGTAACGGTGAGTGTAGAAAGTGGCATCATCTAAAGTGTCTACGACTATCTCATAAGCAATTCAAGGAATTATATCCAGGTGAAAAGGCCAATACTTGGCATTGTCTCACATGCAGCTTACGGAGTGAGGTTAGGGTAGACAACCAAGCAAACAAACTAGGCGCAATCCCCAAAAAGATTGAGCCTACAATGAACATTGACGACAAGCTGAACTTAATTATCAATCTGTTGATGGAAACACGAAGTGAACTTAAAGACCTAAAGCAAGAGAAACGTCCAAATGTCGTCAAGTCGGGATGCAGATGCAATCAACAATGTGAGGAATTAGCAACCGAAACTATCTTGCTAAAACAGATGGGCCTAACTGAGAAAAAAGACACGAAACTTTCTTCAGTAAATAACATGAATAAATCACTCATGAAAAACATACATGAAGATGAGAATACCGAAGTTTGGAAAACACCCGATAGCGCAATCATTGATGATAGGCCTACTGTTGAAAAGAACTTGTATGAACAACATGAACGTTATAAATGTGAACAACAGCTCAAGTTTGAATCACAAAAAATGATGTCATTGCAAGTAGGCCTATGTGAAGAGGGGAAAGTGAGGAAGATTAGCAAAGGAGCTAAAACCAGGACCCAGAACCCAGCACAAAAAAAAACAGAAAACCCAACAGAGAAAAACAACGATAAATACAGGAGAATTCTACAGAAAAAAAGAGCCACACCAGACTTCAAGAGAGGAGAAATCCTAGTTATGGGGGACTCGATTCTTAGGAGTGCACAGGAAGTATGTAGGGAGAGTGGATGTAAAATCGAAGCAATGTCTGGCATTCGAGTGAACGAAATGAAGTACCAAATCCTAAATACAGAGGTAAAAACTGAACCAAAAGTGATAGTGGTTCACGTAGGAACAAACAATTTGAAAGGCCGTAGGGATCAACATTTGATGCAAGAAATGAACGAGCTACTGGAAGAAGGTATGAAAAAGTTTATGAGCACAAAGTGGATCATAAATGGGATAGTGCACAGGGACGATGTGCCGGGCAGTACCATCAATAAGTTGAATAATAGCCTTGAGTGGTTATGTCATGAATTGAATGTAACTTTCCTCGACCCAAATCATTACATTGACGAGTCGCACTCTGCACCTGATGGTATACATCTGAATCATGCGGGAGGGAAAATCATTGGTCAAATGATTATTGATGGGGTCAAACGAGAATTGGGGCTAGAGGGTGATAATACAAAAAACTAAACTTTACGGGTGGACTGGAGTTGGAACATACAGAGTTGATAGACCTCAGCGAACTTACATGCTGTTCCGAGTTGATAAACGACACAGAGCTGGAAGTATATGAAAACATGAAACCACTGCCAGCAGCAACCCCCAAGCAAAAATCCGGAGATTTGCATAGGCCTATATGGGAATTGAAGCTACTTCATCAAAATGTACAGTCTGTACGTAATAAAAAATTGGAATTGGAGATACTGGCCGAGGAAGAGAAGCCAACTGTAATGTGCTTCACAGAACACTCACTTAAGTCAGAGGAAATGACTGAATTCACAATAACCGGCTTTAAAGTTATTGACAGTTATTGCAGGATACAACACAAAGGGGGTGGTGCACTTATATGTGTGAAGGAAGAATTAGAAGCTATGCCTTTTCTTGAAAATGAAAAACGTGCCTTTGCAACAGAAATGGAGTTTGAATATGCCTTAATCAAACTCAAAACTGTTAGCAGCCCTGGAATAATAATTATCACTATATATCGCCCACCATCAGGAAATATTGATATGTTCTTCTTCAAATTTGAAAACCTATTGCACAAGGTAATGCTAAATTTAAATACATATGTAATAATATGTGGGGACCTGAATATAGACTTCATAAAGAAAAGTAATAACAAGAATAAACTTGAAGAACTCATGAAGGAAAAGGGACTCCAAATGCTAATCAATTCTCCCACACGAGTTACTGCGACCACTAGTAGCATAATTGACTATGTGATAACTAACCTGGACCGCAACATACTGCAGGTAAATGTTATAAACACTGCCATAGCAGATCACCTAGGTCAGACAGTTGAAATCAATCATCTATATGCTGGGAAGCGCAGTTCAAGAAACAGTAGGACTACATCTGAACAAACATGGGTTGAATATCATGACATGAGTGAAGCAAATGTAACACAATTTTGCTCACTCATAGAAACAGAAACATGGGAGAACGTAAACATACAAACAAATATCAATGATAAATACAACTCATTTTCCAAATCAATCACCAAATTTTTTGACATCTCTTTCCCAAAGATAAGAAAAAAGATCAGTCGAGCAAAAGTTAGAAGGCCAAAGTGGATTACTAGAGATGTAATAGAGTCCAGGAATATATTAAAAACCATGTCTGATCAAAACAAACTCCAAAGTGATCCATTTGCTAAATTGCAACTTAGACTATACAGAAGGGAGTACAGGCATATCCTAAGAACAGCAAAAGCCACAGATGTCAGAGAAAAGATTAGAAAAGCAGACAACAAGGCAAAAACCATTTGGAAAATCATCAATGAAGAGAGAGGAAATAAGAAAACTCAAGTCCGAAAAAAAATAGAACTGGAAATAGATAGTGTGATGCACAACAATCAAATGGAAGTAGCCGAAATATTTAATGATTACTTTATAAATGAAGCAGAAAATATTATCAATAGTGAGGACCGATCTCATAATGAAACTCAATTTACTCTTCCTCCAATAAACGAGCAAGAAATGATGCTATATGAAACCACTGAGAAAGAAGTTAGAGGAGTGATTGGTAAACTGAAAAATAAGAAAACTGCAGGACAGGATAGAATATCATCATGGCTACTGAAAAGATGTTCAAATGTTATAAGTGGAGCTTTGGCATGTCTTATTAATATATCTTTTGGAGAAGGTAACTTTCCCAATGCCCTCAAGATAGCTAAAGTACTTCCTATACCCAAAAAAGGAGTACAGACCGCAGCTAATAACTACAGGCCAATATCAATCCTCCCAACAATATCCAAAGTGTTTGAAAAGATATTCGAGAGAAGAATGAAGAACTTTCTTGAAGTACGCGAACTTGTGACTTCAAATCAACACGGTTTTAGACGCAACAGATCGACTACAACAGCAATTGTCAGTCATCTAGACTGGGTAATCGGAGAACTAGATAAAGGGAAGTATGTAGCGACAGTTTTTATGGACTTGTCCAAGGCGTTTGACTGCCTAAGTCATGACATTCTGATACAAAAATTGAACAATTATGGATTGAGAAAGGAATCTCTCAAGTGGATAGAAACATACTTGCGAGGTAGAGAGCAGTATGTCGAAATCAGCGGACTTGATCAAGAAGGCCAATCATGTGTCTTCAAAACAAAACATTCTTTTACAAAACATGGTGTACCACAGGGATCGGTATTAGGCCCACTTCTCTTCAACATGTATATTAATGAAATTGCACAGCATGTTAGTGAAGATAATAACAACATTGTATTATATGCTGATGATACTACACTTAGCATATCAAATAATAATTTACAGGCCCTAGAAATAGAAGTGCATATACAAGCTAACAAAATAGTTCAATGGCTTAAGCAGAATAGACTGAAAGTAAATGAAACTAAGACCAAATATATGATATATAATTTAGGAAACAAAGCTCAAGAAATAATCAATGTACAAATAAATGAGGTTTACTTGGAGCAAGTTAGTTGTATTGCATTTTTAGGTATTCAGATTGATGAACGCTTGAATTGGGGCATACACATGGATTGTCTAGCCAAGAAACTAAGTACAGGTATTTATGTATTGAGAAAACTATATCATCATAGCAGCAGAGAGATACTGCTGATGACCTACTTTGCAATAATAGAGTCTCATATACGTTTTGCTATTGATGCATGGGGGAATAGCTCAAATGCCAATGTCAACAGGATTTTGATACTCCAGAAGAGGGCAGTGAGAGTCATTGTAGGATTAAGGAAATATGAAAGTGTCCGGGCTTATTTTGTAGAGCTGGGAATTATGACAGTTACTTGTATATATATCTATTCAATATTGACAAATGCCATGAATAATGGGGCTCTTGAGAAAACAAATTCTGTCATCCATATGTATAATACCAGAAGAAAAAACGATGTACATGTTGTGAGTGGGAGACATAAATATTGTGAGGAGGCACCCAGCATTGCCAGTATAAGATTGTTTAACAAGCTGCCAAATTACATAAAGGAGCAGGACAGTATTCCACTATTTAAATCACGGTTGAAGGGCTACCTGATAGAAAATGCATTTTATAATGTTGAAGAATTCTTAAAAATGTAGTGATCTTTTTAATAAATAATATGTGATAATCCCTACTACTGTGATGAGCCAAAAGTACGGTATATGAATATGTAATGTTAATTTTTTTTCTTGTTCATGTACTTAAAATACTACTATCTATAAGTAACCAAAATGATATTACATTAGGTAAGAATTATTATAAGACTGGTTTGTATAACTATAGCTAAAACTGCGACTGATATTCAAACAATGTATTTTGTAAAGAATAAAGAAATAAATAAATAAATAAACATTAGCATCATTGCTGTTCATTACTGTTGACCAGTCTTCATGCTCTAATATCAGGTTTAGTAGAGGGTAGTTTATAGTGGATTTATTTTTATTTTTATTTATTATTCAACTCTTGCAAATGCACATAAATGCGCGGTGGCAAGTTCCCTAAGTACCCCTATCCCACCATCTCCTTAACCCTCTGACGGAATAACTTTAACCTGATTTCATCCCCTTCAAAAACATTTCTACTAAGCCCATTCCAGTCCCTACCTGTCCTATTTAAGAAAGAGAATTTACCGACATCTAATGTAGCCCCCTTTATGACTACCGCTCTATCATGACCCCGCCTACCTCCATACCCTGACTTATTTCTTTTTATCAACTCATGCAGCTCCCCCCACCCCCCCTCTCCCTCCATTACCCTGAAGAAATTACATAAACGATCCTCCTTCCTCCGTATTTCCAATTTCTGCCACCCCAGGTCTCTCATCATCTCAGTTGGACTCTCCAACATTCTTACCCTCTCCCCCCTTTCATTCTCATCCCATTTCCACCTCCTAGCCCTACCTGTAACCCTTCTCACAGCAATCCTTTGAACCCTTTCCACATCCCTTATCTCACCTAATCTATAAGGATCCCAAACTGAACTAGCATATTCTACCATGGGACGCACTAACGAGAAATATGCTTTTTCCTTAATCTCCATACCTGCCCCCCTAAGTTGCCTCATTACAAAGTTTAGTGCATTTATACTCTTTTTTACTATTCTCTCAATCTGACTCCCCCACCCTAGACGCCTATCAAATACCACCCCCAAATACTTGTAGTTTTCCACCAACTCCAGCGTCTTCCCTCCTACCTCATACACTACATCTGTCCTTATGTTTCTCTTACCGAATGTGACTAACTTGCACTTTCCTGTATTCAACCCCATCTTGTTTGACTGAACCCAACGATTAATTGCCGCTAAATCCACCTGAAGAGCTACTACATCCTCCTCTGTAATGATTTCCCTATATAACACACAATCATCTGCAAATAACCTTATTTTCGAATCAACAACACTAGTCAGATCATCTATATATAAATCAAACAATAAGGGACCCAACACACTACCCTGTGGAACTCCTGACGTAACCTTAATCTCACTTGAAACCTCTGAACCCACCCGAACTCTTTGCACTCTATCCTGAAGAAAGTTTCCAATCCAATTAACCAACCCAGCATTCCCAACGGACATTTTTAACTTCCCTAATAATATATTGTGATCTACCTTATCAAAAGCCTTCTCGAAATCTAAAAACACTGCATCAACACGTCCCCCCCTATCAACTACCCCAGCCAACTCTTCTGCAAAACCTAACAACTGCGTCTCACATGAATAACCCTTCCTAAACCCATGCTGCACTTCTGAAATACTCCTTCTTTCATCTACCTTCTCCACTACTCTCTTTATAACCACCCTTTCCATTATCTTACACACATGCGATGTTAAACTAATTCCCCTGTAGTTGTCTACCCTACCCCTTTGCCCTCCCTTTGAAATTGGAACCACCTCCGCTTTTTTCCAAACTTGCGGTACTCTACCTGCTGTGAGTGAAGCTTGAAACAACCTTAGCAAATAACCTACAACTCCCCTGCCCGCTAATTTCAGTAGATCGCTTTGCACCCCATCTATGCCTGGCGACTTCCCACTTTTAAGTTTCCTTAATACATTCCACACTTCTCTCTCTGTAAGCAGAACCTCCTCCCCATCCCCCTCTATTATGATTTAGAGTTGTTACTATCAATTTTCGATTTGTTATTTTTCGCGTGATCATGCATATTTATCATTATTGTGTAGTGATCTGTAATGGTTGTTTGGAGAATAGCTGCCATAACTGATGAGTGATTATTAGAACTAGGTGGATGACGTATGAAGATATGGTCTATACAACTTCCAGAAGTCTCCGTTACTCTAGTAAAATCATTAATACATGATATGAAACCATATTGACTGAGTGCATTCACATAATCTTCAGCATGTTTGTCATTATCATCTAAAATATTTATATTGAGATCACCTATAATTATTGTTTTGAGTTTGTTCAGTTCCAAGTCATTCTTCAAATAGTTTAATATATTATCCAGACTATGTATGCATATGGATGGATCTTTGAATGAAGGAGAGCAATATACAGAAACTAATACAAATTTTTCGTGGTTGGCATTGTTGTACAATTTGATTGTTAAACTATTAGATTCGGCTGTTGAGATATTAATCAATTCTACGGAGAAATATTTGTGCACAAATAGAACAATTCCATCGCTTTTAGCCGGGTTGTTGCTGGTATTGTTAGAAAAAGTTTTATAATTAGGTATAGACTGGGTAACTTCTCTGTTTCCTATGTGCGCCTCAGTTAATACAATGACCGCGTAGTCAAGTTTCATATCTTCCAATAGAACAAGTAAATTATCAAAGTTACCACACAATCATCAGCAAATAGACGAATTCTTGATTTAATTCCAATTTGGAGATCGTTTATAAATCTATTGAATAGAAGAGGTCCAATGACACTCCCTTGTGGTACCCCAGAAGTAATTTTAACCATATTGATAATCATATACTTATGTGAGCTTCACACATAAATTAAAAAGTATTATATATGGCAATTATATTTTTCATCATTAAAATATATTATTATTATTTGAATGTATTATATAGTTATGTCCGATATCATGATATTATGATGATAGTATTCATCATTCGTTTATTATTTGTATGTACATGTGTGTGAATAAAATTAAAATGAAAGAAAAAATGAAAGAAAAAAATTGTAGGGAGAATTTTAAAGAAGGTTACATGCGGGAACAGCATATTGAATACGATTAAGGGTGGGGCCTAATTCACTAAATTGTTTTCCCCATCAACCTATATTCATTTTATAACTACGAATTCTTTTCCCATTAAAAAAAAAGGATGTTGGAAAAAAGTCTTCTCAAGTCCAACATGGAATTTTAATATAAACATGGCGTTCTGTTTTTTCCATCCATACTCTTCCTGTTTGTACCACTCTTAATTGAATGAAAGCAATAGAGGAATGTTACTGTATGTTCATAGCTATAGCATACATTTATTTTCTATCAAAATACATTATGATGATTGGTAGTTCTATGCCCATCTAATTAGGTAGCTCAATTGACGAGTTTGTGGATCGGATCAACCGATCATAATTAATTATTAAAGACAACTTCACAGTGAACAATAAATGTTATGAATTTAGCTGAAGCTGTTCTAGAAATGAGCAAATATATCTTCTCGAAATCATCATTTTGCTCTTACTACGTAATATGATGGCTGGTCAGCTGTTTGTTGATTTATTTCAAACATTTCTGTTCGCTTGAGCGTACTCATCTTCCACAAGCGCACTCATTCCTCTGGACAAAGATAGCGATTTGTTCAAGGCTATGCGTAGACATATTTACTGTGAGATAAAAATTAGAGAGAAATAAATCCAACTCACACAAAAGTACGGAGACGACTGGCTGCAGCCAAGTAGTTGTCCATATGATCAGTGGGGTTGGGGGGGGGGTTGTAAGAAACATGATCAACAGCTGGAACTAATTAAGTCGTGATCGGTTGAAATTATTAATATGTTGACGGTAGCGGGCGAGTTAATAGATCATAATCATACTGTGTAGGCCTACACCTTCACAATTTTTTCAATACATTTCAAATACAATCTTGCCCACCCTACAACGCATTTGCCAAGCTTTCCTAGTGTAACCATACCCACAGCTACGACGCATTTGCCAAGCTTTCCTAGTGTAACCATACCCACAGAGAGTAGTATTTAATAATGTGTTGACTTACCTCACTAAAAATCTTGTCCAGACGTGTTTTGTCAAGAAGATCACACTGATAAAATGTGACGTGTTTTCCTGTAATTTCTTCTACTCTCTTTAAACTGGGCGCTACACCACCTTTATTGCGAGAATTAGTGAAGTTGTCGACTGCAATTACGTCATAGCCAGCTTCCAACAACTCGACAATGCAGTGACTACCAATATAGCCAGCACCTCCTGTCACAAAGACTGAGTTCATTGATGACATTGTAAGAACCTGTAAACTATATTCAGATTTATTAATAATAATAACAACAATGATTTTGTTTTAGAAGATTTTTTATTTTTTTTTCGAGAAGATTTTTTATTACACAAAATATGAGTTATATACAAATATCGTAGACCCACAAAGTCATAACAGACTTGTCAGTGGGTCTACTAATTATGTTGTTATACATAAATACACACAAGAGAAATATCTGGATAGCAGCTAGTTAACTTGATATTACAAAAACAAATAAAATACTTCTTCACTTCTCTTTTAATCAGACGAGCTTTAGCGAGGATTCAATTTGACATACTGAAGAAAATTGTTGTTCGTATTATGTTTTTTTTTATGTTTTTTTGTCGGTTCTCCACAGGTCGAACGGCTACAGCTATCAACTTCAACCTTTTTTTCATTATGGTTCCTAATCTAACTTAGATCTGTATAGTTTTGTGGCATTATCGGATGATGACGTTTCATTTTATGAATTTTAGAAATTAAAAAATACCCATTAGAATAACACGTAGGGAAAAAAAATAATTTTCAAAAGAAATGAAATTTCGCGTGAATTCGAGTTACATTATGATGAAAACATTTCTGAAAACTTTCAGCTTGATCGGGTGAGCCATTTTGAAGAAAAAACATAAGATATGCTAAATTGGTACCACTCGAAGCAGTTTTTTCCCATTTCTAACCTGAATGTCACCCAATTGGCGAATGTAGGCAAAAGTTTGGCAAAAAAGTCGACATACTATTACTAGGAAAACGCCAAATATGCGTTGTTAGACGAGCGGATAGTAATAGTATGTCGACTTTTATGACAAAACTTTTGCCTACATTCGCCAATTGGGTGACATTTAATTCAGAAATGGGTAAAAACTGCTTCGAGTGGTACCAATTTAGCACATTTTATGGTTTTTCTTCAAAATGGCTTAACCGATCAAGCTGAAAGTGTTCAGAAATGTGTATCAAAATGTAACCCAACTTCACGCAAAATTTCATTTTTTTGGAAAATAAAAATATTTTCTTTTTTCCGCCGTGTTATTCTAATGGGTATTTTTTAAATTTCTAAAATTCATAAAAAAAAGTCAACATCCGATAATGTCACAAAACTATACAGATCTAAGTTAGATGAGGAACCATGATGGAAAAAAGTTTGAAGTTGATAGCTGTTTGACCTGTGGAGAACCGACAAAAAAACATAAAAAAAAAAACATAAAAGCGAACACCATTTTTTTTAGTATGTCGAATTGAATCCTCGCTAAAGCACGTCTTACTATCCGCTCGTCTAACAACGCATATATGGCGTTTTCCTAGTAATTAGACGAGTTTTAGCGAGGATTCAATTTGACATACTGAAAAAATTGGTGTTCGTTTTTATGTTTTTTTTTCATTTTTTTGTTTATGTTTTTTTTGTCGGTTCTCCACAGGTCAAACGGCTACAGCTATCAACTTCAAACTTTTTTTCATTATGGTTCCTCATCTAACTTAGATCTGTATAATTGTGTGGCATTATCGGGTGGTAAATTTTATTTTTATGAATTTTAGAAATTTCGAAAATACCTATTAGAATAACATGGCGGAAAAAAATTCATTTTCAAAAAAAATGAAATTTTGTGTGAAGTTGGTTTACATTTTGATATACATTTATGAGAACTTTCAGCTTGATCGAGTAAGCCATTTTGAAGAAAAATCATGAAATGTGCTAAATTAGTACCACTCGAAGTAGTTTTTACCCATTTCTAACTTAAATGTCACCCAATTGGCGAATGTAGGCAAAAGTTTGGCCAAAAACGTCGACATACTATTACCATCCGCTCGTTTAACAACGCATATATGGCGTTTTCCTAGTAAATAAAACATATTAATCTTGTCATAAAAGATATTGCTATAATATTGGAATTTTATTTTTTAAATTTTAAGATGGTAATTTACAATAAGATACAACTTTGTCAAATCCATTTTTTATCTCAATTTTTACACCGGATAGTTTTTGTAAATTTAATAAATCAGGTGGAAGTTTGTTAAACAGGGTCGGTATTAGATATTGTTTTTCCTGTTTTCCATACGAATTATTGGTGGTACAAATTTGTTCTTAAATCGAGTTATGTGGCCATGTTCAGCTTTATTTTTGTGTTCACTTGAAAAATAATTATTTATGATGAAGGTTAACAGATGCAATTGCCTTACAGTGAACAAATTCAATGGAACATTGTTTTTGTTTTGTCAAGCTATAATTTTGAATATTCGTTTCTGAATGTTTCTGAATTTTCAATGTTGTCTAAATAATTATTTGTGGTGAAACCCCAAGACAAAATGCCGTACCTATAATTATGGATTCAATTCAATAAGAGAGTAATAAATTATTTTCAAAGTATCAAAATCAACGTACGGCTTCAATATACTAAGGCTATACATTCCATATTGCAACCTGTTACATGTTATTTGAATGTGCTTGTCCCATTTAAACTGGCTATCGATTACTACCCCTAAATACTTTTGCTGAAACGTGTTTGTTATTTTGACACTACATGTAAAGTTATTACCAAAACTGTTGCAAATCCTAATTTACGATGAAGACATGAATAATTATGATAAACTAGGTAAATATTTTGAATAATTTTGAAAGGTGAATGAATATGCACAGTTGTACAGTCTTCTTATAATTAATTGCCAAGCCATTATCATGGGACCAACATAAAGTATTGTTGAAATCATATTGAAGATACTCATTTGCAATAGAGAATTTTTTGTGAATTGACATAAGTGCTGTATCGTCTGCATACAAGAATACATTACATTTTTTAACTACTTTTAAGATATCGTTTATATAAATTAGGTGGAGCAACGGTCCTAAAATTGAGCCCTGAGGCACTCCAGATTTAACTGAAACTAAATTACGAAATATGCTGCCCATTTTAACAGTCAAGGATATATTTTCTAAAAAATCTTCAAGCCAAGCTAAAACAGGCCCTCTTATTCCAATTTTCTCCAAAGCATTTAGTAATCTGTCATGTAGTAAAGTATCAAATGCTTTGGAGAAATCTATGAATAACACATTCACACAAAGATTTTTATTTAAAGCACCAAATATTAGATCAGAAAAATCATACAAAAGTTGACCAGTACTTTTGTTTTGTTAAAAACCATATTGTTTCTTATCGATAATTTTAAATGCATTCAAATAGGTTATTAATTACCTCCATGATTTTATCAATTGATGAAAGTATAGCAATTGGTCTATAATTTTCAAACAGAGTATGGTCACCATTTTTATAAACTGGCTTGATGATTGGATGTTTAATAAGGTCAGGAATTTCATGATGTATGTAGGTGAGATTAAACAAAATATTAGAAATTTCAGATATCCTAGACCCACAAAGTCATAACAAGACTTGTCTGCGGGTCCACTAAATAATGTTATTATAACATAAATACACATTGCAAGAAATGTCTGGGTAGCAGCTAGTTATCTTGATATAATAAAAACTAATAAAATACTGTGTCACTTCTCTTATTGTTGTTATAATTTATAATTTTAATTTATTGTTATATCATTATATCAATGAGTCTGTATTTGATATCTGTAATATCTGAAATAGTATTAGGCCCGGTATTACCGAGTCCAGTTAGCATTTATCTGACAGTTGGTGAAAAAAAATACCACAGGTAACCATGGTGATAACAACTTTGAACTGTCAGATAGAGGCTAACTGGACTTGGTAATACCGGGCCTTAGGCACGGTATTACCAAGTCCAGTTAGCCTTTATCTGACAGTTTAAACTTGTTATCACCATGGTTACCTATGCTATTTTTTTTCACCAACTCTCAGATAAATACTAACTGGCCGTGGTAATACTGGGCCTTAGGTCCGGTATTACCAAGTCTAGTTAGCAGTTATCTGAGAGTTGATCAAAACAAATATCACAGGTAACCATGGTGATAACAACTTTTATCTGCCAGTTGGAATTACTCCCACGTTGGTAATACCAGACCTTAGTCAACTAAAATGTTAAATATAGGGTATTATTACAACTATTCTCAAGAATCAATATTAATTAGTTTCAATTTTAATTACTTACTGTTATTGTTAAGGTTAGGTGGAAGAACGGTGCATTGACCGAACCTCGCCCTTTTGTTGTATTATATGCAAACAAATGAAGACGCTTCTATTCTATTCTCTTTTAATAATAAATAATACATATTGATCTTGTCATAAAAGATATTGCTATATTTATTAACATTTGATTTTTTAAATTTTTCGATGGTAATTTATTAATAATATTGATAATAAATATAATAATATATAATATATCGTGGTTTCCTTCTGTCGTTCAGGTTGATACTGGGATGATTTCTTAACAACAGGCCACGACCGACTCCTTCCCACCATCCAAAACACCCAATAAAATAACCTTTCATCTCATCATCGCATCATCTCATTCATCATCCACCGACGCCAATAGATCGTAGCCATCAGTATAGTGAGTCGTTAAAACCCAATATATATATATATATATATATATATATATATATATATATATATATATATATATATTTATATATATATATATATATATATATATATATATATATATATATATATATATATATATATATATAAATATATATATATATATATATATATATATATATATATATATATATATATATATATATATATATATATATACTAATTAGGTGCCCCCATCAAGGCTTATCAAAATGCATGTGACAATGAAAACATACATGGAATTATGGTAGATGTTATTCTTTATGAATACCTGACATCTACCAAGTTAAATATATAAAACATAAGTGAAAAATATGAAATAAATTAAAATGTTATAGGACTACACATAGTACACGCATTTTATCATGCATTGATACATAATATTTTTCAGCAAAATTAATTGGATGAGCGTGGCGAAGACTCAATTTCACCATACTCGCGAAAAAAGTGCTTTTTGAATTTTTATTCGCACTCCACAGGTCAAACGGAGTCGAAAATTCAGTTGAAACTTGGCATACACAAGTGTCCTCATCTAATTCGATCTAATTCATAATTCGATATTTTGAGGCGCAATCGGTTCGACCACTTCTGACAAAACTCATTTCAAAGTTCTCAAAAATCCCATGAGAATAACCCACAGGAGAAAATTTGTTAAAAATATTTCCTTCAAGAGAATTCCAATTCTCAAGGAATTTTAATATGATAATGATATACATTATTCCGAACTTTCACTCAAATCGAATCAGCCGTTTTGATGTAAAAGTATATAATGTAATATTTTCAAATCCTTCGAAGCTATTAGAAACCAATTAAATCCAAGCAACAGGTGTCACCAATTATTGGGAAACGATTAAAACAAGGCCTTCTTCATTATTATAGAAATCAATTAGGAAATAGGAGGGCAGTGACGTAATTGTTTGGGTTTCAAGGTGAATATAATATATAACCAATCCAATGATATGTTGATATGTTCTAGCTCATCCATCACCGCGGCAACACAACGCGTTTTCCTAGTAATTCTAGTGCACATGACAAGTTCAAAAAATTTTGAGAAAACTACTGGCATAGCCACTTTAGCCTATAATTACAAAGTTGAGTTCTTTCCCCTTTTTTGAAACATGGTTTGATAATCGTATTTTTCAACTTATTCGGGAAGATTCCCTGAGCAAATGACTCATTTATCATAGGCCTATATACAAAAAAAGGGTTCATGGGGTCTAAATGTAGCAATTAGCTGTTTTTTTTAATGGATATAGGAACTTCATCAAAGCCAGCTGAGAATTTCTTACACACTTTGTCGGTTATCTTATAGAATTCTCCAATAGTCAACGGTGATAAGAATACATTTGTAATGCTTCTTTCATTTGCAAAGATAATATTTGAATCCATTTTTGCGTTTGATCGAGATCGAGATCATTAACATTACTGAAATACGTACTCCGGTACTCAGGAGGTAGGCAACCTCTTCCTGTTACGTCGTAGTTTGGCCATCAGGTGTTATTTAAATTTTAAATTGCAACATAAATGAGATCTCTCCTGAATAACTGGTGTTTGAATTGTTTGGTATTCCATGCAGTCTTTGACTTGTCAGTTACCTTGGAATTTAAACTATCCTACTTCTTTTCATCAGCTCTGATTTTATTCATTAATTCATGTTTCAGATTGTCATATTGTTACTCTATCATGTACCTGTAGCTTATTACTGTTTTCTTTTACATAGATAATGAACGTTTTAGATTTACTGACATCAATTCCAATTCATCATTATACCATGGTTTTTTATTCATATTTATACTTTCACTCTTCATAGTCCAAGGAGGAAAAGCTTTATAGAGTTTATATATTTCTTTATTTAGCTATTTAAAACAAGTAGATACAAATTTCACATAAATCTCCACAAAACCTGTAACACAGGAATTGAATAATTAAATAATTAGGCGTCTTACATTTTTACAAAATGAAACATAATTTCAGAAATATAAGCAGCATAGATTCTGATAGTCACAGAACCAAGAATTATACACACACAAAAATAATGAATAAGACGGAAAATTTGAAGACCTTTGACATTCTATTTAATTTAAAGCCATGTAAGTATTTCAAAGAAGTACTGTAGCGCCTAAATGTAAAACAAAAACAAACACAAAATATTGGGGACAATGAATAACAGAGTTGATGTGAAATATAAATCGACCAGATCACTTCTATGGCATTATTCAACCAAATTGGGGAGAGTCATTTAATGTTTCAAGCAGTCAACATTTAATTTCCTTTTTTATTTTTTAAGTTCCTAAGGTGACCAGGTATTTTAATTTATTAAAAATTGTTGGGAAATAGTATTGTGAATTCCTCTTCGCGTATTTATTATTAAAGCATGGTACGATATATGTTTCTTTATGAGACGATTTTGTGTAGAAGGATTTGTATACAAGCACAAAGTTTTGAATTGATCCGAGAAATAGAATGTCAGTATAAATTTATAAAGGAAGAGTAGTAATTTAGTATTGTGATAAGGTGCATCAATATTATTATTTAATTTAAATTTAAATCCAATGGGACGGTGGACTTATCATATGTTAGCGGTAGCCGCCCACACACACATTTGAAATGTATGTGTATCTTTCCTGAAGTTATCGAAGTTACCGGTATCTGAAATGTTCAGAACGAATGTTCATCCTGAAATTATCTAGAAAAAAATCTTGTTGTGCTGCTACCTTCTTTTGATTATTCCATGTATAGTGGGGGGGGATTTAATCGTCAGCCCCCACAATTGAAATATATACTTCTTATCAAGTTTTTGGAATGTGCTTGTTGTGCTGAATGTGTTCTTGAAAAGCGATTTGTGCTGCTTGTACTTTTCAGTTCTTTCAATTTCAAAGGTTCAAATTTTAAATGTGTATTTTTTCCGAACTTATTGAAATGGGCTCATTTTGTGATAAAATGTGCTGTAAAAAAATCTTTTTGAGCTCCTTTTATCCAATTTCAATGTGCAAGTTAATGCCAGTCCCCACATTTATTGGCATGTGTTCTCTATGATATTTTTGGAAAGTGGTCGTTTAGTGCTGAAGTGTGCTGTAAAGAAATCGTTTTGTGCGTGCTGCGCTGCTACCGTTTTATAATCATTCCACATTCAATGTTTGGGGGCGCTAAGTTGATACCAGCCACCCCCCCCCCCCCCCCTCCACTTATGATTTTTTTTCAAGATGTTTTTTAAATATGCTCGTTTTGTGCTGAAACGGGTATTGTTGAAAAATCGTTTTGTGCTGCTACCCTTAACAAGTTATTCCACATTCATTGTGGTTGCCTAACCCCCCCCCCCCCCACACACTGAATTTGGAATAAAAAATGAACTGTATGAGCACAAAATGATGTTTCAACAGCACATTTAGCACAAAACGAGTACACTCAAAAAATTCCGTAAAAATATGCATTTCAAATGTGCCCCCGGGGGCTGGCATTATCTTGCTCTCCCTCTTCAAATCAAACGTGCAAAACTATAAAACGGTAGCATAAGCACTAAACGATTTCTGTACAGCATATTTCAATACAAAACGAGCACATTTCAAAAGCATTATAATAAGCATACATTTCAAATGTGGTGAGAGGGGTTGCATCAACTTGCCCCGAAGTAGCACCACAAAACGATTATCCAAGCCCATTTCTGCACAAAACGAGCTCATAATTCGAAAACTCGACGAAGAGTATACGTTTCAAATGTGAGGCGCTTACCCATTAAACATGAAATAACCGGAAAAAAGTAGCAGCTTAAACGATTTATTTACAGCCCATTTCGGCACAAAACGTGCACATTTCAGCAACATCATAAAAATTGTGTATTTCAAATGTATTAAGGATTGGCCGACTATTTACTTTAACTCCCCCCCCCCCTCCCCTCACATTAAAATTGGAATAACTGAAAAACGGTAGCAGCACAAAAAGAATTTATTGCAGCACATTTCAATACCTTGAGAAAGAGTAAACATTCAAAATGTGGGGGGGGGGGGTTATCAGTTAATTATTAGTTGATTTACATTTGAGTATCATACATGGCAGTCTGGCAGATTATTTCAACTACATGGGTCTATATTATTTTTATCATGTTTTAGATGGTCAAAATAATTTAAAATCATATGTATATGTGTGATACGTATATTATAAATGTGTATTAACACATTATACTATTTATATAACCAATTCATATGCGAAATTATGTAATGAAATACGACAATTTCTTGCCTGAACGTTACACGACGCATGGCATTACCTAGATATTGGGGTGTGGACATTGGGCATTGACACTGATAGCCTGATAGGCTATGTGAATGACCTTTTACGAGTTGTGTACATTCCTTCACCGCGGGTTAATAAACTCTTACGAAAAATTCACGTACAAATTAAAATATACCATATGTGTGAAAATTATGCACCCACAGAGAGTATGATGTGCTGGTGCAATATAATATGTAACAATAATGAAATACAAGTTAATAGTGGATTTTTTTGTAACCATCTTGAAGGTCGTAGCTCATTGGAGAACAGGTTTTTGGAGAAATTAAAAGCAAAGAGGTCATGATCTTGAATATATTATATAACTGCAAGCTAGTTACATCTTTTCTCAATATTACGTTGAGACATTAATTGTTTGTTCATATTCGTTAATAACTTTTTTTTATTAGTATTTGTTCATAGCTTTTTATTATTAGTCAATTACTATAAATTATATTATTATAGACGTTCCGGTTTACTGTTTTCCTCTCCAAAAGATGCAAAACCTGAATATTTACAAAATAATTAGATGAGCGATAGCGAAGACTTCCATCCCACTCTTATGGTTTTTTTTGGGGGGGGCGGGGGGGGGGGAAGCACTGCACATGTCGCACGGTTTGACTGATCCACATGAACCCTTTTCTGTACACGCAGACTTATCCAACTTAGAACTGTATAGTTTTGAGGTCAAATCGGTGGAACCAGTTTTGAGAAACATCATCTCAAATTTTCTAAAAACCAGGATTAGGCTGGGCGGGAAAATTTGAAAAATGAAATCTCTCTCATAAATCATATTTTCACTGAATGTGAACACATGAATGATAGCATGAATGCAGTGTAAACACATGAATGATGCATACTATTAGAAATTTGTATGCAATTCAGACCAACTGTTTTCAAGAAAATGGTATAATAAATGTTTTTTATTCATCAAATTGATGGAAAATTGGAAATAATGCGGCAGAACCATGTTGCCGAGATTCACCTACGGGATAAGCAACATGGCGCTTTCCTTTCGCACCATGCGTATATCAAAGGGATGCCGCCTCACAAATGTTATGATGATTTGCTGGTATTATTGTGTGTTGATCTATACAAGTAATAGATGTAATGCAATCTGTGAATCCAGCTCTTTCCAACTGCATTAAACAATATTGGGATAAATTTCATTTGAATTAGCCAATCTAAATTTAAAATACGTCTGTAAAAGCATTTAGTCCCCTAGTCAAGAGCCCTACTGCTATATTCACCATTTGATAACTGGACAATTACTCATCATCTACGAGAAAGATTACAATCAATGCAATTGTACAACTATGTACTATATATTGAAATACGAGCCTAATACGTACGATTTGATTTGTAATTGCGAATCTCACAAATGTACACGAAAGCGCGCTGATTCCATCATGGTGAAAACGGCCTAATGTTAAAAGGATAGGACTTACGCCATGCCATGTTGCTTATCCCGTTACGTTATTGATAGTCATAGGATTCACGCAGCTATTCACTTTCTAGATTCTTTGGGAATGACGTAGCCTATATTTTATATGAATCAAGGTGTGCAGAGATTTTGATTATATTTCGTTCAGATATCTCGCTCATCTAATAGATGAGCGTAGCGAAGTCTCCATCCCACTCTTATAGGGCTTTGTCTTGTGTTTTTTTTTTATTATTTTTTTTTTTTGTGGGCACTGCACTGGTCACAGGGTTTGACTGATCAACATGAAACTTTTTTTGTACGGGCCAACTTCTACAACTTAGAACTGTATAGTTTTTGGAATGAATAGGTCGAATTCTCAAATTAGATTTTGAGAAATATCATGTCAAAGTTTTTAAAAACCTCTTAAGATTAGGCTGGGTGAGAAAATTTGAAAAATGAAACCTCTCCGAAAAAAATAAAAATTTTCTCTGAGTGTAAACATAAATGATACACATAACCACCATTTTGTAAGCAATTCGAACCAGCCGTTTCGAAGAAAAAAATTCAAATAACTGTTTTTATACATCAAATATATGGAAATGAGCCAAGACTCACTGCTTCCTAGTAGATTCGATATTTGCCCAAGCATTAAATATTTTTTTTATTTGGTAAGGTGTGTAGAATACCAGAGAAGATAAAGTAGCAATTAAATGAAGGACAAAGTGTGTATAATACCAGAGTCGATAAAGTAGCAAATGTAGGACTGTTATTATACCTTATTCAGATATCTCGCTCATCTTACAACGCATATTTCGCGTTTGCCTAGTAATGTTAACATAACAATGTATGTTTTGACAGTCGCGTCAGTCTCACCAACTTCTATAAGAACGCAACAATGACATGATTACACGAAAATCATTTTTGAATTTGAGACTCTCATGAGCTGAAACTGAACCGAGTTACCACATAGGGTAGTTTGAGGTTTGGGTTTCTTGACAATTGTTTCATATTATTCCATGAAATGTCTCAAATCAGGCCCGCAAGACGACAATTATAGAAAAAACTTCAAAGTTTTTGCTGTTTGTGGGCAGTGCCTCGACTATCGGGCAATCGAATGTTTTATCCGGTGGAATTTTTAGTTATGTACAAATATAGGCATGTAACGTACTTTATAAATAATTACAATGTAGACATTATTTTCTAATGAATAATGTAGTTTCACTAAAAGTGAGCGACTACTAAGCATAATAGATACAGCTCGCCAAATACGACAGAAAAGGCGAACCATCCGTGCGCTAGTGGTCTTGGATTGAGTACTAGTGGTCTGTGAAACTGGACTAGGGATAGTGGTTTGGGAATGGGAACCATCATCCCTCGTGGACCCTGCACCTATTGTAAAATATACACAGCCAACCACTTATTTTAAAATCGTCACAATATTGCCGATAGTTTGTAATTTGGGATGATAATTTATGGAGACGATTGACATGTCTCTCTAATCGACTAAGACTCAGTTGGCAATATCAGTCTGAAGTGTTGATATTCCTACAGCCCATCCACTGGAGGAAGTAAAATAATATGAATACGTTTGCGTATAGTTTTTCGAATATGTTTCAACTGAATTAGCTATCATTTTGATGAAGTTAATTGAACAGCCATTTCAATATGAAATTTCGGCATATATATATATATATATATATATATATATATATATATATATATATATATATATATATATATATATATTTATATATATATATATATATATATATATATATATATATATATATATATATATATATATATATATTCCGGACATCGATCCAGATTATTATTCGATCCAGATATCCGAATATCGAGTCAAATCCGATGGAAATTGTTCATTCAAGTTATGTTAGAAAAGTAAACTAAAACTTCAACTGGAACTAAAATCGGAGCTTTAGTTTGAGTTTTGATGCTACCATTGAAAAAATACAAACATATATATATATATATATATATATATATATATATATATATATATATATATATATATATATATATATATACCGGTATATATTTTATATATAAGTTATATATATATATATATATATATATATATATATATATATATATATATATTTATTATTTACATATATATATATATATATATATATATATATATATATATATATATATATATATATTTACATACTGTGTTACTGAAATCTAGATTGATAATGCTACTAAAACACTAAATAAATGTTCAAAACTTGGTAACTGTCGATGGACGTGAAACTTCTCGGTCTGCTTGCTCACCCTAATAATGAGAGACGATGATAATTCGCTATTACCAGTAACAATATACCGTTCTTATTCTTCCCAATTCGCATAATAACGGTTTATTTACTTGAATGCACTACAAAATAAGATTTACAAAATATTTCATTAAATAGTTTCCTCATTTTTTGATATCAAAGTGTAGACTATAATGTACCAACAATCATCAAGGTTTCAAGTAATTTAGCTACTGTTTTTTAATTCGATGTTGATGTTTACTTGTATGACTTCGTCTTCATGCATACTAGTAAGATTTGCTCTTGAGGGATTACTACTTAAATTAAGAAATGGTTATCCATTATATTCACTTGCCTCTATGACTGTTGCACTAGAAAGACACGTTTTCCTCCACGTACAGTGAACAGTTGCTGCCTTGCGAATGTCTTATATTGACACTACTTTAAAGAGAATGAACAATGAAGGACGGTCCGATGCTAACACCAGAATGCCACGATGTTGTCTTCTGACGGCTGATGACCACTCGCTATGTTTGTATCACCGAGAAATAAAAGAGCGAACCCCACGTGCGTTAGTGATGTGAGATAGAGAAGACGGTCAATTGGAATCTTCTTTTTTGATGCATACAAGTATACTCCCATATCCCTCCGCCTCCGCCCCCTCTACAAACCCAGGACAGAAGAATATGCTCATGACATTTAAATTATGATGAAGCTTCAATTCTCCATTCCAATAATACTGCCTCTGAAGTCTGCAATGTATACTCTCCAGCCAGTGGCGGATCTTCAGGTCCCCGTGTGGACAAGTGGAGATGAAAATAAAAATTGATTAGTAGAAGTAGTCGTTGTGGTGGGAGTTTTTTACAAACTTTTTTTCAAATAATACATGATAAATTGATAATAATATAGCCTAACGAAGCCACAACTGTAGGACTATTTCCGTAATATTTATATACAAATCAAGGTTCAACACAATATAAATAGAGCCTACACATAAAAATACATTGATAATATTGTAATGTTGATATAGGCCTACTTGAGATGGAACTTTTAGATATGATTTCCTGTAGCATACTTCTAGAACATTTATTTTAACATAATAATATTTCAGTATTAATATGTCAACATAATATATTGATAATCTCAACATTTATGAATTTGAAATAAAACAATTGCTTGGAAATTCCCTTCAGTGGCTTACTTCTAGTACATATGTATTTTGATATAAATTATTGATAATATATTTAATATATATTTTAATATATATAATATATAATATATATAAATATATATAATATATATATATATATATATATATATATATATATATATATATATATATATATATATATTGATAATTATAGTGTTGATAAACTTGGAATAAACCTTCACATTTAATATCTAATTAATTAACTACAGCTTGAGACAGGTGGGAATGATTACTCTCATGATGGTAATGAAGAAAATATAAAATAATGCTTGTAAAACTATTGTTATTATTTTCGTTATTCAAGATTCCCGATTTGTTCTCTGGATCAATTTCACAAAATTAATCACAAATTCACACAAACAATTTAGACAATCACACAGTTTAATGCATTTATGCCTTACTTCGACACTATGTCTACCTGTTTATCCCAACCTATTTTTTTTCGTCACCTCCAAGACTCCCAAGTATTTGTAACTATCGACCATCTCTAATATATTTGCCGCCACTCTACATAATTTAACTGAATTCTCCGAGGGGTAAACAACTAGTAAATTTGGTGTCTGTTTTGGTGTCAAATTTGGTGTTTGGTTTCTGATTTTACAGGATTTCAGGGAGATTTTAAGGGATTTCAGGTAGATTTCGTGACAAGTATCCATCAGATTTTAGAAGATGTTTCTGATGAATGGAATTAGGCCTACCTCACATTTGTCGACATGTAGACACTATGCAAACATGTATTCATTTTCATTTGTATAAATTTACCAAGATTATGAAGATCTTCTTCAATAATATTTTTGTTACTGATCTCTTTAATCTGTCCATACATGTAACCCGTCATCTGCAAATAGTTGTAATTTTGACTTTACAATTTACACTACCGGTATCCTTAAAAGATCGTACTTATTTAGATATATTTAAAAATTGATATAAAAATAGATTTAGAGATTATAAAAAATATGCGTATTTTTATAGATTTAAAAATTGCATTACCTCTTTTGAACGTTCCCAACATGCTAAACCCACCCCCACCCTAAAGTTGTATTTATGTGAAGTCCAAGATATGTTTATTCTTCTACTTCCTCAAGCGCATAGAGTCTCCCATTTTAGAAACCTCCTGTTCATTTTATACCACTTTGAATTTTCCAACATTGAATCCATTCTATATTTATTTTAACTTATTCATGATCATTTATTATCCATTCATTAAATATCTGGTGAATTATTTTCCTCCCTTTCAATGTTGATTGTGCATACCATCACAATCATACATCACACATCAGCAAATAGACGATTTATTGGTTTAAGGCCCGGTATTACCAACGTGAGACTGGGAGTGGCTTCAACTGGCAAATAAAAGTTCTTATCACCATGGTTACCTGTGATATTTTTTCTCACTAACTCTCAGATAACTGCTAACTGGACTTGGAAATACCGTGCCTTATTCCATTTTCGTGATCGTTCATAATATATTATAGACTATTTATTATCCCCCGTATAACCTAGCTGTTGGTGGAATAATTATTTATTATGGATATATTATAGATATATTAAATTCATTTAGTACCTAGTCTACACTATAGCTTTTCTTTCCCCGTCCACAACATGTATTTAGTAAGCTATTTTCCATTTGACATTTTCTTGATGAATTAAGCAATAATTAGCCAATTTTATTTTTCATCGCCCTTGACACGTATCTTATTTTCGTACCTTGATCAATCATTAACTGATTACTAGTGATCAGTTCTTAAGAGTCCATGGGATTCGATTTAGCTAAAGATCAGTTTTTTTGGTGATAACTTTTGAACGGTATGAGATGTCAACATTCTAATACGCGAGAAACACATATAATTAGCTTCAAGATGATATAAATTATAACCATCTAAGTCATGTCGCATAACCGTCAAGCGTACGCTTGATAGTGATGCGACATCTTTAATAGTTATAACTCTTATCATCTTGGAGCTATGAACATTATCTTTGCTTCTCGCGCATTAGAATTTTGATATCTCATACCGTTCAAAAGTTATCACCAAAAAACTGATATTTCGCTGAATCGACTCCCATGGACTCTTAATTATGATTCGTGAAAACCGGCTCTTAGTATATTTAGAAAAATGTTAGTTGGGAAATATGAACGTTTGCAGCCAAAATTTATTGAATGAGAAAAGCGAAAACTCAATTTCACAGTACTCGAAAAATACCAACATGTTTTTTATTTTGTTGCTTTAGTTTTTTTAGTTTATGCTCCACAGGTCAGGCGAAAGTACAACTTCAGTTGAACTTGGCATACACAAGAGTGTCATTAATTATCAATTCGATACCACGATGTAGTGATACCAACCTATTTCATCATAATACTGTATAAAGAAGGTGCTCCAACTCACATACTGATAACATGGACGGTATTTGTGGTTTCTTGCGGTCATTTCAGAGCCAATCGTCCCAATTGCCTGTCGCGATTTAGCGGATCCCCTTGTGAACCGGCTAGAATTAATAGATGTAAATAAGAGTGACTACAGTACCGGTGGCTTTGTTGAACCAACAAAATCTATAATTCTCGTAATCTACTGGGCTAGAATTAATAGATGTAAATAAGAGTGACTACAGTACCGGTGGCTTTGTTGAACCAACAAAATCTATAATTCTCGTAATCTACTGGGCCGTGAATAGCATTGTTGAGCATTGTTGTTTGAAATAGTAAGATATAAAAGCGATAATTAAGCTACAGGCAATCGGGACGCTGGATTCAGATTCTGACCCCGGAAATATTTCACTTTCAAGACCCGAGTTGGGTCACCTCCTTTGTATTATGATAAAATAGGTTGGTATTACGACATCATGTCGATACTGTACAGCGTTGAGGCGCAATCTTATAGTTCATACATTTTTCATATGCAAAAATTTACCATACAAAAATATGTATTTTTTTCCCACCTACCAAAGCTATAGAGAAATTCATTAAGAATGCAAGCAATTTGTATAACCAATTGTATTTTAAAACGATTAACATTAATAATTAATGAAACACAGACAGTGACAATTGTATGGACTCACGGTGCATGAATTCAAGGTTGAATGAATGCATCAACTACAAAAAAATACTGTGTGACTGTTAAAGGAATTGACAATGATAGACATACACAAAACTTATGTATTAGATCCATTCAATGCCGACAAGTTGAAAAAAATAAAAATGCCGACTTCTAGTATTTATTTTGATTTTTTTTCTAATGGTCTGCATACCCCATCAAGCGTGCGGCGTGACGTCACACAGGCGTTCACCACTCGTACACTTGTATACTGCTAACCGCGTTATCCCATCTGACAGCTCAACTATTTCTTCTAAACAAGTTAGACGAATGTTTTGGGTATTTTTGGAAACGGTATAGGGAGGGGGAGAGTTATTTTAAGATATAGGCATGAATATGAGTTACTGAGAAATTCCAACTTACTGTACATATTGACACAATAAGACAAGAAAATACACGCAACAGTAATGCACTCCTCCCATTGTACTACTACAATATAGTAGAAGACGTTTATTACTAGTTTTTCAATAAAAGTAAAGAGTACTTCATCTTTATATTCAATAATCAATGATACACATTAAAACACACATTTAAAAACACACTTCTCTCTTGTTTACCCAACCAAAAGTGTCATTGAACTAAGCTTCCTTCTTTGACTGCTATAGCGGGCGGCCGACAGCCAGCTACGTACCCTTACGGAACGCCTTTGTGACGTAGCGCTCATTTGGCGCGACTCGCAGTAAAAAATTCAAAATAAATATAAGGATTTTAAAAAAAAATGTTATGTTACATGTGGTATTTTAACATCAATATCTATCAATAAAACAATATGTATGTGTATCATTATCCGGTACTTTAATCACTCGAAGTTAGAGTCTGTGTTTTTACCACAGATAAGGGCAAATTTTGTATGACACTGCTATTATCACAGTGAATTATCACTCATTTCAATAATGTGTTCGAACAAAGCTCATTCCCAGGTAACACAGTAAGTTATTGAATATCTGGGCCATGTCGGGATAAGCTCTTTGGAACGATGGTACAAAATTGACGAAGAAATGTGTCCAACTCAAAACCACAAAAAATGGGCATACGGTGTACTTCCTGAAAGAGACAGAAGGGGTGAGTGGGGTAAGAGTGTCATAAGAGGTAAGAGTAACCATTATAGCTTAATAAGTACACCGGTTATTCAGTTATTCTATTAGGCCTACCTCGGAACGAGTCTAGAAAGATACACGAAGATGGCTGCCTTCTTTTGGCAGAAAACTTCGTGACTCCACCACGTTTAGAAGAAACCCTGGGTAAAAAACGTTTTTGATACAACATATCAACTTATCTTTGGATTAGTTACTATATATAGATGTATATTATATCGATGCAGGTGAATGATGCGTTTTTGAACGTTTGAAGTAATCCAAGGTCCGTAGATGTGGATTGAGCGGAAAGAATTTTTTTCATCCTAGATTTCTATATTTCTAAGCTCATCTCACAACGTATATCCCACATTTTCCTCCAATTAATTTAAAACTAGGAAAACGCAAGATATGCATTGTGAGGTGATCGAGCTTATGAAGAATATAAAGCCAGAACCAAAACTATTCTGTTAGCTACAGACCTTGGATTACTCAACTCGTTTAATCAATTAACTAAAAAATTAAAATTAGCTAAAATGTGATAAATTGGATGAGCGAAGCGAAGACTCAATTTCACCATACCCGAAAAAAAGTGCCTGATTTTTTGTTCGCACTCCACAGGTCAAACGGGAATTCCAAATTAGTTGAAATATAAATATATATTTCATATATATATATCTAGGTGGATATATATATCCACCTTGAGATCCAAACAATTACCTCACTACCATCCTTTTTACTAATTAATTTCAATGATAATGAAGAAGGCTTTTTTTAATCGTTTCCAATTATTAGTGACACCTGTTGCTTGGATTTAGTTGGTTTCTTAATAGCTTTGTGTGATTAAAAAAAAATTTTTTTTTTTTTTTTACATAAAAACGGCTGATGTGATTTGACTGAAAGTTCGGTATGAGGTGTATAATTATTATATTGAAATTCCCGGAGATTTCGGAATATTTTTGACGAATTTTTTCCTCTGGGTTATTTTTATGGGATTTTTGGAAATTTTGAAATGAGTTTTCTCAGAAGTGGTTCTACCGATTGCACCTCAATACTATACAGTATCGAATTAGATAAGGACACTTGTGTGAGCCAAGTTTCAACTAATTTTGAATTCTTGTTTGACCTGTGGAGTGCGAACAAAAAAAAAACAGGCACTTTTTTTCGGGTTTGGTGAAATTGAGTCTTCGTTTCGCTCATCCAATTTATTACATTTCAGTTGATTTTGATTATTGATGAGCGTAGCAAAGTCTCCATCCCACTTTTATAGGGCTTTGTCTGTGTGTTTTTTTTTTTGTTTGTAAGAACTCCTCAGGTCGCAAGGGTTGACTGATCAACATGAAACTTTTTTTGTACACGCAGACTCATCCAACTTAGAACTGTATAGTTTTTGGAATGAATCGGTCGGACCGATTTTGAGAAAAATCATCTCAAAGTTTCTAAAAACCCCATATGATTTGGCTGGGTGGAAAATGTTGAAAAATAAAATCTCTCCAAATGGAATGAAATATTCTCTAAATGAGTATACATGGATTTTACACATTATTACGGTTTTGTAAGCAATTCTGATCAGTCGTTTTGAAGAAAAAAAATAAAATGACTGATAATATTCATAAAATATATCATAAAAATTGTGACAGAATTAAGTTGTCGAGATTCACTGCTTTCAAGATTCAAGAGTTGACCAACAATGAAGTACTTTTTAGATGCGTCAAGGTGTGTAGAATACCAGAGTCAATGAAGTGGTTAGAGTAGAACTACTCTAACAACTTTTATAGCTTATTCAGATATCAAGGTGTGTAGAATACCAGAGTCGATAAAGTAGCAAGGGTAGAACTACTTCAACGACTTTTATACCTTATTGGGATATCTCGCTCATCTTACAACGCATATTTCGCGTTTGACTAGTTTAGTCAATTAATTAAGCAAGTGAAGTAATCCAAGGTCTGTAGGTCTGTAGCTTTATATACTTCATAAGCTCACCTCACAACGCATATCCTGCATTGTCCTAGTTTTAAATAACTGTAGGAAAACACGGAATATGCATTGAGATGAGCTTAGAAATATAGAAATCTAAAATGAAAAAATTCTTTCCGCTCAATCCACATCAACGGACCTTGGATTACTTCAAACGTTCAAAAACCTACCTGCAACTTGATATTTATAGTGCTGCAAACTGTCGCATATTCACTTTGCATAACAAATTGATCCCAATATTTAATAAAATGCTAACTTTTATTGCGTTTTCGTTGTTATTTCCCTTCCGATTGTTGTGAAAGTCACTAAAAATATGTATGATGGTGTTTTCTGTATTCAGTGGAAATTTAAAAGCTTCTGAAAAATTGACCTTTTTCGAGTATTCTCCATGGATCTGGGTTATTCTTATGGAGATTTATCAAACTTTCCGATTTGTTTAGAGTCAAAAAGTAATTTCGAAATTAATTCTAAATTGGGGAAATTTGAGTCAAGCCTCATTGAACATGTGTATTCTTGAATTGAAATTGCATCAAAAACACTGGTCATATTTTTTTGCCGAAGTTACAGCGCTTGAATGAAATATCAAGTTCCTGTTTTGACTTCATTTTGGTGAAAAATCAACTATTTTTCCTCTTAAAATGAGTGTGCTTCATAAATGAGAATGGGTACCTATATTAATTTTTGCATAATTCTATTCATTATATCTTCATCTACAATAAAACAAGTTTTTTGATTGAATGTCATTACTTTTAGTGTATTTTAACGATCTGTTGAATAATAAAAATACATGAAATTTGAAGGTTGTGTACTAAATGATAGGGAAACATCCAGTATTTGAATTGATATATCTCAAAATTTATCCTGGTTAGCCTATGATCTGTTTATATATTATTATCAAGCACATCAAAACGAATCAACTGACAAAAACTCATGATTTTTCCGTGACCATGAGGTAATGGAGATTAGACCTTGAAAACAATCCCAACCTATTCTGGTGTGACACCAATATGTACAAAAAGTTTCAAGTTGATTGTTTTTTTTCTTACTTGTATGCCGCATACAAAATTGAAAAGAAAAAAAAAGAAAAAACCAAGCCCATTTTTTTTGTGTATGTGAAATTGAAATCTTAGCTACGCTCATCAAATTATCATTTTTGTTAATTTCAATTTTCAGAATATTGCAGAAAATATGTGAACTGTTTGGTTATCATTATAGTTTGGTACGTTTATGTTGTACGATTTCAAATGCGAAATAAAATGATAGAAGAATTAAATTGATACAATTGTTGTGAACATTTCTAGTAATGTGTATTTTTTTCGAACCAATAGGCCTAAATATCCAAGTTGTATGCTCATTGAAAATTTTGTATTTCTGATTGGAATATTCTTTTTCCGTTTTGAATTTCAACCAATTTGTCTCCAATCAATTATTCCCAAAACTACACTGCTCCAACTTCTATTTTGATAATCAAACCATTTGCTCTTTGATTGAATTAAAGTTTGAGAGAAAGTTTGAAGCTACACGGATTCACCTTTTTATATTTTTACGAACCGTGCAGTCACCAACTACCAAAAACCAACTACAGTACACCAACTACTAAATGGCAGCTGCATGCGGTTGTTGGCAGGGGAGGAAGAGGGAAAAAGGGTGCACTTGCATCCCCTGGCATTGAAGTAAAGAAACACTATATATAAAAATTGAAAAAAAATCAAATGATGAAGGGAGAAAGGCATGTACTGAATATTCATTAGTATCATTATACTTTCATCCAAAACTCGATCAGTGAAATTGAAATGCAGAATATTTTAGAAGATGTGGATGCCTATAAATATCTTGGAATTTGCTTACATAAAAATCTAGTGGGGGGAACATATTGGAAAATTATCAAAAAGGGGAATAGAATCACTAAATTTTGTAATTAGACAATTGAATGGGACAGGGATTGAGATTAAAGAGAAAGCATACGAGAGCTTGATACGTCCAATGATGCAGTACGCTGGCTCGGTCTGGGATCCCCACAGCATCAACCTGATTAAAGAAGTGGAGGGTGTGCAAAGGGTGGCTGCAAGAAGGGTTCTAGGAAGAGTGAGAGGATTTAGAATAGAAAGAAATTAACAGGGGAGAGTTGAAAAATCAAGAGAAAGACCCAGTGAGATGGTGAAAAAATTAGGGTGGGAAAGTTTGGATGAAAGGAGGAAAAAGGATAGACTCCTGAACTTTTATAGGGCAAGGAATGGCTCTATGGGGTGGGACGAAGTGAGAGACAGGATAGGGATGAGGGTTCAGATGAGTGGGAGAGGAGGGGAACAGCTTGCTGTGGAGAGGGCCAAAACAGAATATATATATATAGCCTCACGGTTAGATCCGAGAGGAGAGGAAGTCTTCTTGAAAGGGAGCGCTACCGAATAGCGTCCGGAAGCGTTCCGTGAGTGCGTAGCAAGAAAATGCTCCTCACGAATTTCATCGTCCGAGTCAACTTGAAGAGGACGTGAAACTTCTTCTGATTCCCAAAACAATCGAAGAGTACGATCCAATGGAGAACCAGTGCAAGCAAGCAGAAAGAGTGGAGGCTGGATCTCGGCATCCGAACACCGAACAGGACCCAAAACCACCCAACCGAAGACAGTGTTTATGGCTGATGGACTACCACTCATCACAATATCACCTGACTTTCCAAGAATATCAGGGTATAAATCGGCACCGATTAGAAAATCGATCTGATCGGGCACATGAAAACGGTCATTGGCAAGAGAGAGAGCGATAACGATCAAACACCTCAAGAGGGACAGTGGTGGTTGGAAGTTAACTCGCTATAGCAGGCGTAACGTAGGCGTGTACGCTAAGACACGTGTTGCAGGGGCGAATCGGGAAGAGATACTGCAATGAATGGTCCCGAATACCCGAGCACTAACATGGCCAATGTTATATATATATATATATATATATATGACTAAAGAAATCGGAGAATGTATATGAATACTGTATATAAAATATATATAAATATATATATATATATATATATATATATATATATATATATATATATATTTATATATATTTTATATATTCATTTACATTCTCCGATTTCTTACCAGAAGGAGGTGGTTGGAAGAATGCTACTTCAATAGCTAGATAGACTGGATGAATTGTCTGTAAGCCCAGAAACATTCACAGATCTCCTGTCGTGCTGCTGTCGAAGAAAATGTGTTCCTCCTAAATGTCCTTGCGTAACATCAAAGTTGTTTTGTACCGATATGTGAGCGCTAGAGTGTGAGAACTTCAAATCTCAAGAAGACCAAGATACAGAAAGTGTTCGGTCGGAAAGATATGATGACTCAATGGATAATTAGATGGTTTCAACTTCGAATACTGAAAGGTATTACCACTAAATACTTCATATACGTTGATTTTTCCCTCATAGCGTAATAACTGACAAATTAGATCTATGTTTTTTTTAAATAGATCGCATCAGAACAAAAGAGTTATATGATATCTTCCAATCTCGAAATCTATGTGTGCGTATGTATGAAGAACATATAATATGTGAGATGCTTTCATTTGTTATAACTAGGAAGATGATGATACTAGCTAAACAAAATGTGAAAATATGAAATTTCGCATTGGAACATTACAACTCTGAAGCGTCGTGACGTCACTTACCGCCATGATGTTCCAAGTACGTATTTTTTTCAGTGTTTTTTGGATTGTGAGGAATTCAAAAACTTATGATAGTGCAGTATTCACCAATATCTAAATGGATTTCAAGGATATCCAGTTGGAGTGGATTACATAAACATTGACAAACCAGGTCTATGTTATTATGAAACAGAGTAGTGAAATCGAAAATTGAACTCTTTGTGCCTGAATAAAGTGGCATTATTTACAACTTGAACAATTCACAAACACTATAACATATGACACTCTCATATGTCTATAGTAAATAATAATGTAATGAGGTTTTTTGGAATGCCAATGCAAAATTGAGCCCATGTCCGACTTTGAGGCGTCGCAACACCATGTTCCGCATCGATTTTTGAAAAGTACCATATAATTTTATATATTGTTGTTCACTATATTTTGTTCACTTTGAACAATTCCACGATATGTGATACGTGTATTCTTCAACATACGTATGGATTCCAGGGCCATCCAAAATAAGACGAAGTACGTTAAAAGTGACAAGTTTGGTCTATTTTATCACGAAATAGAGTGTAATTATCATGAAATGATATTTTTCCTTTTTTATTAATTTTTTTCATAACATTTGGATCCACAAACAGTATATATCATGATTTTGCATCTAATGTATGGAAAGTTATTGTAATTTCTATGTATGCAGGTGCGAATTCCGAATTAGGCAAATATCCGACTTTGAGGCGTCGCGACGCCTTTTTTATTTCGAAAAATACTATATCATTTCATCTTCTTTGGGCATTGAGGTATTGAACGATATATGATACTTGCATTCACCCACGTTCGTATAGATTCCAGGGTTATCCAAAGTAAGGTGTATTACCTAAAAACCTAACAAGTTCGGTCTATTTCATTACGACAAGGAGTATACCGGTAATAATCTGATTTTTTTTTCTTTTTTATAAATTTTTCTCATAGTATACTCATCCCTTAGCAACATATTTCATGGTTCTATCTTTGATATATACAAAGTTTTTGTGGTTTTCATGAATGCAGATGCACACTCAAAATTGGGCATATGTCAGACTTTGAGGCGTCGCGACGCTATTTTCCGCATCGAAATTGAAAAAGTACCATACCATTCCGGATTCCTTGTTTCATTAGCAATCCAACAATATATTATACGTTTATTCACCTCAACTGAGCCCGAATCAGGCTTCTCCACTGTCTGGCTCACGGTCTAATAGATGTATTGCTCATCTTACAACAGATGCTGCGCTTGTCTAGTATAAAGATGTACCGACTCGTGCATTCAAAGTGAAGTATTTCCGGGGTCAGAATCTGAGTCCATGATCCCACTTGCCTGTTGCACAACTATCACTTTTATATTGAACTACGTATATAAAACAACGATGCTTAATAAAGCTATACACATCTCAGTAGAATTATTCATTATTATATTGGTAGTTGCATTTGTTTTCACAAAAATCATAGATTTTTGTAAGTTTACCAATGCCACCAGTACCAAGCCACTCTCGGCCACTCTTATCTACACCTAGTTCACAGGGAATCTGCTAAATCACGACAGCCAAATGGGACCTTTTTGCCTTAAGAGCCCGCATCTTGGAAAGATTTACAGGGTGCACTTTCGCCACATATATCTCAAGAATTACAAACATTACGGACTTGCGGTGTAATGCAATGAATAAGTAAAACCCTCACAATTGGATGTGTCTAATCAAAAATCGATGAATAATTTTATTATGGAGCAATAATTGAATCAAAATGTGCCTAATTTGATGGTTTCATTGCTTTATTCCCGGTTACCAAATAATAGTGGGAATCTCAACATCCTCAAGTTCAGCCTTGCTTATCAATATTTGAAATTCTGATTCGCCTGTAATTCTACAGGTTTCCCAATTTTCTTGGCCAAAATATGTAATGTAACTAGATTTTGTCCAAATTATGAAATGAAAAACTCCTCCATCTAGCGGTGGTTACTGGAGCTCTTTCAATATCATCCCCTTTTCACTTTTCAATCCACAATCAAACTTTTGAACGCACATCGAACTTGGGTAGAGCATTTCGAAGAGAAACATTCTCAGCTAAGATGCGGGCTCTTAATTGGCTCTGATTTGACCGCAAGAAAGCACAAATAGCGGCCATGTTATTAGTATGGGAGTAAGTATACCTTTTTTTGTATTATTATGATAAAGTCTGTTGGTATCATTACATCGTGGTTCTGCTATTATTTCTATCTATTTGATGAATAAGAAACATTTATTAAATCAACAAGACTTTATAGAAATTTTTGGTCTTGAAGCAATGGATGTACACAGCTGACATAATATAATGCACCATCAAGTATAATTGACAACTTTCAAATTAAATTGTAACAAAATACAGAAGACAAGTGGGTTCAATATGACAATTACCAGTAGGTACGATTTTTTTTAAAATCTGCACCAGTCTTTTTCTCGAATGAAGAATGATTATATAATAAAATGTGGTCTGACGGTAAAGATTACGCATAAATAGGTAAGCCTAGCGCAGGCCTTACTAGTGGTGGGTAGGGTAGGGAGTATGTTTGTAGAATCTACGGTATTAGTACACCGAAAGTACTGTACTGGCAATTAGTAATGAGCCCACTTAAAACTGCCAAGATTTCACAAGGGGCGTACAAATTGCTTGGATGAAAATCAACTTTCAACCAAATAAGAACATTATTAGATATTTATACAGGAAAGAACAAAATTATTCACCAGTCTAATATTACCAATACAAGCTATTGTGGTAAAAGTTAATGTAGCCTACAGTGCAGTGGAACCTCTTTTATGTTTTTCGGGGGACCAGACTAAAAAAATGTATCAACATGAAAAAGTCATTAATAAAACTATTTAAAAATGTGGAGCATATGGGTTGGGTCAAAAAATAAAACTTATAAATGGATAAACGAGAAACTTATAACAGAGGTTCTACTGTAATATGTTTCTACAACACTCTTTTACAAACTAACATAATCAAACAAAGTTGCAGATCAACTTTGATACACATGTGATTTAAATTCACTGTCATAGAATGAATGATAAATCCTCTAATAGACTCTTTAGCTAAATCAGACCTAAGATAAATAGGTTTTCCTGCACACACTGCTACTAGGTATACAAAATTACCTACTAGAAACAGAAAGTGGTCAAGATAACGCATCTACATAACATCACTTTGAATATGCGTGGAATACATATACCGTTAATAAATCATATGTTCATTATACACTTTAATACTGTATGGTAGTAAATTTGTCACGTACTTACTACTTGAGTGAGGTAAAAACATCATGCCTTAGAATACTCTTGCTTCTCAGTTTTCAAGCCTACAAAAGGAAGGTCTCATCTACGAATATATTCTGATATAGCCCCTAGAACTGTACCGGTAATTTGATATGTTGGTATAATGGTAATCATTGTTCAAGAAAAAACAGGCCATAATAACATGTGTGTAAACAACACAGTCCTGTGTGTGTATAAAAAATATTACTCTTCATTTCATCTATCTGTTTTATTTTATGTATAGTAATTATAATAATCATTATCATATAAACCAAGAATTAGGACTATTTTATTGTCATCATCAGATGAGCGAGCATAGCAGACTTCCATTTGACTTATCGAAAAAAATCGGGCTTTGTTTTTATGTTTGTTTGTTTTTTATGCGGCATATGGCAGGAAAAGTAACACGGTTCTGCGATTATTTCCATCTATTTGAAGAATAAAAATTATTTTCTCCAAATGACTGGGTCAAATTGCATAAAAGTATGTTATAATGTATATCATTCATGTGTTTACATTCAGTGAAAATTAAATTTTTTGAGGGAGAGATTTTATTTTCCAGATTTTCCTGCCCAGCGCAATCTTATGGGGTTTTTCGAAACTTTGATGTTTTGAAAAATGGTTCAAAATATTTGACCCAAAAACTAGATCATTTCAAGTTGAACAAGTCTGCGAGGAAAGAAAAAGTTTTGTCAATCAGTCAAACCGTGCGACCTGTGCAGTGCTTACAGAGAAAAAAAATGCACAGATAAAGCTTGACAAGGGGATGAATTTGCTATTACTCATTTGATTACTTTTCATTTCCTCCATCTGTTCTATCATAGTACTGTATTATGTATAGTAATAGGTGTCTCCATTTTCAAATCAATTTTGATTATCAAAATTATATAACCCAAAGATAAAGACAATTTTAATGTTATCATCATCATTGTTATTATTATTATTATCATCAGATGAGCATAGCAAAGACTTCCATTCAACTGACCAAACAAAATGGGGCTCCTTTTTTCTGGTAAGCGACGTGGGTCAGGAAAAGTAACCAATTAAGTTGATACTTTTTCTGTACATTAGTGTCATACCAGCAGGCCTATAGGTTAGGACTGTTTTACAGAAAAATCAGTTAGACAGTTTTCTTGGAGAAAATTCGGAAAGTTGGAAATTCACCCAAAGATTAACCCGTTGGGGAAATGTTTGAATTTTTCTTTCAAAAGATCTAAAAATTTGAACTGAATATAAAAACAACTGTCCTACACAATTGCAGAGATTTTCACAATAATTGGATTATGGATTAATTGGAATATTAGGCTGAAGAAATCAAGAGGTTGCATTAACCAGTAGCAGGCTAGCAGCATACTTATTAAGCAATTTAGCAGGAAGGGTTGTTGAACTTTGAAGTAACCCAAGGTCTGTAGATGTAGAGTAAGCTGACAAAATAATATATTTCATTCCAGATTTAAATACTTCCAAGCTCATCTCACTACCGTACGCATAGACTGCGTTTTTCCAGTTATAGAAAAGTTTTTCAAATAAACTATAGTTGCCATCCAACTATATTGGTTGCTTTAGAATTTTATTTTATCAATTAAAAAAAATTCAATTGTAGCATTTGTCTGTCCTTCAACTGATAGTATAGGTCAAAACAATTGTGTCTCATAGATGAAACAATGCAATGCATTGCTAATATGCATTGCAAAACACAATCTTTGTCCAAAACAAATACACTTGATCCAACCTCCAACATTTCAAAAGCTCCTTCACCAACAGCCACAGTAGGCCTATATTGCAACAGTGCATTCAAGAGTGTTGAGTGCGTTGTTTACACGCATGCTTACAGCATTCCACCGACTTTTGTACTTGAATTAATCTTATAAGTATCAATTGAGAAAAGAAGATATATAATTACCAGTGGGTAATACTACTGTAAATATAATATACAGTAATTTGTCAATACAGTGAAGACAGTAAATAATATTTCATCTTCAAAGTGATCAAAAAGATCATATTATAAAATGAAAGTCAAAGACACTACAGCAAGTTGGCAACTTGTACATTGCAATATTGAACAAGACCTCAACAAGAAACATTAACAAGAAAGAAAGAAAACAGCCTAGTGTAGCCAAAGATCTAAGATTATAGTCTAACAAATAATAAATTTATCAAGTAAAATTATTAATGCTGGGCTTCCATATCTGCGTTATTCGGATTGCGAATTCGCTGAGCGGTTTTTTAAAGCCACCTTGATGATAAAACGACCAATCAGTGAAGAAAGTTACGCAATTTCTGATTGTCGAGCTCGCCTCAATTCCACTGCCTTGCGAATGCGAAACGCAAATCGCGTTCATGGAAGGCCAGCATTAGAGGTTGTAGTTAGTGTTAACATAATATCAGATTATCCACCATTAATATCATTTTCCAATTTGTAATGATAATCAAAGGTACCGTAGGCCTACTTCTTTTATAATATACTTGAATAGAATATTGAATGTCTGGCTGATGAAAGTCAGATGAGACTAGTTTTTAGAAGAGAAACCTCCTTATTATTATTTATAATTAATTAATTTTATTGGCCTAGAATATACACACAATAGACTATTCAAGTGACAGCAGTTCCAACACTCCGTTGCTGTAGGTTTTCATGTGATCCTAAGAGCTCTTCATCGCCAGAGAGTAGAATATCAGATTCAGAATCATTTGTTTTTTCTTTCGTTAGTTTACGATAACGAATTTTAACCTTCTGAAGAAGTCCTGCATCATTTACTTGCCCCTTTCTACCGTGATGGTGCATTAAGAAATTGTCGGTTACCCAAAATATAAGGACCTAGAAAATAATACAAAACATAGTATATAAGAGAAAATTATGAAAATAATAACAAGGTTTCAAGTTTTGAATAAGAGCTTGGAAAAAATATAGTAATGTATAGTTACATGTTTAATTCTCATTTTCTAATGATTTTCTATTGATTCTATTGGCCTATTGTTTTCATGAACCTACTTGAGCACATTTTTTTATCTAAAATAGGGAAGTTTGATTCGTCATCTCCAAACCGAGACAAATGGGTGTACCAAAATATTTTTTTGGACACCGGGACAATTCCGGTTTTCCATAACCATGCGTCACCTGATCTTTTACTTTGTCTAGGACTATACATTATTAAAAATCTGATATGAAGTATACAAAATCTTGAGCTTACGTCTAGCAGCCATACAAAAATAATCTACTGCAAGAAAACAAGTAGGCCTATATCAAATAAACCACATTCAATCAAATATGTTTCAATGCATGAAATCAGTCAAGATTAATTTACAATAGACCATTAAATTAAAAGTATGTACACTGGGTAATTCCTGTAATCATTAACAATAGGCCCTAGAATGCATAGGAAATGTGAAAGTAACTTGGCTTATATATGATCGAAGCCTATGCAAAAGAATATGTAATTTACCGTTTAGGTAACTTTCACTTACATTTACGAAGAAAGGTATAATGAGCATCACCAAGGCAAGCTCTACCTTTGGATTACTTATCGGTAATAGAATTAGATCTCTGACATCATCCCAGAAGTTCAGCTGTATTAGAAGAGTAATAAGTATCTTCACCAAAACCATGAGAACAATATACAAGCCACATTGTATTAGCCAGATATTAGCAGATGGAGGTTTACCTGGAAACAATAATTACATTAATATTATAATGTTGTACACATACCGGTATGTAAAAAAGTCCAATTTATCTCTACTTCGAACATACCGGTAATCTTTGAAGATCATCTTCATAATACATTTTTTATGAAAGTGTCCATTTACACGCATAAAATTAATACCAAAAATGGTATTTAATATTTATATCTATAGGCCTATATATAACCTTTTACAATGTGAAATACCGTAGATGCAGGTATTTTCAACAAATATTTCTGTTAGCCTACCAGCTTCACAAATCAACCATATGATTTTCTGTGTCAACTATTAGGGCCTAACCCGCCTAATACTTAAGTCCGGTTTTATGAATATTACATTTGTTGAGTTAGCGATAACTAGTGGATTAACTTGTTATTACTCTTGGTTATCAATGATTTGTTCCACCTTATTATTATATACTGTACAGGCATAATCTTTTTATTCATTTATTCTCTCTTTTCATTTTTGAATAATCAAAGTATTCAACACATTTTTTTCTTTGTAAAATGCAGTCTTACAATATACCGGTACCTATAGTACCGGTATATTGTGCACGTTCTAATAACCTCTGATAACCATTTTTCTGTGTCGATATTCTGAATATAAGTTCAATGAGAATGAGTTCTCTTATATACCGATACGTACCGTATTCACCAAAGTTGATTGATTCCCAACGTTTCCATCTCGAAAGTCTCTGACATAGGCGAATTCCGATATAAACAATGCACAGTCCTAAAGATGAATCCAATAGGAAATTGATAATATACCTGCAAACAAAAGGATTCATTTTACGTGATTCATTTAACCTCCATTACCAGTAGATGATATCATGTTTTGGTATTGTAATGTATCAATGAGTGATGCCTTCTGGTACGGGGAATGCATTACCTGAGTATTATTCTAATACCCAGGTACCGGTACCCATAATATGGAAACATTGTGTATTTATAAATTGTGCCAACGAGAGTCGTTTCAACAAACATTATTGTTATTCTTACGTTTTTTCATGACTGAACGTACTGGTATATCAATTTGTAAGGAATTTCTCTCCCATCACCCACTATTTAGTTTCCATACCAAATATACTAAGAGTGAATAGCTCATACTTAAAAACTACTCTTTGGCCTCAGAAGACGATTTACGCTATTATTGGAAAATGGAGACATCCAACTGTCTCCATAAATACGGTGGACAGTCAATCAAATCCTCCGTATTTCAACATACTTGACCACTGAGTTGGGTAATCACTACCCTACCTCCCGGGCCGGGTTTTTTCCTCTGTTATATCGCACAGAGTCTTGTGTTCAGATGGCTTTTCATAATATTTGTAGCAGAAACAAATGGTTTTATTGTGTTGATAGGCTATTGTTATACTTGATATGTGAAACGGTAAATTTGCCGCCATCACTTTTATTTAGCATTCTGAGGCTTGTCAATTTGACACATTTAGCCTGGGACGATGTTTAAGAATAACAGCTGACTGTATCATATCATTTTCCAATACAATAGCGTAACGGTATTCTATCAGACGAAAAATATTAAACACATTTTCCAATCCATCTGTCCCATGTCCACCTGTCCCATGTCAATATGACGGCATTTAGTCAAGATATAAAATGGAAAGTTTCGGAATGTATGAGGACGCGAATATGCACCAGCGGCTTGGGCAGCACGATCGCTGCAGCTGCGTATATGTGCCAGCGGCCGTCAAGTGGTTAATGTAGAACCCTTTACCAACTAAGAACTAAAAAGTAAGAACATAATCCTCTCCATGTGTTTCTATTGTCAAATGTCCATGCAAACATCCCCTCCCCCTTCCCAGAAAGTCATATTATATAACAAGCCCATAGCTCACAATCATGACAGAAAAGAGAGAATTAAAGGGATGTTATGAGGGGAGCCCGAAGTCTGGACCCCGAAATTGTGACCCATAAAAATGTATCCAAATGTCATGTGGATATAGTGGACCACAAACTAGACATACTGCACCCTGATATTCTGACCCCCAATATAGTGGCCCCCAAAACTAGAACACGGGGGTCCAGTATATCTTTTAGAACGACTGAATTGGTATTGTGGACCCCAATAAACTGATACACAAAGATCAGTCATTGTGAACCTCGATAAACTGGACCCCGACATTTTGACCCACAAAAGTCTATCAGATGTCGTATGGATATAGTGGACTACAAACTAGATATTCTGTACCCCAAAGCTTGTTAGACATACTGCACCCCGATATTCTGTCCCCCAACATAGTGGCTCACAAAACTAGAACACGGGGGTCCAGAATATCTTTTCCAACGACTGAATTGGTATTGTGGACCCTAATAAAGTGATACATAAATAAATCGGCATTGTCGGAGCGAAAACTGCACCCCAATATACTGGCCCCCAAACCGAGCTAAGCTGGTGCGCTGCGAGTGCGTTTAGCTCGGATTGGGGGCCAGTATATCGGGGTGCAGTTTTCGTTCTGACAATGCCGATCTCTTTGTGTATCACTTTATTGGGGTCCACAATACCAATTCAGTCGTTGGAAAAGATATTCTGGACCCTCGTGTTGTAGTTGAGTGGGCCACTATATTGGGGGCCAGAATATCGGGGTGCAGTATGTCTAGCAAGCTTTGGGGTACAGAATATCTAGTTTGTGGTCCACTATATCCACATGACATTTGGATACACTTTTGTGGGCCACAATATTGGGGTCAAGTTTATTGAGGTTAACAATGACAGATCTTTGTGTATCAGTTTATTTGGGTCCACAATACCAATTCGGTCGTTCTAAAAGATATACTGGACCCCCGTGTTCTAGTTTTGTGGGCCACTATATTGGGGGCCAAAAAATCAAAGTATTTGTGCAATTTTCGGGTTTAATCGAGTGGGCCACAATGCTGGGGTCCACTCTATCTTCTTCTTGTGGTCCAGAAAAGTGGGGTTCACAATACTGTGGTCACAAGAGCGGTACCCGTTATGAGCACACAAAAAATGTATCCATTTTTTCAAAATCACCTGGGAATACCCAGACAATTTTGGCGGGTACCCGATTCTTGATGTGTTACCCGAAGACATCACAAGTAATAATTTAATATAGTCGTGCATTCCAAAAAAATAAATCAAACCCACTAAAATTAAAAAGCAGACTAGGCCTACTAGACTACGATATTATATTATAATTTAAAAGCTAGATTTTATAATCTTACCAAGTGCACGGATCACCATGGAACTGGCTTGCCAAATAAACGTTTGCCAAATGAATCACAAGAGCTCCAATACCTTGTTTTGATGTATCATAAAACCATATCAGCCATGGTCGTCGAGTATATCGTGGCTCACAAAATCGCTTCACTGCAAATAAGTGTACACAATTCATATTTTCAATAGGCCTGATGGGCCTGAGGCCTGACAGAATGATACAACAATGTTTTATGCCACCATCAAATATAATCATAATTCATTAAAATAAGAAGTCAAATTGATTTATTGTGAATTGAGAGTTTATAGGCTAATATAATGATCTCAGATCATTTCGGTCAAAGCATAACAATTACATATGACAAAATAAAGATTCCAACAAGAACAATACTAAAACGTAACTTCAATGAACAGAATGTAAGAAACTTCAATGAAAACCTGATTCACGTACATTGGAACAATAATAATAAACTCAAACTGTATGAACAAAAACTATAAAATTTCTTAAATCAATTCACTTCTCAATTCAAGACTTCTTTTCCAATGAAAAAAAATAAAAATAAAGCATAACTCAAAAAAACAAAACTGGATATCATCAGGTATAAAAACTTCAAGTAAAAATCTAAAATGCTTATATTGGCTTAAAAATCACTTCAAAAACTCAAATTTCATTAAAAACTACTACAACATTTATAAAAGAATATATAGAAGGATTCTCTATTCTGCAAAAAACAAAGAAACAGTATATGAAATAGAAAGCAGTGAGGATAGAAATCGAACAATATGGAAAATAATAAACAATAACCTAAATACAAATAAGTTGAAAAACACTGGAAATATAACATTGGAAACAGAAATCGGTCCAACACAGGATGCAAAAAATGTATCAGAAATATTTAACAATTTTTTTATAGATATAGCAAAATCCAGTACTCAAAATTTGAACTACACAGAAAATAAATTCTTTCAATTCTGGAAAAATCCAATAAAAGTCCTAGAAACTCCATTTATTTATCACCAAAGACTGAAATTGAAGTACTAGAAATAGTAAAAAACATGAAAAACAAATATTCCAGCGGGTGTGACGAAATACCGATGTCACTCATTAAAAAATCGATACCAATAATAGTAGAACCACTGACATTAATAATTAATCAAGCGCTGCAAACTGGGATCTTTCCAGACTTGATGAAGAAATCTAAGATCATTCCATTACATAAAAAGGGTAACACGAAATTAGCAGACAACTATAGACCTATATCACTTTTATCATCCTTCTCAAAAATTCTTGAAAAAATAATCTCAATTAGAATAACTAGCTTCCTTGAAAAACATGAAATCTTTGCTATAAATCAGAATGGTTTCAGGAAAAGCAAATCCACAAGCACCTCAATTGAAAGATTTTTAGACAAAATAATAGAAGCAATAGAGCAAAAAGAAAATGTGTTAGGGATATTTTGTGATCTATCAAAAGCATTCGACTGCGTGGATCACAATATTCTTCTATCAAAACTAAATTTCTATGGCATAAGGGGGACCGCACTAAATTTAATTAGGTCATACTTGGAAAATAGAAAACAATGTGTCGAAATCACTATGTATGATACAAATGGAAAACAGAACAAAGTAATATCTGAATTTGAACAAATTTTATGTGGAGTACCCCAAGGGTCGGTCTTAGAACCTTTATTATTTATAATATTTATTAATGATATTCCCTTTTCAGTCGAGGATACAGAATTATTTGCGGATGACACATCTATAATAGCTCATTCAAAAAATCAACAAACAGCCATAAGTGAAGCTGAAAATAAAATAAACATAGCAACACAATGGTTTTCAAACAATAAACTCAAACTAAATTCCTCAAAAACTAACTTCATCCAATTTCACACTGTGCAAAAAGCTAGAACTCTCCAAAAAATAGATATAATTCATTCAAAACCATCAAGACTACGCAGCTGAAGAGATTAGAATATACAAAATTTTTAGGTTTAAATATAGATGAAAATTTGAGCTGGCATAAACACGTAGATCAAATACCCAAAAAGATTAGCTCGGCATGCTTCGCGCTCAGAAGAATAAGAGCCATCAGCAATGTAAAAATAGCAAATTTAGTATACAATGCTCAACTGGAGAGTCATAAGATATGGTATTCAATTTTGGGGATGCTCAAATCAAGCTCATAAAATATTTACAATCCAAAAACGAGCTATAAGAATTATATACCAAGTCCACCCCGGAACACATTGTAAACCTATATTCAAAAAAGCTGGGATCTTGACACTTGCATGCATATACTAGAATCAGTACTGTACATAAAAAGGAATGAAAGCTCCTTAAAAAAAAAAAAAGATATTCACGAACATTCAACTAGAAACGCATTAGAATTCCGTACAAAACAATATAGGCCTAGGCCTACTATCAAGTTATGTCAAGAAGATTCAAACTACATAAATATTAAACTCTTTAATAAAATTCCTAAATCCATTAAAAATATAATAGAAATAACATCATTTCAAAAACACTTAAAAGATTTCTTGACTAAAAAAGCATATTATACAGTAGAAGAATATCTTGACGATTATTCAGAATGATTGAATGATCTAGGCTACAGGAAGTGAACTGAATTGTATCCTACAAAATTGTAAAAAATGGTAATCCTACAAATCATTATTATAGCTATTATAAATATTAAATAGCGTGATTTTGGCATTAGTTTGTATTATTATCATTATTAACTATAATTATATGATTTTATTAGCATGTATTTATCAATATTAATATTTCACTAAAACAGTATTAAAATATTCCAATATGTTTATCTAGTATATGCACAACATCACAAGGTGCATAATATACATGTCAGTATATTATACCAACTTGTTATGATGGATTATAATTTATCTTGTATTATATTATTAACTTATTTTTTAATAAGTTATATATGGTAAAAAACCTTTCCATACACCCTTAATGGTATATATCCTAAAGGGTTTGTGTTCATACCTTGTCATTTGTGCTCACACTGTGTCATGTGTAATGAACAATTAATGGAACTCTCTCTCTCTCTCTCTCTATTCAGAATGATCAATCCGTAGGTCTATAATAGAAATATACAAACTACGTTGTGTGAATAATGAGTATCACTGAGATTTCCTGTAGCACAAACAATGATTTTAATATTGAAGTGCTTATTGGCATTAAATTGTTACCTCCCATCAATTATATATTTTTTTCTTTGTATATTTGGTTTAACGATGCACTATAATGATAATATGATTTTTGTTTGACTGAGTGTTAGGGTGAGGTGGGTTTTGGGTGAAATTGTCATATAGAGCACTGCAGCCAATCTTCATTTTTTATCCTGAAATTGGTGTTTTCTAGTATATCATGATTAGATCGTTTGAATGGAACTACCGCACGTCAAGAATAATTGTTATTATTTTATAGTTTAAAACTCCCTAGAACATGATGGATGCCAGCATAAGGTAAAAGTTGGTAAAAGTGGATCAAAACAATTTTAATGGGCCACTAAGAAACAAATCACCCAGAATCCCTGGCCAAAAGACCTACGGTAACGGTAGACCTATAGGCCTATATATAATTTTAAAAAAATGAATAAAACAACAATTGAAACTGCTTGCGATATGCTATGACAATGTTATCAAATATATTTTCTAGGGCCTACGTCAAATAGCTAGAAATAATGGTTAAATTCATAATCATCATTCATATTAATTAGGGTAATTCATGCAAACCTAACAAGAAAAAGTAGGTCAAGCATGGATACAGCGTACAGGGCATTGTACCATATTTTGATTTTCATTTGTTCGTTACAGCATTGAGTTTATAGTGGTACCTCAAACGTTAACTTGTCATCTCCATAGCTTGCCTGTGATATTTTATTCACAAATCAATTGATTACCCAAACTCAATGCCCAAACAGACTCTTCAACTGACCATTGAAAAACTGGGCCTCAAGTCTACAGCAGGCAGACTTTCGAGAAGAACTCAATTATTCGTGTAGTCAATCATGCGCTGAGTTTGTACGATTATTTCATCCAAATTCAGTAGGGCCTATTGGTGTAAACCTCCGTTTTATATGATAAAACAAGGGTAAATTTACTGATTAAGGTACCACGCCATTTTTTTTTCAATGTTTTTCAATTTTTTCTTCATTTTTTTTAAAGTATATAAGCTCCGTTCCGCCTGCCGGCGGTATACGCGAGGTTTGTACACTAACCTGACCCTAACCTAACCTACTGTCCACCTTTGTCATCTTAGTCAGATCACAAAGCATCAACTTCAAGTGAGTAAAAAACATATTAAAACAAACAAAATACAAAATGTCCAAACTACACATCATAGTTATGAACAAGATCTATCAGAAAACACCAAAAACGCGAACATAGGACAAAAATTGGCCATGGTACGTTAATCAGTGAAATTACCAAAACAAGAAGGGTGAATTTATCATAAGTTGTGCCAAACTGTTTTAGGATTATGATAGATGAGGGGTATCGACATTGCCTTTAAAATAACTACGTACAAACTCAATGGTATCGGTATCCTAGTAAGGACTGAATTGTATAAATAAAGTCTCGTCAATCGACACAAACTTTCCACTAACCCCAACCATCATTCGAAATAATTAAAAACAATAACTTGAATTGATCCTAGAACAGATTGGCCAAGGATGTGAATTTCCCCCCCAAAAATGAAAATTGACTCGATATACAGTATTAAAAACTACAGTCGTGAGAGTTGACGGCATGAAAGCTCGACAGACTCTGGCGGCCTCTAGACCTAAATTTAGGCATACAAAACATTTGACATACCGGAAGGCCTTTTAGAGAATACAAAAAAATCATTTCACACAGTACTTACGTATAAGGCATGTAAAGGCCAAGCCTGCCAACAGGACTTGCAGAAACCAACCAAATGTGTCAGTAAGATCATCCTTGCCACAGTGGCTTAATTCTTTATTCCCAATTTGTATGCCGAGGTCTCCGACAATAGCTTGCAACACAGGTCGAGATCTTGAAGACATTTTTGACTGAATTTAATAAATCAATGAAAATGACTCATATAAGTTTAGGCATCAGTCTAGGCCTAGGCCCTACTCAATCGAAAATTTCTAATTATTGCTTCAGAAACAGAAAGTAGGCTAGGCCTAGGCCTGTTGGCTTAGGCAATCAATGCTTAGGCCTACGACCTACTAATCATGTTCTTGGTTGGCAATAATAAATGACAATAGCTAGAACTACGCTAGAATAGCCTTAAATACCGATGGTAATAAGAGAACGAGAAAGATAAAGACAGCAAGGTCTAGCAAATAACTACAGCTTTTTAAAAATAAATTTTGAAAAATACTTTAGGCTGGCCCTAGTTATAAACATTGCACACTGAAATAAGCGAAGACGACAGGGAAATAAGCTAACCTGTAGCGCCTGATTTCTGATTATTTCACTGTCAATCCTACATGTTAACCAACCAACGAAACTGACAGTTAACCTGGTAAACCCAAGAGAGATGAAAGTTCCGATTGACTGTCTCCCCCTCTCACAACACTAGCGCACGGATGGTTCGCGCCTTCATCTCTTATGAAAACAACCATACGATACAACCAAAGGATACCATACCAACATCATAAAGTTCACATAAAAACATAATATTCACAAAAGCAGAGGAACCCTACCCTACAAAGGCCTAGCTAGGCCTACCCTAGTTGAACCGTGGTTGAACCATCAAGAATAGAGGTTTAGTCTCAAAAATCAAGAGTTTTGCAGAAGTTGACGTCTGAGAATTGCCATGGCATCGGTGCATAGAGAAGCGATCCAAAAACAAATTCAACAAGATTGGGCGAACCGAGAATACATTGAAGTTATAACAGGAAGCATAAAGAAAATAACAGATTTTCTAAATTCATTTGGTAATATTTGATGTTAGGCCTTATTAAACTATGATTATAGAGGCCTATGCCTAGGCTATGCATACTCAAAGCCTAGGCATTGAATTTGCCTAGACCTAGGCCCATTTCAATTGAAAGTTGGGTAGGCCTATGATTGCCAAGATGCATTGAGGTTTGCATTGGTTTGCTGGTTGAAGATAGTCACTTCACCAATTTGAAAACACATTCCATTTCCTGAGTACTTTTCTGACAACCATTGATCGCTGCTGTATGTAGTGTTGTTTGTGGAGATGGCTGATGAACTTGATGACAGCTGTTATTAGCTGAACCGACGTGAACGTAAAGTTAGTTCCTTTTATCACTACTACCTACGCACAATCGATTATTCTTAACATGTGGGTAATTTTACTGATTAACGTACCATGGCCAATTTCTGTCCTATGTTCGCGTTTTTGGTGTTTTCTGGTGGATCTTGTTCTTATTCTATGGTGTGTAGTTTGGACATTTTGTATTTTGTTTGTTTTAATGTTTTTTACTGACTTGAAGTTGATGCTTTGTGATCTGACTAAGATGGCAAAGGTGGACAATAGGTTAGGTTAGGGTCAGGTTAGTGTACAAACCTCGCGTATACCGCCGGCAGGCAGAACGGAGCTTACATACTTAAAAAAAAAATGAAGAGAAAATTGAAAAAAATTGAAAAAAAATGGCGTGGTACGTTAATCAGTAAATTTACCAAAATGTGGCCCGTGAATTGGTACATATTTTTAACATGGGAGAGACAGGAAGTGAGGACACCATCTCCAACCGGCAAACCAACGCAACCCTCAATGCGTCTTATCTTATACCAATACCATTGACTTGATGTCTATACTAGACATAGTAGTTTCGTGGGCTCTATTTATACCAAATACTGCTAACTCTTGAGAGGCACAAATAATTTAAAGTACAATTACAACCTGATCCAAAATGTAACGTACTACTACTACTAGAACGAACGTACTAGAGCCTATTCTACTATTACTTACGGGCTCACGAATCATACGCCCTGGTTGCACTTAGTTCATTTCGATTGCACAGAGAGGGCTGTGGACTCGGGAATGCGAGATCTCTAGACCTAGTTGAAATAATTCAAACGAAATAGACTATCCCCCAATAGTATGACATATGCTTGCTCTTATATGAAAATGCCGGTATATGAAAATGAAATAGGCTACTTAATTAGGCCTAACATTATTTGCTGGGTGTGGGTTCTAAGGTATGGGTTTTTGTATACGTCCTTAAGAGCCCGCATCTTAGACATATTTACAGGGTGCACTTTTGCCACAGATATCTCGAGAACTACAAACACTACGGACTTGCGGTAAAATGCAATGAATAGATATGCTTAATCGAAAATTGAAGAATAATTTTACTATGGAGCAATAATTGAATCGAAATGTGCCTAATTGATGGTTTTCATTGCTTTATTCCCGGGTACCGAATAATAGTAGAAATAAATTACAAACGCACATCTTTAAGCTCAACTTTGCTTATCAATATTTGAAATCTTGATTTGCCTGTTTTTTACAGTTTTCTCAATTTCCTTGACCAAAATGTGTAATGTAACTAGATTTTGTCCAAATTTCAAAATGAAAAACTCCTCCATCTAGCAGTGGTTACTGGAACTCTTTCAATATTATCCCCTTTTCACTTATCAACCCACAACCAAACTAATCAACGCACACCAAACTTGGGTCGAGTGTTTCAAAGAGAAACATTCTCAGCTAAGATGCGGGCTCTTAAAGTAGTAGTTGTTTATTAGTAAGTTCTACTATTTCTACATATTGATACAAATATCATGATCACATGTACAAATACTTTTCAAATACAAGATTTTTAAATTTTAATTTAGGGGTGTATGTATGATATGCATTACGTGAATACATCACAGGCCTAGCGATCATCAATATTGAATCATGTTATGAAACTTTGCATTTGGGCTATACAAACTGCCAAGTGTGACAGAAGTGTACCATATGGCCATCTCGCGACAACATTGTGCTCAGTAGACCTACGCATGACCAGTGAGGCACCTCAAAACGGTTTCTCACTATGTACATATAGACCAGTGGCATGGCTTTTCCCGCACACAATTCAAAGCGACAGAATCTAAATAGAAACAGTGGGATTTTTTTTTCAGTCAATCCAAATCTTTATGAATTGAAATCAATTTTTTGGGGCCCCTTGTATTTTGGATTATTGAGGGTTTACTGTGCTCATATTGTCTGCTGCTGTTTCCATGCTCGGCATCCAATCGAACAGCTGGGCTAATGAAATCGAGATGGCGAGAAGATGAGGTTATTTAAAATTTAGAATAGTGGTCGCCGAGCACACACCGGCTACATTTTATTTTTATAGGCCTACACTCATTCAATATCATTTAGTTGATTTATAGAACACTCACGGTTACACTACAATAGTTGCGTTTTATTTTTATGCTCTTATATTCACTGTTCTTAGTATGGCACAACCTTCATTATAACTGGCCTTGAACTAACTCGTATTACATAATCTTCATTTTCAGACGTCTTTTGTTTTGAGTGGCTTCTTTCCAACTCTCCTTACATTACACTACATATTTATTTGATTACAATGCACGTGTGATGTTATAACTTATAAGTGTATTTGCCCAAACTAACTTAGTTTTGCTCTACAATTTCCAAGTTACCACAAAGTCAAAATAGTACAGACTGTCTAATTGGTGGAAAATGCATTATATTTGTATTCTAAAAAACTGATTCATTTTCATTTCATTTCATTTGCAAATTTATTAAATTTGGTTACAAATTTAGAGCAGCAGATTGGTCAAAATGTTGAAACTATTTTTCAATTCGTCTGCATATTCTGTATGACAAGCTAAAAAGAATCGAAGATCTTGTACTGTGATGGTTAAAATGAACTCAGAATGAATTTAATAATATGTTATTTCTTAAAACGTAAGTACACATGCGCAAATACATTTGGAACAAAATTGTATATTAGTTTAGTTGTTTGAACACGTAAAATATCCCGAAAATATGTATTGAGCACATTGATATTGTTGAGAAAGGATCGTAGATAGGCATAATGATATTGCTGTCAAGTTTTAAACAAATGTAACAATTAGCCATGTAGAGCTTGATTAATGATTGTATTGTATTGTATTTATTTCCATTCATTCATGAGCGGTGTACTTGTATAGAAGTCATCCCTTATAAGAATTGAGCACTAAAATTAGATGCATAGATAATAGAAGGAAAAGAATTAATTTACAAGTAATAAGAACTAAGAAGTAAATTAAACGAGAGATGTAATTAAAAAACGTACCTTAATAAAGGCACTTGACACGACTATAAGTATTAGCCTAATAATAATAATAATTTTTATTATCGCAGACTGTACAAACAGTATGATATATACGTCATGAATTACGTAATAGTTTTTTTTTTTTTTTTAATAACATCGAAACTTGATACAAAATCATTGTTTCCCAATTAAGGCTATGGATGAAAGATAGGATCGTTTGGACGGGGCACCACAAGGGCGATCTTACCACCCCATTTTGATTATTTAAAACTAATGGTCTTCAACACCAGGACTGCGCTGTCTGTGACCATAATTTTTCGCAGTAGATAAAAGTCTTTCAGTATAAACACACGAATGTTGATATCTTCCACTTTGAACTAAGTCTCTTGGGCAATGATTACTTCTTTTCCTTGACAGCAGATGTAAAATTGATCATTATACAAAAAGCACAAATTAAATTAGTGATAGGCCTATAATGTTATAATTAGGCCTATCGCTCTACTAATTAATGGTCGTGGCCAATTAGTACTTCATCCAAGCATTTGCTTCGAGGACTGTGGGAAACCACGAAAAACCACGTCAGGATGGAATGGTAATAGTTGGGACAAAGGAACTCTTCTAGTGTGCAGAAGGGATTTCAAGTTGGAAAGGTTTTCAGAACTGGATAGGAAGGTGGGTTGCATAACAGGTTAAATTGATTATGCGTAATATTTGGTAATTTTGTTGTAGATGGTGGTGCAAAGGTGAAGTGGGTGCGATTATGGGTTAGGGTGCAAAAGGCGTTGCTGTTTTTTGTCGAGTGGTTATGGACGGTATGGGACGGACACGTATGGTATGGTATGGACGGTTATGGGGTGGTTGCGTTAGTGAAGAAGAGGTTAGGGTGATTTCGAGCAAAAGTGCTAGCAATCTGGATGAGAGTACAGGTGAGGGTTAGGATGTTGAGGTTAGTGAAGTGCAGTGAGGTTAGTGCAGGTTTTCCGTAGAAATATGCCGGCTATTAGGCGGATGCCTGGTTTTGAAAAAGGAAGATGCTTTTGGCATAAGGACAAGTTCCCCAGAAGAGGAGGCCGTATGAGAGGTGGGAGTGAAGATGTGCATGGTAGAAGAGCTTCAGGGAGTGGGAGCTGACAATGAGCTTGAGTCTAAAATGACACGAATAGTTTTTTTCAAACGTTTCGTCGTGGCAACCAATGAGCGGTGCTGCAGGGCATAAAGTCACAACTAAAGAATGTACTGTATTGACATTCCTGATACCTTCCCAATCTTAGATAAGTCTGAATCATGTTTAAACCAAATGCCAATTTAAAAATGCCATTTAAACTGATTGATTAGTTCTAAAAAACTTGTTCTCCTACAGCTGCAAATCTCGTCATTGTAATGCCTTCGTTCTAGTGCCTTCCAGCACAGCTCTTTGGATGCTGCAAAATCCTTTATTTTAGACATGCACTTGTCAACGCTTTTTTGTAATGGTGCTAAGCTACGATACCAACAGCTAGGTTATGTAGGGAACTTGTTTGCAGTGTTGCAGAAAATAACATTCAAAACAAGTTTCCTACTTGTACATTACAAGAAAATCAATAAAGTTCCAGTCCATTTGTTTAGCCGTTCAAGTTCATAAAAACATGTAGTCCTGGAAAATTGAATTTTTCCTATATAACAAACAAAACCTTTGTTGTAGAGCTGGGCGGCTGCCCAGGGCGCAACAATCCTGGGGCGCAAAAATGAGTAGTTTTTCGTAGTTTTTCTCCATCTCACTGCAAGTCAAGGCGTTTGACAAAGTGATGGAAGTTACCATCGCCGTTGATTAATATATTCAGAAAAATCAGACAGGGTTTTTTGCCTTTGCTGCAAGATTTTTGACAAACGTACGCATTGCAAAAGCAGTTCTCTAGGTCAGAACGGTTTCGATTATTAAAACCACATTTCAACAGCACTGAAGCAGAGACGTCGTTAGGGGGTCTACGGAGGGGGGGGGGGACCTCATCGACATTTGCGCCCCCCCAATAATTTATCCTCCTTTAAAAATATATTATTTTGACCTACGAATAAACACTCAATAAAATATTATTACTTGATGATATGAATTGTTAGATGAGCGTAGCGAAGCTTTCCATTTCACACCCTGAAAAAAAATGGGCTTCGTTTTTATGTTTTTTTTTTTTTTTTTTTTTTTGTAATTATGTATGCGGCATACAGGTCAGAGAAATGAATCAATCAACTTGAAACTTTTTCTGAATGTTGGTGTCATACCAGAATAGGTTGGGATTGTTATTCAGAGGAATCGGTCAGAAGGTTTTTCCGGAAAATAATCGGAAAGTTTGGAAAATCCTCTTAAGAATAACCCGGAGGAAAAATACTTGAAAAACAAGAATTTTTTAAAAGCTCTCAAATTCTCACAGAATATGAAAAATACTATTATTCACCTTTTCAGAGATTTTTACAACAATCGAATGAGAAATAATGAAGAAAACGCTATAAACGTGTACATTTTATTGAATATTTGGACCAATTGGTGTTACAAAGTGTTTATGCGACAGGTTGCAGGTTACTATAAATATCAACAAGGTGCAGGTGAGGTTTTTGAACGTTTGAAGTAAGTCAAGGTTTGTAGATGTAAATTGAGCTGACAAGTTATTTTTCATTCTAGATTGCCATACTTCTGAGCTCATCTCACAACGCGCATCCCACGTTTTCCTAGTATCAGTACACTCTACTACTTTACATTTCCTTTTTTTCGATAATGTTTCAATCATTAGATTCCAAACTGCGTGTGAATCGCAAAATTCACTTGAAAAATGACCATATTCCAAAAAAATCACTGCTGGGAATTTTGCTGAGAGAAATCGTGAAAATAACCTTGGAAATGTCCATTGATTATTCTATTATACAGTAAATAACTTTGGTAAAGTCCATAATGATTCAATCATTGGACTCCAAAACTGCTTGAGAATATGAAAAATCACTCGAAAAATGATATATGGGTCAATTTTAAAACATTCCCTGCGGGGCTTTGCTGGGAGAAATCGCAAAAGTATAACTTCGAAAATGTCCATGATGATTCAATTATAAGACTCCAAAACCACTTGTGAATATTCACTCGAAAAAAGTCCATATATTAAAAAATTCCGTGCGGGGCTCTGCTGAGGGACTTTCGAACCCTAGACCCCCTTTTTGCGCGCGGTCCTGCCCTGCGCGGGTTTTTGCTGGTGTCCTGCTGTGCGGTCATTTAATCTATGTAACCTGTCTGTCCCTTCCCTCCCCCTAATACACAAATCCTAAGACTCCCCAAATCATTACAAATCATATCTTGAGTGGAATTTGAGTGAAGTGAGTGGAAAACTAGGATCGCATATCATCTCAAGCTTCGGCCTCGAATTTATAAAATCTACTTATATGTCGCCCAGGGCGCAAAAACATCACGAGCCGGCCCTGTTGTTACCTCACAAGTCTCATCAAATGTTTAATAGGTTTTTAGTTTTTTTTTGTGATGGTTAGGGTTAGGTGGGTGGTTTGTGTCAAATCAAGTGTGTGAAGGGGAGGAGCCAAGCCCCCCAGTTTAACTTCTGTACAGATTGCTCAAGAAGTAGACAGTTGATTTCTACTGTTTAGTACAGCTTTTAGTCGAGTTTTAGGGCCGTTGGTGTTTAAAACAGTTGGTGTTCCGTCTCCTCCCCAGTCAGTATACCGGTACTTGAAGATGTTTTAATCAAAATAATGTATTCTTTCTCATCTGACTAGATATGTCGTGTCGGTCTCGTCTGGCGGTTTTGAATGAAAAGCTCACTACGCTGGAGAGAAGAGTGGAGTATCTTGAAGCTCGGGTACATAATATTCTTAAATATGACTAATAGATGAAGATACATGAATAAAATCATTTAGATTACCACTCTGGCTTTATTTAATTATATTTACTCTGCTTTCAGGTCACAAAGGGTGAAACATTGACATGAGATTTTCAATTTCCTGATGAGCATTTCTTCAGTGGCCAGACTTTATTTATATACATACAAAATACTGTATTTTATAGTATTTCAACTTGTTTGATGTACTTGAAAATCTGCTCCTAATGTTACAGACTTTATGTCATGTATTTATGTATTCTGTATGAATACCAAAATTATTGCCGTACTACCAGAATGCGTACACTTGCGGTCACATGAAATGGACCAAAATTTTAATTGAAATGAACAAAATCTATGTATCTTATACCACCAACTTTTTAATACACTATACTGTACATTGTCTGCTAGTTTCAGCATGGTTTTAGTGCATATGTCAATAAATTTTCTTCATGAATCATGTTAATGCGTAGTGATTGATCGTTTCATATTACTGCAAGTGTACAACTTTCCATTACTTCTGTTACCAACATCTCAGATGCAAGTGAACAGTGGTGATGAATGATGATGAATTGTCATCAAATAGAAACTTGAATCTTCTACTTTCAAGTGTTCCTTGGTCTACAAAACAACGTACATGGAAAGACGTTTCAATAGTAGGTAATTTAATTATAAGTTGTACACTTATAGCCTGTTCGTGAGATGATGTATAATTTTTTCTACCTTTAATAAAAATGATTTCCATGTTCCTCATGTTCAATATCTAGACCTAGTTTGTAGGAGACATGTAACGTTAACCTAGAATATGTAAGGTCAGTGTTGTCGTAGTCTGTTGAATTACAAATATAGGTGAACAGATATAAAATACTGAATTGCATTCTGAATTGGGTCTATGTTTGAATAAATGTGGTAAGAAAGTAACATTCATTTTAAATGACATTTTTGTACAGTTGAAGGAATCAAAATAAATTGAAGATGCAGATTTGATGAAAGCATTTGATCAAGTGCTCTACCGAATGGTAACGATGAAGATTAATCAACAATTTGTAGAAAGCAAATGAGCAAGACACTGATTTTATGGTTAGTGCTGGACTGGGCGACCGGTCTACTCGTGCAAAATGAATGTCAAAAGCTGTAGGTACCAGTATTGACCTTGAATGTATAACTCTTATGTTTTACCCAAATGATAGAAGCTGAGTAGAACGACCCCGAGTCGATTTCACCAATTCTGGATTAGCTCAAGTTCAGATTAAAGTTATTGATCAGCTTGCTGATTATCAGTGATTTTTTCATTACTCCTAGGTTTAACACTAATCCTTAGATTAGTGGTAGGTAAATCTGCCGTAAGCCAAGCATTTTCATTAGTACGTTGCTAATGGGGTATGCCTCTCAATTGATTTCATTATATTTATCTTTGATTTGAGTTGTTTGTTATGTGCATTTCTGTAGTTTAATTTCGAGCAATATTTATAATACAAGTTGATCTTTCATTATGACATTATATCTACTCTTTGGGGTTTATCTCGGACATTTCTGTTAACTGCATGTATCATGTACAGTGGAACCTCTTTAGTACGTTTTTCAGGGGACCAGACAAAAAAAACTTACCAAAGTGAAAAATGTACTGATTTGATGAGACTAATAGCAACCATAAACTTCAATTTTCACTTTTTAATTCAGCTTCAACAACTACTATATGGCATCGCTTAACGATTCAAGAATTGTGCGTGGTGAAATTCTAGATAAAATATTAGAGAATGTAAGATAATGCAGTAACAAGATGAAAATAAAAATATTCATTCATGATTAAATGAGAAAACGAACCGGTGTCATGAAATATATATAAGAAAATGTTGCTGAAAAAAGTTGTGCAAATGTAATTAATCAACAAGTATGTTGGGAAGTTGGTAGGCCTAAATTACCCGTACCAATATCATGAGTGAAGTCAATGAAAATGGACAGGATAGAATATCATCATGGCTACTGAAAAGGTGTACAAATGTTATAAGTGGAGTTTTGGCATGTCTTATTAATATATCTTTTGGAGAAGGTAACTTCCAAAAATATTAGTATATACTACTGGTAACTTCCCTAATGCCCTCAAGATAGCTAAAGTACTTCCTATACAAAAAAAGGAGTACAAACCACAGCTAATAACTACAGGCCAATATCAATACTCCCAACAATATCCAAAGTGTTTGAAAAAAATGTTGAGAGAAGAATGAATAACTTTCTTGAAGTACGCAAACTTGTGACTTCAAATCAACATGGGTTTAGATGCAACAGATCGACTACAACAGCAATTGTCAGCCATCTAGACTGGGTAATCGGAGAATTAGATGAAGGGAAGTATGTAGCGACAGTTTTCATGAACTTGTCCGAGGCGTTCAACTGCCCAAGTCATGACATTCTAATACAAAAGTTGAACAATTATGGATTGAGAAAGGAATCTCTGAAGTGGATGGAAACATACTTGCGGGGTAGAGAGCAGTATGTTGAAATCAGCAGATTTGATCAAGCGAAGGCCAATCATGTGTCTTCAAAACAAAGAGCTCTTCTATGGAGCATGATGTACCACAGGGATCGGTATTAGGCCCACTTCTCTTCAACATGTATATAAATGAAATTGCACAGCATGTTAGTGAAGATAATACTAACATCGTATTATATGCTGATGATACTATACACTTATTACATTTACTATAAATAATAATTTACAGGCCCTAGAGATAGAAGTGCATATGCAGGCTAACAAAATAGTTCAATGGCTTTATTGCACTATAATTAAGCAGAATAGACTGAAAGTAAATGAAACCAAGACCAAATATATGATACATAATTTGGGAAACAAAGCTCAGGAAAAAATCAATGTACAAATAAATGAGGTATACTTGGAGCAAGTCAGTTCTATTGCATTGTTGGGTATTCAGATTGATGAATGCTTGAGCTGGAACATACACATGGATTGTCTAGCCAAGAAGCTAAGTACAGGTATTTATGTATTGAGAAAACTATATCATCATAGTTGCAGAGAGATACTGCTGATGACCTATTTTGCAATAATAGTTTCAAGGTTTCGCTATTGATGCATGGGGAAATAGCTCAAATGCTAATGTCAATTCAGGATTTTGATACTCTAGAAGAGGGCAGTGAGAGTGTAGGATTAAGGAAATGTGAAAGTGTCGGGGCTTATTTTGTAGAGCTGGGAATTATGACAGTTACTTGTATATATATATATATTCAATATTGAGGAAGGCCATGAATAATGGGGCTCTTGAGAAAACAAATTCTGTCATCCAAATGTACAATATCATCACATTTCATGAGAAAAATTTAAAAGTACCAAATAACAAGACAAACAATGGCCTGAAGCAAATGAGTGAAACAGCAGCAGAAGAAGTTCATGACTAATTCTCAATTCTGATGGCTCCAATTAGAAAACTTCAAAGTTCAGGGAAATGATGAAAATTGAGCATAAATAGAGCATGATACAAAAAAGTGAAGAGGTTTTCAAGTACTGTAAAATGGAGTAGATACTTTGCTGATCCAATTATTCGTAAAACAATTGAAATATGCAGAAGATAAAACAGGGAGGCAGTGACATAATTATTTCAGAATCAAGGTGTGTGTATAGCTTTCCTCCACATTTCATATAAATTGACTATACCTATAATAATTGGATGAGCGAAGCGAAGACTCAATTTCGCCATACCCGGAAAAAAAGTGCCCGTTTTTTTTTTTTTTGTTTTTTTGTTCGCGCTCCACAGGTCAGATGAAAATTCAAAATCAGTTGAGACTTGGCACTCACAAGTATCCTTATCCAATTCGATACTGTACAGTTTTGAGGCGCGATCGGTTGAACCACTTCTGAGAAAACTAAATGACCTCGCTGGCGATGCGCCTTGAAACCCTAATATTCATTCATTCTCATTCCGAAGTTTTCAAAAATCCCATTAGAATAACCCAGCGGAAAAAATTCGTGAAAAATATTTCATCTGAGAGGATTCAAATTCTCGGAGAATCTCAATCTGATAATGATACATATTATTTCGAACTTTCACTGAAATCGGATCAGCCGTTTCGATGTAAAAAAATATATAATGTAATTTTTGTTAATTATTCAAAGCTGTGAAGATACCTATTAAATTAAAGCAACAAGTGTCACCACTTGATTTTAAACGATTAAAACAAAGCCTTCTTTATTATCATATGAATTAATAATGGAAAATAAGATGGCAGTGATGTAATGGTTTGGATCTCAAGGTGTATATATATATATAATAACCAATCCAAAGATAAGTTGATATGTTCCAGCTCATCCATCAACGCGGCAACACATAACGCGTTTGCCTAGTAATGATAAAATATATATTATAATATCAATATGTATCTTTACTAATAAAATCATGGAAGGGAGAATCTGTATGTTCGTAGCATGCGTACATTCGCTCTATGAAATGCCTGGTAGGGCGGGGGCTGCGGGTACTGAGAACGGGCGGTAGTGTCGGATAGGAGAAAACGAGGAGGTGGGGAAACTACCGAGCAGAGGGTGCGGTTAGGATTTTTCTGTGATGCGCAATTGTGCCTTGGGGGAGGGGGGATGAAGGCACACCATTCACTTCATAATCGGCACGTCGTATGCGACGGGCGCAACATGCTAGTGTATGTATATATGTATGTAAATATATATATATATATATATATATATATATATATATATATATATATATATATATATATATATATATACTATATGATTGGTAAGATATTTGAAATATACTCGTAACCCAATCTGGACCTGCCCTTAATGAAATCACACGGCCGAAACGGGGACGATTGAGTTTTAAGGGACGAAACACGGCCGTACATAGTAAGGCAAACAGACTGCAGAAAGGTGCGGTTGCATAGCGCCCAAACAGGGCCGAAAACTGGATGAGATTGAACGGCCGAAACAAGGTCAATTTAAGGACTTTTCACGGACAATATAGCGACCACATTTCTGTCTCTCCAAGGGACAAAACACGGACAATTCAGGGACTTTTCACGACCGATCCAAGGACTTTTTACAGACTTTGTTTTCTGTTTCTTGGAATCGATTGGAATGTCGACCGTTATTGTGTTAGAAGTGCATATCGCCTCGGGCACAAAGAATGTAGCCTACCATGTAACAAGAAGCAAGGGGTTGAATTGGGGTGAATGGGCCTCGCCAGTTTTCACCTGTCACACCACATTCCATTGCTGCATTCAGTGTCCAGTCTATCACTTGTACTTGTTGAGTTAACATTGATATGAGGAGTGCAATGAAGACTCCACAACAAATTAGCGAAAACTGTTCGACAATTTACTTGGGGGAGGTGGATTAAGTGATTCTACAATCAAATGGCATAGTCCTGACTGTCGTGAGACTCAATAGAATTCTTTGCTGCCAAAAAGATGAGCTATGGCATAACAGATACGGGTTCAGAAAACTACTTTGACGTCTATAAAAGTACCTTGTTTCGGCCGTTATTTGTTCCTACTTGGGCCGTGTACGGCCCTCTACGGGCCAACTCTAATCAACTCTACGGGTTGATTGACCTTTCATAACTCCAATTATATATAGCCCAATTCATCATTGAATTAACTGTTGAATTAGGCCACGTTCATGAGATGTATGAGAAAAGAGAATGTTTTTCTGAGGTTTAGATGAGCGGCTAGATTTATTTTTTTCATACGTCTCATGAATACGGCGTGATTCAATAGTTAATTCAATGTGAATTGGGCTACATATAATTAGAGTTATGAAAGGTCAATCAACCCTTAGAGTAGAGGCAATACACGGCCCAAGTAGGGACAAATAACGGCCGAAACAGAGATGTTTCACGGGCGAAACAGACATTTCACGGCCGAAACAGTGGTGGTTTCTGTCCCAAATGGCCTGTGTTTCGGCTCTGTTTCGGCCGGCCGAAACAGAGACTTTTTAGAGACTTTTCACGGACAACATAGAGACATTTCAGGGACGTAATTTGCAGTCTAATTTCAGTAGGGGTGGATTCAAAAAAGGTCATAACTTGAATCCAGCTTGAACTTACAACCATTGCTCGTCATGATACCATTTTTAGTATCAAGCAGAATTAACAAATAACTACTTACGGTAATCTGTAAAAAGAGTCAATTGGAAAAGTTCAAAGAAAATGTATGCAAATAAAGCTGATTAATTTGACCAGGAATTTCAAGCTATAGTGGGGAGATAATGTAGTTCATGATACAGCTTGAACCAAATGTAAAATTTATTTTTCTACCTGGCCTAATCAGACAAGCTTGCAATATTGCATACAATTGAGCAGGTATCAGAGGAACACAAAATGGAGTTTTACTTTTGGTTCAAGCTCTACTTCAGTAATATTTTATGTATTCAATTTATTTTTATATCAATATAATTGGTATTTTACAGAGCACTGCATATTCATAATCAACCAATATGAGATATTTCATACAAAATATATATATATATGCAGTTAAAGCTTCTGGCCTCCATACCATAGTTGGTCTGTCAACACTTTTCATTCATTCCCAATAGAAGTATTTTCTTAAATCAATTGAGATACAGAAGAAATGATACACCAACCTGGTACAGTATCAGTAAAAAGTAAAAACATAAACCTCAGTTGATTGTGAAGTATGTGAAATTGCTGCAAAACTTGTTACAAATAGACTTGCTACAACTTTGCTATTGAAATACAAGTCACATTAGAGCAGCCATTTTTACAAGAATAGCTGATTATCATGAATAACAGTAAATATGTAACATGCTTGTCACGTGACACGCCTGCAGTTCTGATTAGAATAAAACTATTCATTATAAAGTACAATGTACAAGAAGTAAAAAATAATAATACTATATGTATGAAACACAATAATTACGTCAATATTTCAGATTAAATACAAGAACCAGGTTCAGCTAAGTTCACTCAGGTGCCAGCAGTATCCCCAATGAAAAACAATGTGTAAATCTTGTGACAAGCACTCCTCAATGTCCACTTGAATTTTTTACCTTTATAATTCATCGTTTTATTGTACAGACAAAATAGTATCAATCAGTAATAATTATCCAATTAATTTTGAACTGCCTCTTGATCCTAGAGCTCTGGGGGGGCATTCATGTACGTCTAGCAAAGATGCTAGCGGTCGCAACTTGCGATCATCAAAAACCACCCCGCAAAGTTGATAGCAAATTGCCGCCATGACAGTAGTTGAACAGGTTTCATGCCTTGCTAGAGCTTGCTAGACGTACATGAATGCTCCTCCAGGTCTCCTAATTTTCCAAAATGGTAGGTTCATTCAACTATGCCCAGGCTCAAAAGTTTCATGTTGAAAAATAAGACATGGACTAGACTGATGTAATAGGTGATGGCTTTAGGATACTGAGCATTTACTGAAATCTCACTCTTGGTCACTGCTCTCAACTCATTATTTTTACAATATGTTCCTTTTATCAATAATGTATATTGTACCCCCATATGACCTAGCTGTTAGTGGGGTCATCAAGCAGCATTAATTATGTATATCATATATTATGTATATGTATATCATGTATATTATGTATATGTATATTGTGTATAGCATTAATTATGTATACATATATCATATATGTTTTACATCATCAATATAAGATATAAATTACAGTATAAACTTCTGCTACATTCAGTTCAATGAAATATTCGTCCAGGAAGTGAACTTGGAGCAATTATCTACTGTGCCATGCGCCTATGCATCTTGGTACCAACGCTTAAAAAATGAGTTGAAACTGTTACACTAAATTGTAATATCAGACCTGAAATGTTTTATATCTTATTTGATAATACATATTACATACCATATGAAAATTAGGTCCATTTTGCAATGGTGATCAATTCTGTTGTGCAGTGGGCCATTAAAATTTTCCAAATACCACCACCATATTGTTTTTTCAATTTATCCCATTGTTTCTTGTTTTATTCATTTAGATCACGATGTAGTGATACCAACATATTTCATCATAATTTGAAGTAGGTGACCCAACTTGGGTCTTGAAAGTGAAATATTTCCGTGGTCAGAATCTAAGTTCATCGTCCTGATTGCATGTAGCGCAACCCTCGCTTTTATATCAAACTATTTAGAACAACAATGCTATACACGGCCCAGTGGATTACGAGAATTATAGATTTTGTTAGTTCAACGATGCCACTGGTACCGTAGCCACTCTTATTTACATCTAGTTCGCAAGGGGATCCACTAAACCGCGACAGGCAATCGGGACGATTGGCTCTGAAATGACCGCAAGAAATCACAGATACCATCAATGTTATCAACTGGGAGTTAGTGCACCTTCCTTATATTATGATGAAATAGATTGGTATCACTACATCGTGTTTAGATGCTGCTCAACAACCCCACCGACAGCTAGGTTATACGGAGGTACGAATGAGCGGATGATAATGAAACGATGAAGTGAATGGACGTAAACAAAAACCTATGCCTTATGTGGGACTCGAACCCATGCCTGACCTGACTTCAGTTTCTACCGCAGTGCGATAGTTGACTGAGCCAGAAGGGCAGCCCCCATTGTTGATCAATCCATAAATTATATCAAGTTATTCTAACATATTGATCTCAAAATACATAACAATTGAATAACATATAGACCTGAAATTAGCCGAGCTCGTCTTTCATACGCTAACATTTAGTTATTCACTTTCAGCCACGCATATATATTTCGAAATGTCTAGTATATGTTACTCGCAGCACTTCCCTTTCGAGAGCAAGAGCTGTATTGAAAAGCATGGTACCCGTCCACTATATTTATTATTTATCATTTGGATTTCGATTCACATGATAACTCTTGTTGAAAGAATTCAACTATGTATCATTTCAAACTTTATTCAATGAACTGAAGTGAAAAAATGAACTGAACTGAAAAATGAACTGAACTGAAAAATAAAAAAAATAATATCGAAGGACACAAAAGTAACGCCAAAAGTCCTTTATTTTCTTCCATCTCTAGATTTCAACACATCTATTTTGATGAAGAAATTACGTTTCAAGTGGTATTATTAATAACTGATGTTGCGTCCAATGACGATAATCTCTCACTATCCAAATACTTTACATTATTCATACACATATAAATATTTCCTATTCACCCTTATCAGAAGCCATGTTGGGACTTGGGAGTCTAACTTCAGCAATATAGTAAAGATGACATGCAGGCCTGTACTTATAGACTTGGGCATAAGTCCTGCATAACTACAAAAATGCTTAAAAATATGCTGAATTTTGTTTGATTTGTCATTAAGATACATTGGTACATAAAACTGTCTATATCACATAGTATGTAGAGGCATGAAAATTTAGCATTAGCTACAAGTGCTGTAAAATTGAATCATCTGAAAAACTGAAACCATGATATGTATTTGGTGTTTTCTTCATGTTTTGTGATGTTCAAAACAATTTAAAACCAAGTTCTTTCTTGCTATTTAAAGTAATACCGTATGTGCCTTTAACAACGATAGATCCATAGGTATTTACACGAAATAAGCGCTATTTGTGAGAAAAAAGCAATCTTCCTAAAAACATTGTCAGTTACACTAATTTTTTTCCCAATTAGATACAATTGCCATGTAAACTTGAAATCTTTCATTCCAATTTATTCGAATAATATATTCATTCATCAACATTTGTTGGCCTGTGGCAGTTACTTACTATGCTCTTTTATTCTGTGAAGTTCAATTAGTGTTTCAATGTGGGATATATCGACGTCAATGAATAAAAGTACTGTCTTTTCAGAACTTGCTCACTGCTCAAGCTGAGAATAATGTCGAAAATAGCTATTAATATATGCATACATACCATAATTTATATCTTGGAACCTTTACATTTATCCACTTACTTTTTGGTGCTAAATTACTGCTAATTTCAAATTTGACTGATGTTATAAAACGCTATTTTTGGAATAGCTAATGCTAAAAAACTAAATAATTAATGCTTTAATTTTATGCCTCTACATATATGTTACCAGACTATCATAATATTATCTAGTTGTTATTGCACGTTTTATTAGGTGATTGTTGCTGCGAATGTTTACTTACTGTTTTGAGTTTTATTTGATGATTGGTATATATGGAAGCTTGTTCAAAAGAAGGGGGGAGGGGGGGGGTTATGGTTATAAATATATTCGTCTCATATATGTATTACTCGCATTACTTTGTCTGTTCAAATTATTCTTCTTACTCTACTTTAATTATAAACATAGTATAGGCGGAACATAAAACATGCTTTACCGAATGTTACCGAATACATTCATCCACGTCTGCATAATATTCTTAAATTGCATGGCACCTTTACCAAGATTCTGAATTTTGGAGCCTTATTATATTAAGCAATATCTTGGTTGCTCAACGACCCCACTATCAGCTAGGCTATTTAGAACAGTACCTGATAGAACTAAGCTGATCTTGACTCTCGACAAACCAGAGATCCACTACGAGTCAGTTTTATAATTATTGTAATGTGCAAATAGTAAAATACACATTACTAATTAAACTGAGCTGGGCTTGACTCTCAACAAACAAGAGTTACATGGGTTGATTTTATAATGTGCAAATACATATTAGTATTAAACTATTAAAAAATACTCAGCTAAGGATTACAATCACTTGTAGGGTGTAATACAAATACGCGGGCAATTTAGCTTTTTATTGATTTCAACTGTCGTAGCATCTGTGCACACTAATTTTGCTGATCAAACTCTGTCTGCACTCAAGTAGAACTTGCAAATAGAAAGTAGGAGTGCAACTGAAGACTGTTGTTTTTAATAATGGAATTGACTCTATTACTAATTTACTATACTGTACAGCAGTCAAGTTGACCTAAGAGCATAATATAATAACATTTAGAATTTAACTGAAATATAAAAGATGTACTTGAACATGATGACATCAACCCATACCATTGCAACAAAGAGCACACATTTGATGTTTAAAATTATAAATGGTTTGTACTGTTATACAAATACGATCTAATATAAAAAGGCATATCTGATTATGGGAGTGTTAAGTCTTGATTAAAAAGAGCTTCAGCTTTCAGTCTTACCCTTCGCAGGTCCTACCGTATTAGTCATCCCTCCTGTTTCTCCCGACTCGAGTTGCTTCAAGAGTCGGAACAGAGCAGCTGCTTCACGAATACGGCTGAATTCAATGCAGAAAGCTTGAACTTCGATAAACAACTCCTGTAATAAAACAAAGTATTCCTACAACCGCACGCCAACTACTATATCTTCCCGGATATCCTGATCTTCTCAGTATCATACTATACAACATTACAACACCCAAAACGCACATTTTAAAGGATATTTATCCCACAATCATTGAATTATTCCTCATTTTTTATTTGAGTTTGAATTTTAAACCGGTTTCCACATACCGGTACGTATTATTTACACTTGAGCAGTGAAGGAACATGAACAATTAATAATGAACTTGAGAATCTGCTCATGGTCTAATATATAGTATAATAATATAATAGTCTAATGATAATATGTACTGTATTAACTTACCTGAACATTGATAATTTTGTTACGAATGAGAGACTGAAGGAACACGCACACAAGACGCACCAAGCGGTTCTGCATGTAACGATCTTTAATGGTTTCACATGTTGTGATGCAATTGGAAATGTACAAATGTACAAACTCAGTTGGCAGATCCACTGTTGTGGTCAATCTGTTGAGAGAAAATCAATTACCTTCCAACATCTATCAACTACAAAAATTTAAAATAGCAAGGTATTGCCAGTAAGTTGCAGTTATAAATAAACCTGTAAAAGGTAGTCCAGCACAAAACTTGTATTAAATGGGGGAGAAAGGAGGGGCCTACATCCCAACAATAATATTTATTATTTATTACTAGGCAAACGCGAAATATGAGTTGTAAGATGAGCGAGATATCTGAATAAGGTATAATAACAGTCCTACATTTGCTACTTTATCGACTCTGATATTCTACACACATTGTCCTTCATTTAATTGCTACTTTATCTTCTCTGGTATTCTACACACTTTGACGAATATAAAGAATTCTTGGGCAAATAACGAATCTAGGAAGCAGTGAATCTTGGCTCATTTCCATATATTTGATGAGTAAAAACAGTTATTTGAATTTTTTCTTCAAAACGGCTGGTTCGAATTGCTCACAAAATGGTGGTTATGTGTATCATTCATGTTTGAACACTCGGAGAAAATTTTATTTTTTTCGGAGAGGTTTCATGTTTTCAAATTTTCTCACCCAGCCTAATCTTATGGGGTTTTTAAAAACTTTGACATGATATTTCTCAAAATCTATTGGACCGATTTATTCCAAAAACTATACAGTTCTAAGTTGTAAAAGTTGGCCCTTACAAAAAAAAGTTTCATGTTGATCAGTCCACCCATGTGACCTGTGCAGTGCTTACAAACAAACAAAAAAACAAACAAAAAACATACAGACAAAGCTCCATAAGAGTGGGATGGAATCTTCGCTACGCTCATCTAAAAAATGGCCTATTGTTTGCAAATTTTGTTCCACTTCTCTTCCTACACTTCGACTTGTCACGTTTCCAAAAATGAATTTGGCTGAGTGACCAAGTACGTTACAATGGGTTAGCTGCTCTTCAAAAGGCACACAGCTCCCAACAATTACTGAAGTAGGCCTATCACAACCATTGTTAGGTGATTCATCCAGGCCTGGCAATGTAATTTGTATTCTGTTTCCTTTTCAATTATTCTTTTTTAATTATTTTTATGGATATGTGTGCATGTTATCCATGGTATAAATATGTTACCTGACTTTTCTTAATTACTTGTTCATCAATCAAGAATACTAACTCATTATTATTATATGAACAATCAACTATAGTAATTTATTTGAATAATGATAATAATAATAGCATCACACTATGACATACCTACCTATTGACTACTTCCATTGAGTGTAGTGACATTTCCATGTTGACAAGGACACTGAAATACTCAGTTATCTGAGTAGACTGCATTAGTTTCAGTAGAACTTCTATAGCAATCAGTGGATTACTTTCAACCAAATCTGGAAGCTACCAAATAAACTAAATTATTAATGAAGTAAAGTAGGCTATACTGAATAATATTAGTATGGGTATAAACAGTATCAGGCCTATGTTTGTAAATAATCAAATATACTGCATAGGCCTACCCAGAGAATATATAATGAAAATGAATAAGGGTATGTAAAAAATACGAAATACAACATAAGACAGCACATACCGGTAAGTCTATATTAATGGCAGTCTAGTCTGAGTTGTGGTTATTTGGTAGTCATACCAAATTATTATTTGGTAGTCATACCAAATTATTATTTGGTAGTCATACCAAATTATTATTTGGTAGCTAACTTTTGAACGAACCAAAACACATTTTTTTCGTTGAAATATTTTTTTTTTTTTCTATGTGGTTGTATGTACGTATTACTCACAATCTAGATATTAATAACAACACCATGAATAGGGACCACATTATTGATCATTTTATATTACCGGTACTTGAAACGTAGTAGGCCTAGATTAATACTAGTTCATTCTACCTATTTACTCCAGTCAATCTAAGCCAAAAGGAGCGTAGGCCCTAGCATCAAATAAATTGTAACACTTTTTTTACGTGTATAGGCCTATTGATTCCCTTGGTATTATAAACTGAAACAAAAAAGTTTGCTCTAATCTAGGCTGCCATTTTGGTTCTAATTGCATCTTCAAGAAAAAACAATTTGATTTTTATTGGTCAATGTTGATAATTTTCATACCCACAATTTATTTCAAAATCATTAAAATATTGTTAAAAATCAAAATCAGAAGTCAGAACAATCGAATGGAGATTGCAGTGAATTTGTGATTAAATAAGAATTAATTACATTTAATTATATTACATTCTATCCTATTATTTATATTTATGTATTATTATTATAATTTTATTTTCTAATATCTCTGACAATGTTTATACAATTTTAATATTGTTCTTTAATAAGAAACGGCAATAAATACAAATACAAATACAAATTCAAAATTTGATCAATTAGTAGTTCCAGTGACCAAAGTTAGTACCGTAAGATATAAATTCAAATTTAACAAAAATTGATGCGAATAATTATATATGTAACAACTTTGCATAGATTTTGCTAAAATAGCATTAATCACAATTCTATTTTTAGACACATTCGGAGAAGAAATGTCCGAAAACGGTCTTCTTGATTATAATTTGTACTTGAAATTCACAGTATAAATTCAAGAAAATCAATGTGGCTCTTTCCATTTTTATTCAAATCAAGATGTTTAAAAATTACAGTTTGATTTATTGGGGCATAACTTCAATATCAATCTGAGCAGTTTATTTTTGATTGAAAAGAAATGAAATTGATTGGTCATTGATTGGACGGTATGATTTGTGACGTCAAGGGGACGGAGACTGCGAGTCATCAATTCTATTCATCATTTTAATAGCTCTAAATCAATTGGTGACACTTTTTGCTAAAGATTTAATTTGTTTCCCTTAATAGCTTTGATTGATGTTAAATTACGTTCTAGATGCGTTTTCTTCATTATTTCTCATCCAATTGTTGCAAAAATGTGTGAAAACTTGTATAATGGTTTTTTACATATTCAATGAAAATTTTAGAGCTTTTGAGAAGGTCTTATTTTTCAAGTATTCTCCTTCGGGTTATTCTTACGGGAATTTTTCAACCTTTCCAATTCATTTCCGGAAAAAACGTTGAATCGATTCTTCTGAAAAACAATCCCAACCTTTTCTGGTATAACACCAATGTGTAGAAAAAGTTTCAAGTTGATGGTTTTTTCGTGACCTGCATGAGGCGTACAAAATTACAATCAAGAAAGAAAAATGGAAAAAAAAAAAGCTCAATTTTTTCAGTAAATAGAATGGAAGTCTTCGCTACACTCGTCCAACAATAATTTGATAGGCCTAATCGACCAATTAACAAATAATTGGCAGCAGCCCTAGCCCTTGACGTAATTTTTTCAGTTTTCAAGATTAGGCCCTACTGACTATCGTTGAATTTAATTGTCAATAAAGTGACACATTTTCTTCTTTATTTATAAATACTGAATAACTTACTTTGCTAGGAGTTAATCCAATGTGGTACACAAGTTTTGGGTCGTGTTCCAACTCTACCAACAAGTGTTGTTGCTGCTGTAACGTTAGCGCACCCTTAAAAGCTCGAGCCATGAGACGTTTTGCTTCTACCCCCTCACTGTTTGACACACACATAGTAACATCATAGGCTGGCTTGTGTTCGGACACCTCGCACATGTTCAACCACACCATCTAATGAACAAACAAACAAAAAACAACATGAACGTCTGTTGGAGTTCAACTCTTGCCATGCTTATTAGAATTCCACTCATTTAGAATGTGACAATGATTACTGTTTACTCAACCACACAACTAACATAAGAATTATTTGAGGGTACAAATGAACAGGAGAAAAATTGAAGATGATAACCAACATGCGATTGCGACCATATGGATTGCGCTGTCGACAATGTATGCAATTGCTACGAAATTCAAAAGAGCAACAGTGTAAAATATCTCGGTATAATGATGGAGTCACCTACGATGGAATGAGCACATCAATTCCTGTGTAAAAAGAACTCTTTATTTATTGTATATATTTTATAGACTACGGAATGTGATGATGAGAACTTTGCTGCTACAGGTGTATAATGCCCTTGTCCATTCAATCTACCAATACGGCATAATTGGATGGGGTGGAGCATACGATACGTATCTTCAACCTCTTATTATTATCCAAAAGATACTACTTAAAGTTATTCTTAAAAAGCACTATCAGTTCCCCTCCACATTAATTTTCAAAGAATGTAAGATATTGGGCATAAAACAGATTTTTCTGAAGGAAATCTTGGTTAATACGTATAAACATTTCGACAAATATAAAGTAATTACTATACCACCTACCCACATCACCAGATTAAATAACATGTCCACTTTTCCATTCACTGTGAGTATACCTAAAATGAATAAACTCTTATGCCAGAAACAGGCTGATTACCTGGGTCCATATGTATACAATAAATTACCATTAGATATTAGAAAATGTAGTACTCGTTTAAAAAGGCACTCAGCAGGTGGCTAGAAATCACTGAAAATTCCTATATATTGAAACTGATGGATTTTTAAAACTTTAATAGCTGTGTTTTTTTTTGTTTTTTTTTGTTTGTTTGTTTGTTTGTTTTTGCTGTAGGTGTGTAGGTGTGTCGAAAGGTTTATACGCTTTGATTTGATTGGGATTTCCTCGGAGGTGTTTGTTTTGTGTTCAATATTGTAATAGTGGCCGATACATTATTTTTTGCATTTGTTTTTCTTTTTTTAGGTTTAATCATATATAAGTTATATAGTTTTTGTACCGACTTACTCTTATTATATTTTTATAGGACAGCACGCACACAAGACTTTGTCTTACGCGGGCTTCTTGTTTTGGTTTATTATATGAAAATGTGAAAGTGTTACAAATTCAGAGGTACAAAACATGAATAAAATGATTTAAAAATTGAATTGAATTGAATTGAACACACATGCTTTCTGCGGGACGCAAATCGACACCCGAAAGTACTTACTCCTAATCTAGAAGCATCTACCAATGTAATTTAAGAAAATAAGTACATTTACTAGGTACAGTGAAACCTCTATGCACGTTCCCGGATCCATCGTTTTCCTGCTTGTATCATCCATTTCTACCCCTCTTCCATTTAATCAATGTTAAATTTTCCTGGATGGATCGTTTTCCTGCATGGATGGTTTTATTTTTCTGGTCCCTTGGAAAACGATGGATAGAGGTTTCACTGTACTTCATAAAGTACAATTACTATCTATCTATGTATTACTAAATTAGTAAATACCTTCTTCATGATGAGTTACGAGATTCATATTTACCTCATCATCGCAACTGTGCAAAGGTGGTGCAAGCCGTAAGAATTCGGGCTTGTAGCACAGCTCGACAATTGGGTTTGGACCTCCGAGCAGCAATTCACAAGTTTTTTGTATTACATCTGGTTCGGGCGGTGAACTGGAAAGAAAGAAACAATGTAGCCTACTTTTATGTAACGAAAATAATTAGATAAGCGTAAGCAGACTCAATTTCATCGTACTTGCAAAACAAATGCTTTTTGTTTGAACCTTCGTTTACGCTCCACACTTCAACCGGAAATTCAAATAGTGATGAAACTTGGCATGAGCATATGTGATTATCTACCTAGATACTGCTCAGTTTTGGGTGCATTTGGTTGGTCCATTCATGAGAAAACCCATTTTCAAATCTTAAAAAATCCATGCAAAGAAAATCTTGCCAAGTATATTGGTTTTAAACTATACAATAGGCAGCCTTCCAAATGAAATCAGAAAGATTGAATAGACAAATAAATTCAAAATTGAACCAGCGCGATAGATTTAACTTCAAGGTCGTGATTACATTGATCAACAACATGAGAAACTTTCCAAATCTTCAAATTAAATAATAAAACATAGTAGTACTCATAACAATCGAGTATTTCTCCTTCCTTATTCATTTATCATCTCATTTCCTCAGTCTCAGTTATATTATAAACATTTGCGACATTTAGGTATTACTGTAACTTAATACTTCACTGTTTATAAACAACACAAGGCCAACAATATTCTTCAGCAAATTGTTATAACAATTATTTGAAATATAATATAATACATACATTTATTAATCAATCAATAAGTCCATAATTAATTGAAGGGGGGGTAAAGTGCAAAACTTAATTCTCACCATTGGGCCGTCTCATTATGTTATGACAGAAAATGCCGCTTAGAAATAAATAACTATTCTAAATATTTATAAAGAAATATTTTTTAAAAATAGGCTGTGTCAGAACGCTCAATATTCGTAGAGTATGATTTTATTTTGTTCAGTATTGTGCAAACGTCTGTCGTCTGACGTCTGTGTTGACCGGAAGCAAGCTAGCTACCAACAGCAAGTCGGAGTCTAGTTGTCTACTTTGTAGCTGTCAAGTGAGTTGTATTTTGTCCTAATCAGTCGTAATTAGTCGTAATCCTTAGATATTGTTCAATATGACGTTTCATTTACGTAACAGCTATAAACAATTGTTCGCTTTTTCACTTTTATGATACAAATTTGTTATTACATGCTTCATCAGTTCATTGACCAATTATGGATAACCAAAGTACGTACTGTTAACACGGTTAATTAGGCAATTTGAAAACTTCTCCAGATGATGCAGTAAAACCTATGTGTATATTCCAGAAATGTCAGAAAATCTTTCTCTTATCTTATGCACTACACAAGAAGGAATCACCACTCGATTACCTTTTCCTAAGGCCACCCAAGAATTAATCCAATACACGAACTGTCGGTAAGCTAAATGACGCCATAAATTATTAGGCACTGGTTCGATTCCATACTCCTTCTTTTTTTGCCTATCATTAGTAATGAGCATTAGATGATGCCATAAAATATTCAAGCAGTCAACAGATGAAATATTATTTCTGAAAGTAGCTTCTTCAGTAATGCACTCGTGATGATCTTTCTTCACTATTTTAACTGAATTTATTTCAAGGCAACACACACTTTCAATGTCTGTCGTCATAATCCCGCACATACCACATTCACACTAAATATTATTTCCACTTCTGTCGTGGAGACTTGACATTTCCATCTCCTTTAGAACTCTGGCTTCTTCGACTTCCTCGAGTTCTTCGTCGGTATACTCAGGCTCAAATTGATAGGATAGGAACCCAGCCATGTATATAACTATATTGTATTTGTATTTGTAAACATTCTTGCAGATGTGCTAGATGCACGGTGGCAAGATATTGTTTCAATGGAAAAAAAAAATTTGAAAGGAAAACAAACATTCAAAAACAAACACGTTAACTAAAAAAGCGCCTCTCACTCGAAAAGCTCCTGAAATTGAACTGGCTTGGTAAATATTAGATAATAATAATGTATCCTGTTATCTATATATGAGATTATAACTACTGTCACTCGTAAGAGTCACGCCTTTATTAAAAGTTTCCAACACTTACCCTCTCTCTGTCACAATAGAAATATGAGTGGTCGACAGTCTTGACAGCTCAAGGTTATTGCTAAGAGCTGGGACAGTACAATCAATATTGCAACAATATAGCAACACGCCATGCAAATTAATCAATTATAATTATATGGCGGGAATAAGTAACTATGTTATACATATCAAACGAAAGATGACATTCGAGCGCAGATATTTTGTGGGAACACTTTTTCTCTACCTATCTTAGTTCTTCTAAGTTCCTAGCTCAAAAAAGCGTCACATGTTATTTTCCATAAGAGAGATTTTCGTTAGGCCCGGTCGAAAATTATCGATTTTTCACGTTTTTTTCTCCCATGTCAAATGGGGTAAAAAAAATTGCAAGGGCGTTTTCTGTCATAACATAATGAGACTGACCAATGGTGAGAATTAAGTTTTGCACTTTACCCCCCCTTTAAACATATGGTAGGCCTAGACCGTAACAGTGCAGCAGATCCATCCTCTCTCTGTATCTGTGCTACAGAAAAATGAATTTTATATGTGGGGCTATACTTGCAGTCACATTAAATTTTTTTTTTTTACGAAATTTGAATACCGTATATATTCAAACAAAATCACGCACATTAGGCCTAACCAGCTATTTTTTTTCATGAAATGGACGTAGAGTGCGTACGTACATTGTCTGCTAATTTTAGTATATATTATGCAAGTAATTTGCTTTGGGACGCATTTTACATTTTCAATGTTAATTGTTCGTCCACTTTATGCGACCGTAAGTGTACAAAAGTATATATAGGCTTTAAATGCAAGTCTTTGCTAAACTCAGACTTGTATGGAACATGAATTACAAATAAATTAAGGTTACCATTTGATCACGAATTTTTAAATGGTACCAAAATGCCATCTTGAAAATAAATCGAAAAATCTAGAGTAGGGGCCCGACCATTCGATATTGAATCGAAAATTGATCAAAATTATTAGAGCTGTGCAAAACTCGAAATTTTCAAGCGAAAACTCGAAATACTTTCGGGTCTCAAACTATTTCAAGCAAGCGAGCGAGAGTGGAAAAATAAACTTTGATATACAGTGTCTGAAACTTGTGAAAAAGTTTCGTCTCTTCATTTCTCCCTTTGATTTCGAGTATAAACTTGCTGAATTATCATAACGCGCATCATCATCTTACACTGTCAGTGGCACTGGACAGTGGACTGACTCAGAGTGAGAAGTGCTGAGTCGTAGTTACCACCAGACACGCACACGTGTCTCTCTCTCTTCCTCAGTTCCTCCATCTCCAGAACACATACACACTTTGTCAAGGACAGATCAAAACGTCAAGCTACTCGGGACGGCCGAGGGCCAATGGAACGATTTCTGTCTGCGAAGCTAGTAGAGTAGCTTCTATCAACTTATCAAAAGTAGTTTCGCCCGGTCACATAGCTTTCTCTCGTACGCAATACGAAATTGCCGTAATTCTAATCAGGGAAAGTGATGATTTTCGAGGATAAGGACGTGTTTGGTTAATCCGAATTTATATAAATCGAAATCATTTTTTGGGGGTCCCTTCCATTTCAGATTTTGGGTTCATGTGAGTCGATTTAGCGAGATCTCAGTTTTTAGGTGATAACGTTTGAACGGTATGAGATATTGAAATTTTAATACGCGATAAATACAGATGATTAGAATACCTTCTAGACGTTATAAGTTATAACTATTTAAGTCATGTCGCATAACTGTCAAGCTTATACAGCTAAAAACACTTTTTTAGCTGTGTACATACGCTTGGCAGTTATGCGTCACGACTTGAATAGTTATAACTTATATCGTCTAGAAGGTATTCTAATCATCTGTATTTCTCGCGTATTAGAATTTCGATCTCCATTTAAAAGTTATCACCAAAAAACTGATATTTCGATGAATTGACTCCCATGGACTCTTAACGTGGGTTTGAGCTCGTTTGCTCAAACTAAGATAGTGCTCTAACTCGCTCAAAAAAAGTCAAATTCGCTCGAACTCAAAAATCTCTGCTCGCACAGCCCTAAAAATTATCAACATTTGTTAGGTGTGAATCATGTCTTTTTAGCAGTAATGTAGCCAAATCATTTTGCGACATGCGGTGAGAATTTCCCTTCATCTTGACACACACACTTCAAGCAACAACAAACGACGACTGACCTTGGGCTAGAATGCGCGTACAATGGTTACTATGGTGATTTGATAGGAAAGTCGACAGTCGGCCATTCATTTATTCGATACATACTGAATTCATATTCGATATCAAAATGATCAACATTGAAAGGATTTATTTTGGTATCGATCCAAACCCCGATATTGAATATCGAAATCAACCGGCACCCCTAAAATAATCACATTGTTTATTATGGACTTGGCCTAAATTCCCTGGTTTCTGGGAGACGATGAAACCATTTTTCATACCTAAATGAGGCTAACTTTGTGTCGGGGTCAGCCAGTACTACAGAGATGGCCGATCTACTAGTGTGGGGTAATTCAGATTGACGTTCAGCCAAAGCTAGTTGAAGTGCAGTTATATCAGCGTAATGAGAGCTGGCAGGGTCACTTTCAATAACAGACTTGGCAGACTTCTTCATCATCTGAAATTTAATAATAACAATATACTGTATTGTCATGTACAATAAAGCTAGGACCTACCTTGACTAGAGAAAGAACATGCTACAAATATATAATTCAAGCTCAATAGTCAATAGTAATAAAATTAATCAAAAGGACATTTTTAAAATCCACAGTTTGATTTTAAACTAAGAATACTTTACCAGAGGAATTTAGGCCCATCAATAAACTCCCAATATATGAGAAAGTTCTAGAAAAGGTAATTTACGAACAACTGAAAGACCACTTTACGAGGAACAACTTGCTACATAATAATCAGTCCGGTTTCCGGAACAATCACTCATGTGAAACTGCATTGCAATTTGTTATAGACAAGTGGTTAGCAGAATTAGGAAAGGGAAGAGACAGAATTATAATAGCGCTCTTTTCAGATTTCAAAAGGGCCTTTGAAACTATTGATAGAAAAATATTATTAGAAAAATTATGGAAATATGGGATAAGAGGTACTGCATATCAATGGTTTGTGAGCTATCTTGAAAAAAGAACTCAATGTACAATTTATGATGATACTAAGTCTGAACGAATAGATAATAATTATGGTGTTCCACAAGGATCCGTACTGGGGCCCTACCTGTTTATAATTTACATCAACGATATTTTTGAAATCACATGTAACTCGAATATCTTTATAAAACTGTTTGCAGATGACACCCTGTTATCCTTAGCAGGGGATAATGTCATTGAAGCTACTAGAATAGTCAATGAAAGCTTAAGACTTTTAGTAGACTGGCTGAGGATGAACAAACTCAAACTAAATGTCAGTAAAACAAAGTGCATGTTAATAACAGCAACTAATAATGTAAAAAATAAAATATTGAATGAATTTGAAGACCTACCTAATATACAGGTGGACAATGCAGTTATAGAATATGTTCATGAGATGAAATATTTAGGGGTAATTATAGACCAACACTTGAGTTTTAACAGTAACATTGAATATATAACTAAAAAGATGGGGAAAAAATTGGATTCCTATCGAGGGCTGGAAAATCATTATCACAATGTACACGAATGTTAATATTTAAAACAATAGTGCTACCACATGTTGATTACTGTAGTACATTGCTGTGGAATGCAAGTGATTATAATATAGACAAGCTGCAAAAGCTTCAAAACAAAGCGCTGAGGGTCGTCCTCCAGTGTGACCGTTACTTACCTGTTCGTGTATTATTAGAGCGTACTGACATGTTGACAATTAGACAGAGAGTTGCACTTAATGTACTTACTTTTATATACAAGTTAGAAAAGGGAGAACTCCCAGGTTATCTGAATGAAAAAGAAGGGAACAAAGGAGACCATATAATGCACATGAGGAATGATCATCGCATTAAGGTACAAAGAAAGAACACGCTAAAAGAATTACAATCAATATTCTATAGTGGTTTCAGGCTTTATAATGAATTGGATGTTGCTATTGTAAATTCTATTGATATTAATGTGTTTAAAAATGAATGTATAGTATTTGTTAAAAATAAGTTTCCTCTCTAGGTGATCCAATGTCTGTGTCAGTATGTATGAATGTAATGGAAGTAGCAGGACTGCTAAATAAATAAATAAATAAAATAAATAAAATAAATCAACAATATATCAATAGATATGAAACTGAAAATACTTCCACAGCTTTATGAACACTTACCTCTTTCGTTGGATTTGTAATAAGCTGACTTATAAACATACTCTCCACTTCGGAGAGTCTAGGAAGTTGTCCTATGTACTCCAGTTTCCGTGCAGATCCCTTTTCGGTCTCTTCAGGTGGATTCTATAAACGGCAGAAATATTTATTTAAATACAAAAAATCCTGGCTATATTGTAAAGTAGTCTAGAAACTTGTATGTTGGTCATAGAAATAATTAAATGCTGATAGCGTACAGTAGTTTAAAAGTATCCTACACTTACTAGCAAGTTTATGAAAGCTGTTGCAAATGGGTTAATTGTCATTTGCTCTTCTTTGTAAAGGTCATAAAGAAGAACAACAGCTACTAGACGCTGAGATGGTTTTGGGAGCAAATCCCGGTGCTGTAATAGCATGATGATTGCACATCCCACTGTGAAAACACATGCAAAAATTTAAAAATTAAATTACTCAGTTATTTCCGGAATATAAGTGAAGAAAATCTATCGTTTTGCAATCCATTTTAACAATTTTGTTTTGTAATAAATATAGCAATACAGTAATAGAGAAACAGATAATCTAATAGAGAAATGGATAATGTAATATAGCGGCACATAATAATGTGCCTATGGAAACCGAAAACTGGGACTAAAGTTTAGCTGTAGGCGAAAGGCACTGATCTCTATTACATGGATAGATTATGCGGTGAGAGAAGAGTGAAGTCAGGTAGAAGAGCACTAGGCCTAATATATATGCCAATGATGTCTCAACTGGACCATGGGTACTGACTGATCTTAGACATGGAGGTAGCCATGGTGTTGTCCGCCACATGGTCGGACTACCCACAATCAGTGAGCTTTGATCAACCAATGGCTTAAGCATCAACATCAGCGTGCAAGGCTGCTGTCAGATTGCCGTAGAAATTCTACAGACAAATCTGTAATGGGCTGTAATGTAATTTTGCTGACCATTTCTGGTATTCTAGTCATCATTTCCAGCCCTAATAAAAAGTATCGGTGACAATCCCTGTTTCAACTGCAGTATCATTAAAAATAAAATCTGCTCATAGGTTGGTTTATGGGTGACGTAAGCACGGAATGGTAAGATGGTCGACGGGTTGGCTCCACTTAATACCCAGTATCCAGCAGTACTCTAGCTCCATTGATCAGTGATATACACTTCCTGAGGTGGCTTCACTTGCTCTGGCAGTTCACTACTATACGCTAGATCCATGTAATAGACATCAACTTGGCGAAAGGTCATCCAAGTTGAGCTTTAAATTTACACATTTGCCTATAATCACTATCAAGTTTGGGCTTACAGCTACGCTCTATGCACAAAAGCCGCAATCCCAATGTATATCAATTTTTTATGAATCTGTTAACCCTGTATTTGCAATCTAGGAACCTGAAATTTCTAAAAAATAATTAAAACACCATCGTACGATTTTCTTCTCAATTCCGAACTAGTACAGTACTGACTAACCAAGTGGAACCAATTCCAGGTTGAGCATGCATCTTGTGACCAAGTGAACTTAGAACTACCGGTAGGCCTACCTCAAAACATATTCCGGCCTGTGAGTGTAGAAATGATTTATTCCCAAAGACTAGAGAGTGCCAAGGCCTAAGTGCTTTGAACTTGAACTTTTACACCAAAGCCAGAAAAATGAACTAAGTAGGCACTACATATTTTTAGAAATAACCTGAACATAAAAAGTCTATTCAAAAGTGATGTACATGGCCCACTCAGTTCTCAAACTCTTTAAACAAGACCTAATCTCTGACTTATAAACTTACTAAGCAGTTTCATAGTGTCTGCTAATGGTACGGTCTATAATAATAATATTTATTTGATAGCTCAGAAGCCAATTTTTCACACATTTCATCACAAACAATTCAGATAAAATTTAAAATTAACCCAAGCACCGTTAATATATTGTGGTATACAAAAGTGCAGTACCGGTATATTAATATTGAAAGTATATCATTCTTATAAAAATACCAAACGTCTGCTTCTCTTTCACTGTTGTCAAATCTTTGAAAATTGACGATTGAGAGTTTTGATCTCGACTTTTCAAGAATACTCAAGTGTAGGCCAATCTGAATGTTTTCATTGATTCATTTATTTATTTATTTATTTATGAACTACAGGAAAACACAAACATTACCCACAAATCATAAAATCTGAATTTGGTACCGAGTAACACAAAATTACTCACAACAATACTCAAAAAGATATAAAAATACTCGGTACCATCCCTAATTTTGTAAAAAATTTCCTAAAAATTGTGTTTTTGAATAAAAAAACATTAAACTTTTTCAAAAACCACACCTGGCAACACAAATTACCACCAAAACATGAAAAAACAGGTAAAAGCTCCGTTCCGCCCGCCTGCGGTACATGCAACCTGACCTACCTAACCTAAATCACTACATAGGTCATCCCAAAACATGGCTGAGTATACGTGATATCAGGAAACCGCCACATTAAAGTAAGTCGCAAACACACACAACATAACAATTATAAACTTAAGGTTACTCCAAAAAACACTTCAAACCACAAACTACAGGAAAACAAACATTAGCCACAAATCATAAAATCTGAATTTGGTACCGAGTACCACAAAATTACCATAAATTGGATTGGAATGATAAATGAAATGATGGGAAGATTAGATGAAAGTTCATTTTATTATTTGTTTCCGGATAGTAAGTCATGACCTATTGTTAAGGATCAGTAAACCTAAACGACAGAGAGAAACCACAAAAAAATCCGTCAGTATATGGTCGACCATGGCGGGAATCAAATCTAGGTCTCAAGTTCTTGAATACCGTTAACGATTCAGCGTTCGAGCCAAAATGCTAGGCCATCTGTCTCACTTAGATCCGAATATTATTCATCTGGCTACGTGCAGGTAATTTGAAATGAAGCCAACTGTTTGGCCACTACAAATTCAATGCCTTTAGGCCATAGGGTCTATACCATAGAGTCTATAGGGTACCATAGGGTTCATAGGGTCTATACCATAGGGCAGGGGTGCCCAGACTTTCTGGAAGAAAGATCTACTTCTTCATCAAAAAATAAATTCATGATCGACCAAGCTATATTATTGTTTTCCTCAAAACTAAGGGGTGAGTGTGTGAAAGACTACCTATAAAAAATTCACCTGAACAAATAAGACACATCATACAAAATTGATCAATAGCTTTTCAATTCGATGTGTGGTTAATATTATTCACGATTTGCACTGCATATTATCCGTTAATTTGGGATAATCTGGCGAATATATCACACTCCACAGAACGGAAACAACCACTACGAACTGAAAATAAAACCATTCTTGAAAAATATGCTGGGCTAATAGTAGGTGGAAAGAGGTAGGGTCAAGTTCTTGTAAAGTTGACATTCAACACTCAAAGCAGAGCAAGTATATTTTCTCAGTACTAGCAGACGAAGAGTAGCCAGGTACTATTTTCTGAGAACTTATCACCCACAACGTTGAGAATTAGTAAATTCTATCAAGATTTGGTCGAAAATCAACATATCGGAAACTAAAGGTTTCAAAGATTTTTGAGTGAAGTATATATTGATATAGGCCCCCCTACCGGTATTCTAATGTAATTTCTAATACAAAATTGTATACCGGTACTAGATTGAGATCTAGTAAATCTAGATCTTGAGTGGATCGACTAGAAAAGACCGACGATCAACCAGTCGATCGTGATTAACGGTACTGGGCACCCCTGCCATAGGGTCTAGGCCTAGCCTACCTAATGTATCTTTATTCAGACTCTGTCTTACCGGTACATTATAAGATTGCAAAAACACAGAATAAAAATCAATTAATTAAAATGTAAAAAAAATTATCGATAACAACATTTTAGAGAATAACAAAATAAATATAATTTGACTAGGTTTGAATAAGAAAATGTAGAAAAAAGAAACCTTTAACGCTAACAATCTGTAACTAGGCCTAGACCTAGGGCCAAGTAGGTCTAGATAATATTACCTTTGAAATGATCTTGCTTGGTGAAACATTGTTTCGCTTGTGAAGAAATATACTCGAAGGTATGATTTTCAGTGCTTTCTTCGCTCAATAAACTAAGAAAGAAGAAGTGCACATACATTAAGACTTTTAGGTTATGGGTGAGAGGAGTTACAATACACAATGTAGGTCAACGTGAGACGAATAAACATATTCAATATTCTTACCTTAAAAGAGATGATATATCTTTTACTGAAAGTGCCATTTTGATGATAAAGACTAACTCAACGTGAACAACTTTAATTTACACGAAAATTTGTAGAACCATTTACCCGCCGGCAAACACCATTTTATTTTATTTCGCTTCACTGAAACACGATGTAGTGATACCAACCTATTTTATCATAATATAAAGCATACCGTAGGTATATACTAATGTCTTTGATATAAAGCTTCATATTATGATAAAATAGGTTGGTGTTGCTCCAGCGTGACAGCAATCCACCGCCTGCCTCCCACGTCTTACTATAAATACGCGGAGTTATTCAACTAGAAATTTCGGAAAATGACCTGTAAAATAAAATGTAGGCCTATATTATTATTAATCCTGTTTTTAATTGATTTTAGATGAATGCCCACAGACGGAAACAACGTTTCATTATTTTTCAATCCATCATGGATACCGAAAAATGGGTTTGAAAAAAGTTTGCCCCAAAACAATTTTGATAGAAAATTGGATATCTCCTAACAAAAATTGGTATTTTATCAAAATATCAATATTTCATAAGAATACCGGAAATATTGAGTAAACACATAAGGAGTTTTCTCAAATATAGTAGCAAGCTTACTATAAGGTGACTAGAAGTCGAAGGCTTTTCCCAAGATTGTCTTTATTTCAAACTTCCTCTCACTGTGTACCAAGAAATCCTCTCGCAACCATCAAATGTCCCGGTTTTATGAAATCAGAAGAAATGTATAACTGGGCATTGTTTGAATTCTCCATTCTCCATTTGATAACATTTGTGATCGATTAATCTCTTAATCAATCCTGGAATTAGTAGATCATACTTTTTTATTCATTTTTTGTTCCAGTTTCATTCGAACTTCTTTTAGAAATGAAATATTCTCTTCCGAGTGTGGTTACCTTATAAATTATGATCCCATAGATATCATGAAGAAGTTGCACTACTCTACTATAATGTGATGTCTTGAATAGACATCATATTATAGTAGAGTAGTGTAACTTCTTCATGATATCTATGGGATCATAATTTATAAGGTAACCACACTCGGAAGAGAATATTTCATTTCTGTTATTTCTCTGTTATTTCTCATTTTACGAGTAAAATGTTTAATATGTTCAAGTTTGTGTAATAAGTGGTACAATAACACATGAAGTTACATCATGTTCACTCTATGTAGTATGTTAATACTTGCCTATAGACAAGTCTCATCAAAGGCTTTGTAGGATATTTAGTAGCAGAGTTCCTGATTTTATAATTTGTACTAAAAATGTGTGAATAAAAAAACAAAAAAAAACACATACTGCCCGACTCTATTTTAAAATCATCTAAATCTTACAACCGGGGGGTCTATCACCAAACCTCCAATTCCACTACCTCACCAGCAGTCACTCAGAGTTCAACTAGACAAGCTTGTTCCAGGGTTCAGCAATCGTCTCTCGGGCCACAAGTTGAATGGGTGACCGCTTGGGATGGTCCGGTCGCAAGCTCATCAACTCGCCAAGTTGATACCTCTGAGAATACCTCTGAGTTGTGCCGGCCGATCACCAAAAGCGTGACTAAACTCATGATCAACAACACGACCAGCTCATGATGTGCTTCCCTGACCGAATGAAGTCCCTTATCCAATCAGAAGGGGTTTCACATCACCCGATCAAATCAGCACCGATTTTAACTGACGAACGACTATCATTGCATAGCTGGATTTCTCGATTTTAGTACTAGACGACGCACGGAATCTACAGGTTTCATTCGAGTGCTGACCACCGACCGAGTTAGAACTGTCCTGAAGATGGCGGAGCAAATTCCGCCGAAACGTCGACACGAAGAAACTGAACATAGTGGCATTACCGCAAAATTTGTACTACCATATAGGCCTATATATATATATATATATATATATATATATATATATATATATATATATATATATATATATATTTTTAGTATATACATATATTATATATTAATATATATATATATTTATTTTATAAAAGACTATAGACGTATAATAAACCCACCAAAAACAAAAACTTGTAAAAAATAGGGAGCCAAACCTTTCTCGTTCAAACACTTTGGCATATAAAAGTAGTAATATAAAAAGGTTTGCCAAGTTAAGGCTTATTATTGAAGTAAATAGTGTGTTTTATGTAGAAATATCTTGGGGCTATATAGGATGTGACTGATGAATGATGATTATTATAGCTAGGACCAATTTATTTCCACAAAATGGAATAAAATATGTAGGCAAAACAAATTATATCAATGTTAGTTTTATGCTACTTAAAAAATGAACGAATTGAGTTTAATTTTTATTTAGAAGCTGAAATTATTGACACTAATTAAAAGAAAAGAAAAACTTGTCTCATTGCCCAACTCTGCCATCTATAGTGTGCACAATGTAATAATGCATAATTATGATAAATTCATTCATCTGCTATGGAATGAATGAATGCATATTTCATTTACAACTTTAGGATATAACAATACTGAGTAAGGATTGAGTTAGGCAATGAGCCAAGTTTTTTCTTTTCTTTAAATTAATATCAATAATTTCAGCTTCTAAATAAAAATTGTATTGTATTGTATTGTATTTTATCAGCTGTTGTAGTACATTTTTCAATGTGTAAACATTGTCATCGGATAATATTACTAATAGCAGAGTAGTATAGTAAAAAGCAAGGAACTTTAACTTAAATAAGAACTAACATCACTTAACATATATGTCTAACCAAGCACGCCCTAACCTAATCATCTCTACCATAAAATTCCTCTAAATTATAAAACTCTTCTTGGAGGAGGAAGATCTTGAGGTTTTTCTTGAATACATCCCTGCTTGCAATGCATCTCAGTCGTAGTGGAAGGCTATTCATGATCTTCACGCCAACATTGAGCAGGTCGTAATCCATGATACGAAGCCTATGATGTCCCATCTGCAGTTTACCTGCTCCTCTTGTTTCATGCGAGTGAGTGTCACATCTTCTATGAAATAAGTCGGCATTGTCTCTGACAAACAGTGCGACAGCCAGGATGTGCAAACTAGGCAACGTTAATATAGACAGTTGCTTAAACTGCCCTCAACATGAAGCAGTTCTTCGAAGGGACAGCATATTCCGTATTGCTCTCTTTTGCACTATGAAGACTTGCCTGGCTCCTGGTGACGCTCCCCAAAAAGCTACACCATAGTTCATAACAGACTGAAATTGACTGAAGTAAGCTATTCTTGATATTTCCATTTCGCACTGTCGGGTCAGGGCCCTGAGAGCATAGCATACTTTTGCTAGCTTCAGGCTGATGTTATAAGCATGGCAGTCCCACTTGAAACGATAGTCTACGGTTAATCCTAAGAACTTCGAATCCTTCACTACTTGTACCGGACACTCAATAATCTCCTCGGTCCCTCGTGCAGTAGAATTCAATGCCATTGTTTTGTCGTAGTTTAATTTCATTTTATTTGGAATAAACCAGTTATGCAAGTCTGTTAGGGTCATTCTCATTTTCTCTTCTAGACCAGCTCTACTTCTTGCTTCTACAATGACTGTCGTATCGTCGGCAAATTGTACGACAACTCCATTTCTTTTTAGGCTTTCTGCTAAGTCGTTTACATAAAGTGTAAATAACACTGGTCCAAGTATCGAGCCTTGTGGCACCCCATGCTGAACTATTTCCCAATCTGAATGTGCACGACCAGTAAGCTGGACTCTTTGTTTACGATTTTTGAGGTATGACTCGAACCATGCTGCAGATGTACCGTTTATTCCATAGGCTTTCAACTTCACAAGCATGAGCTTTGCATCCAAGGTGTCAAATGCCTTTGACAAATCACATAAAATGGTTCCTACCTTCTTCCTTTGATCCATTGACTCACCTACTGAGTTTATCATTTCAAAGATTGCCGTCATGGTTGATCGCCTCGTGCGAAACCCGTGTTGATGATCACTAATTAATTCATTGTTGTCAATATATAATTGAAGTCTTTTCAAAGCCAATTTTTCGTGAATTTTAGAGAACGCTATCAGTAGTGAAACCGGCCTATAATTTGTCATTGAGGTTGGGTCACCTTTTTTGTAGAACAGACGGACAACTGCATACTTCTGTCACTCAGGAAATACACCATTTGCAAAGGAGTTTTATATTAAACCCAATTCGTTCATTTTTTAAGTAGCATACAACTAATATTGATATAATTTGTTTTGCCTACATATTTTATTTCATTTTGTGGAAATAAATTGGTCCTAGCTATAATAATCATCAGTCACATCCTATATAGCCCCAAGGTATTTCTACATAAAACACACTATTTACTTGAGTAATAAGCCATAACTTGGCAAACCTTTTTATATCACTACTTTTATATGCCAAAGTGTTTTAATGGGGAGGGTTTGGCTCCCTTTTTTTAAAAGTTTTTGTTTTTGGTGGGATATCACCACTTTTTGTGGTTCATTTTTAATTGAGGCAATTTTACGAAAAGAATCAAGGTAGTTACCGAAAAATAAACTTTTAATAATAATACTATGACACACAATTTGATATATATATATATATATATATATATATATATATATATATATATATATATATATATATATATATATATATATATATATATAAATACATTATATTATTAATTCAATATTTGAATGAATCAAATGATAATTGTTTATTGCAATTTAAAAATTCTCCTTATAATCTTCCGAGTATTTATTTAGTTCCATAGTTGGGCATCCGTCCATTAGTCATTCATCAGTTATTATTCAGCCATTTGTATCATGACTTTGGTCCGTTTCAATATCATTAATGCAATGTTTTTTTTTTACATATTTGCATAATCATTTATCGCGTATGATGTGATTTTCTGAGAATAAGTACATACAAGTCTTTGGCATAATTATTAGACTCGTGCATCGTCACTGCATATGCATTCAGTCGCTTTTTGACACTCTAATATCAGTGTTTCGAAACAGTCTTACTGGCTGTGACTGTGAACGTTCATTATTGTGTAATCCAAATAGTTTATGTATTTTTAAAGATATTTCAATCAATACTTATTATTTCAACTACGAAATTTCAAACAATTTCTGAATTCTGAGATATTTTGTTGACAAAAGCGTACTGTTCAATAAAAAAACTGTCACTGACAGTATAATTGACTCTTAGATATTAGCTATTGTCATAAATAAATTAAATGAATTATATCACAGGTCTGTTGAATGTAGTAGCTTCTTTCAATTTAAGTCAAAGAAGCTTAGCTGAAATTATCTTATGAATCTCAATTAATTTTCAAATGATATGACATTACTTCCTATAAAACCAAATAATTACGATTATAACACACCCAATCATCCATAACTATTGATCAATTCAATTACTGAAAATTTTAACCAAATCGGTTGTTTAGTGTATTTTAAAATAAATAAAACCATTAGAATTAGCCCTAAAATGTCATTATTTCCGGTTTCATAAATCATTTCAGGTTGAAACGTACAAAAGGCACATCTTATGGATGCACACATTCCCTGAAAATTTCAGAACAATTGGTTGTTTCGTTTGGGCTGTAGCAAATATCTTAGACAGACGCCGTAAGAAAACGAAGACGGAGAAGAAACGGAAAAACAGCACTTTTCACAGCCTTATAACTTCTATCTGTTTTGTCCGAACGAACTGAAAATTGGTATGCCGTGTTGTGTGCATTGCCCCATTGCATTGCAACAAACCAGAGTATTCCAAGATGTGTAGTTTCGGAGATACAGTATGCTCAAAACATCATTTAAGTACTTCGTGTAAACAGTGTAGCAGGCTGCGCGACGAGGTACTTGGCTCCCGTCGAGCTACCGCTCAACTAGATATATTGTTGCCAATTCCAATAAAAATCAGATTTATTAATTCTCATAATAAAAATCAGACCAACATTATGAAATTGAGAATGAAAAACAGAGAACTCAATGAAACTTTCACTTGGAGAAACTTGAGTGATGATAAGACAAATATAATCATTACTCCCCTAATCAATCAACAAACAAAATTTTTAGGTGGCTATTAATAAGATTATTTTTTTATTGAAGTAAAACATATACATTATCTCTTACACTGTAAAGTCAACATTCCAGCCTCGTGTTCTTTGTTAGTTATAACAAACAAATAATATTTCCAAATTGAAAGTTTAAACACAACAGTAAAGTAAATAATAATTTGGCACATGAGATGATAATGCTGTGTAACTAAACTACATACTTTAAATCGATACCATACAAAAGTGGCAATCGTATCCCTCGCACCTTGAACATTGGCAGGAAGTGATTGTGATTCAAGGGTTGCCATAGTTGATCACATTTATAAAAAGAACAGCCTGTCTTCAAGCTGGAATCCCGTAACAGGCAAGCCACAATTACTGGTACTGTACATACTATTTAGTATTTACTATAGTATAGGGATCTACCTGGCCTATTTAGTAACTGTCAATTGTCATATAGGTATTTATTTTATGTACTATTATTATGTATATTAGATATTTGGCACAGTTCTTTGGTCAAGCTCGATAAAACACAATATTGAATGGCAATAGTCAATGCAGAGTACTATTAAAAATAATAATAATTTGAAAAGCAGGTCAAGCATTGAGCAGGAAGGAGGAGGACCATATGGGCAAATGGTGAAAATGCACTGGGCGAGTAAATTAGAAAAATGGATGCATATTCTGTACATTTTTGCTGGCCCTGAATTCAAAAGACTTCTGTATGGCCAATCTGATTATACTTTTCATACTTTATGTACTTTATTAATTTGAAGATATCATTTCATCATGTTTCAGATATTGTGTGGCCAATTTTGGATAAAAATTTTCCTACATCTTTTTAACAAAGCAATCTTGATGATATTATTGATGTCTATATTTCTTGGCCTGATGTCATAATTAATCAATTATGTTCAATTTACAGATAGAAAAAATCAATTATGAACTCTTATGGTAGGCGGTCAACATCATAATTTATAATATTGCAATGCTGCAACGGTCCCTAATATTATGAGGGACTATTAGGTATTGATGCCACGAGGGCAAACTCCTGAACAGAATTGTTGCAGACATTAAATTCAATTCCAGTAAAATTCCTCGGGTCAAAAATCTCACCAAAAAGTGAACAATATTATATTATTGAATGATAGTCTTATTGTGGATGTATATTGTTATACCCAATAATGAAGAAAAACAATGGCACAAATATTTAATCCTAATTGAATTTAATCATAAAATGATAAAAATGATCAAAAAATTAGTCTCTATATGGGCTTATATATGAGCCTATGTAGGCCTATATATATATATGTATATATATATATATATATATATATATATATATATATATATATATATATATATATATATATATAAATATATATATATAAATATATATATATATATATATATATATATATATATATATATATAAATGAATATATATATATATATATATATATATATATATATATATATATATATAAATAAATATATATGTATATATATATATATATATATATATATATATATATATATATATATATATATATATAAATAAATAAATATATATATATATATATATATATATATATATATATATATATATATATATATATATATATATATATATATATATGGTATACAGTGAAACCACTATCCATCGTTTTTCTTATATATATATTATATATATATATATATATATATATATATATATATATATATATATATATATATACATATATACATATATATAAATATATATATATATATATATATATATATATATATATATATATATATATATATATATATATATATATATATATATATATATATATATATATATATATATATATATATATATATATATATATATATATATATATATATACATATATAGTGAAACCTCTATCCATCGTTTTTCAAGGGACAAGGAAAATGAAACCATCAATCCAGGAAAACTATCCATCCAGGAAAATTTAACACTGATTATATGGGAGTGTGGCTAGAAAAAATGAATGATACATCCGGGAACGATGCATAGAGGTTTCGCTGTATATATACAATACATATATATATATATATATATATATATATAATGTAAATAGGCCGTTTATATATATATATATATATATATATATATATATATTATGAATATATAATTTTTTCCGATTTTCTACGAGACAGTACCTATTTGATGATATCAATATCCATCCTGTCAACATCACATATTGTATGTTCAACAGAAAACTCCATACTCATAAATATAAGGTATACTCTTAATATGGCACATGCTGGCAGTTCAAGTCATTGAGGATTTATAATTGATACAAAAGCATTTATAATTGATATGAACAGAGCTATCAAGTCAAATTCTTGAAATTGTAAGCTCACCACAAAATTATTTCAAAACCTTCTATGACTTGACTGAATTTTAAAAATTCTGTGAAAAAACATTGAACAAAAAATGTGATCAAATTACCCACAGAGTATTTCAAGTTATTGGATAATAAATAATAGGGCCTATGCAAAACATGAAAAGACCAAGCTGCACCATAGTTTGTACATCATAACTTGAAATCTAGGATTTTTGATATCAAATTAGTATGCCTACTCCCAATAGAAGAACAATGCATACTCAAACGCAACTCACTTTACAGTAGGCCTAACCTTGCTAGGTATACTAGTCCTATAAACTAGACCTGAATTGAATATATTTCATGATAAAAGTTGTGAGTCAAGTACATAATTATGTGCAGATAGAGATTCATAGATTGTGGATCTACTAAGAAAGTTGGTGGGTATGCCTCAATTTATTACTATTGTCTACTTTCTCAACGTTGATGTTGCGGCTGAGTGTCCTGTAGAACAATTCCGTCAGCTTCTTCTTCACTTTCTTCTTCTTCCTCACCAGAGTCTA
>OZ023326.1:46965139-47013856 GCA_964007535.1 Brachyptera risi
GAAACAAAGATATCCCAACTTTTGTGCACGATGCTGCCCTCTACTCAACTCCTGTTGAACTTCTAGTAGTTGTTTGCAATGGATCAGTCAACAAATGAAGTTAATGGCGCCAAAACCGCGCAATATCGAAAAACCCGATTTTAGTGTTACATGAGTATAAGATCGGGTCGGATCGGATCAGGCTGGGTGAAAGAAACCCGACCTGAAATCTCGGGTACCCGAACACCCCTAAAGATATGAACTATCAAAGTGAATGAACATTGATATTCCTATACCAGCGGCCGGGGTCATTTCTCTAGTTCTAATTAGTGCAGAATTCAAATTACCGGTAACTGTGTTTGAATTATCAAGGGTTTACTGTATTAGCAACCGGAGATGCTACCTTGATATTCTATGGATGGGTCAATTTTCAATTTTCATTACCTCTTGGTCATCTGGAAGAAATGAGTCAATAGCGGAGAAGTCAGCAGCGGTCTCTTCAAGCCCAGTTGCCTCGGCAGCAGCTTCACTGGTTGCTAGAAAATGATCAAGAAGTGTTGTGTAGGTCTAACGCTAAATCAATGATTACTGATTTCATCAAAGATGATATTTTAAAGAAATGAATTTTCATTTTCTTTACGTGCTTAAATTGACACTTTTCTACCAAAAATGTTCACTCAATACAGTCTCCTAATGAATTGAAAGGCAGCCTGTGTCATAATTATTTTAATAGATGCACAGTAATGATAACGAGTATCTATTGACATCAGTGAATAATGAAAGAGATAGATGTGATGAGGGGGGAAGGGGGGGGGGGGAGGAAGGTATTTCATCAAGTGTTTTGGACAGTGGGAACTAAGAAGTTGTGGCCAGTTATCCCTGGTCTGTAACCATCCTAGTACCATATTGTCTTGAATATAAGCCAACCCCCTAAACTTTTAGATCAATAATTGAAGAAAGGATTTCTAGGTAAATAGAAGTTATAACTTATGCCTAGGTAATTAATGTCAGTTCACAATTCAAGAAATTACAAATAATTGGGAATGAAAATGAAATTGTCCTAATGTTAGTTAATCAAGAGGTAAGTTTGTCATTACATGTCACACACATCACCATCAATGTGTATTTTAATCTTCTGTAATTATTTTGTGACATACACTGAAACCTTTGACCCTTTGACTCATAAACCAACCCCACTTCAAGTGTCAATCAAGGACTAGGTGTCAGTGTTAAAGGATGGAGGGAGCAAACAAGTGATCATCCACAACATTTTTAATATAAATTATGTGACAAGATTATGTTTATGTTAGCAGTATCAGGTTCCACTTGATTAGTCACCAAGTCCCACCTCAGTCCTCAACCATACTCTTCACTGAAAACTTGCAAGAAGACATAAAACAGATGCCTGTCTGTCAAAAACTAGAAACCCCTGATCATAGTTGGAACTCCTACTATTAATGTTGGGGAAGTGTCAACTGATAACAGAAGAATTTATTGGCATACACTGAAACCTCTATGCATGGGTTTTCAAGGGACCAGAAAAATAAACCATCCATGCAGGAAAACGATCCATCCAGGAAAATTCAACATTGATTAAATGGGAGTGGGGTGAGAAAAATGAATGATACAAGCAGGGAAACGATAGATCCGGGAACGATGCGTAGAGGTTTCACTGTATTAGTTTCCAGTGAGTTATTTTCTTTTATAATTTAGATCTTTTAAAAAGAGAGAGAATGAATTGATATAATTATAATTCATCCCATCTTCTGAATTGAATGAACATATGATAATTTAGAGTGTATACAGTGTGATAATTTACACCACAGTAGGCCCAATTGAAATTAAAAGAAATGTGTTTTTGACCAATTGTAAGGGGAGATTGGCATTTAAGGGGATGGTGACTTTTGAACTTTAAATTACTGCAAAAACTCGCTTATATTCGGAACAATATGATATTCACCACACAAGGAGATCACAGAAAACCTCCCATCAGAATGGTGGGCCATGACAGAAATCGAAGTGGAAGGTATGCTGAATGACAGTTTCGTGTGTTAGCAACTCATCTACATGTCTCAATTTCTAGTCTGAAGTGCAGTCTTGAAATTTCGTTTACTATTACCATTACCAGCTAGCTTGGACATGTCAGTGTAACATGAATGACTACCATATATTTGATATACTATATTCAACTGAGAGGAAGTTCGGACAAAGAGATTGAAATGTATTAGTGGGTCTAGAGGGAGCGCTTCTGTACTTTCTGCAAGTTGATTGCTGCCATTTTGGTGAAAATGCACCATGAATGAATGGGCAGTGGCAATGAATGAAGAATGGGCTGTTTCTTAGTTTTAGCAACTTTTACAGGTTAATCTTGAGCAGTAGCCACCAAAATGGCAGCATTCAATTTGAAAAAATTATCCCTGCTGTTTTTTTATGTAGTAGGGCCTTAGTGTTGGCCTTACCTGTTGTATAATTTGCTGATGTTGGAGCGTCATCCACAACTTGTTGAACATCGTTTACGAGTATTGCGTTGTCATCATCTTCTTCCTCTTCTCCCTCCTCCTCCTCTATAAAAAAACACCCCGTAAAGCATGTAATTAATGTACGGACATAGTTAGCTCAATTATGTATTTCTGGATGATAGTGCAATACGGATATGAAAATATACTTAAACATTAGAAATGCAGAATTAATATTTTCCGAAAAATGTGACACTGGCCTGCAGAACTTAAATTGAATATTTTTCAACTTTTTAACAAATTTGTATGTAACTTACTTCATTGTCGATAATCCAAACTGACTTAACATTCATTTACTCACTCCATGTATCACCGTATCAGTAAATATAATGTAATTACTTTTACAACTTCGAACCATGTGCTTGTTCCACAGGCCTTGATCAGTTATTTTACTATGCAATGCAAGCAGGCAGGCAACATGTACTTGTACTAAAAAATATAATTCCCTTTTTTCTGATTCATCCGGTAAGAGCCTGTATTACCAAGTCCAGTTAGCCTTTATCTGAGAGTTGATGTAAAGAAATAGCGTGGGTAACCATGGTGACAACAACTTTAAACTGCCAGTTGGAGCTACTCCCAAGTTGGTCATTTGGGCAGTGTGTAGTAAATCAATTAAAAGTACTCAGAAATTTCAACCCTCAACGTGTTCTACATTGAAACCTTTTTCTATCATGTTCAAACTTCAAAGGACCAGGAGAAAATCATCCATGAAAATTTAATATTGTTATGGGAGTCAAGTGGGTCAAGTTTTTGTTTGAATTAGTCAAGTTTTTTGTGCAGTATTTTGCAGTATAAGTATACATCAGGTATGTTCACAAAATACCCACGAAGCCTGATTCAGGCTTATCTGTGGTATAAATTCGAAAAAATACAATGTACACTTGACAGCACAAAAATTGGGATTGCCATTCTATGTCCTTGCGTGAACGTTTATTTCTTGTGTAGTACTGAGTTCTGAACCAGTTTCAGCTATGAGCTGATTGGTTGATTGAATTTTTGTTTACACATTCTAGATCCACCCCTACACGTGCTTTTTATATGTGCGATACTGGATTTTGTTCATAATATTTCCAAGTTGAAACCTGATTTATCGTAGAACCAACTGGTTATTGGCTTACTCACTCGATATTTTGTCTGCAGGAACGAGAAGTAATTCCAAATAGATTTTGAATAAAGTTCTCCGTTAACAGTTACCCGACATTATACAAGAGTCAACTCATTTTTTCCGTAATTTCGAATTAGATTACTACGTCAAAACAAAATTTGGCATGTGAAAACGTGTGCATGCTTTAGTAACATGCATACTGCATACGTTCATGAATTGCTCTTATTCACAGAAGTAAAACTTGACTTTTGCACAACATTTATTCAAAGCAGTCAATACTACGAGGAAGTTTGTAGACCAATCAGAAATCATGTTCAAAAGACATTTGGGATATGTAGGAGTAGGCCTATGCCTATACCATCTACATATAATACAAATTGAAATTTTGTATTACATCACTGAATCTTATCGGGCTCTTTTCCTCATTGCCCATTGGTAAATGGTAATGGCTCAGGGGAGTTGGAATAGCAGCAAATAGAATAACGGCTCGTGTAACTTAGTCTTCTCATAAGCGAACGAAGAAGTATATTTGCTGTTACTCCAAGGAATAACAGCAAATGATTTTTTTGCCGTTATCCCAGGGGAATAACAGCATCAGCAAATAAGAGTGTTTGCTGTTGTTCCAGTCAGATATTTTGCATATGAGTCCATTCACTGTTATTCCAGTGGAATAACAGCAAATAAGAGTGTTTGCTGTTGTTCCAGTCAGATGTTTCGCATATAAATCCATTTGCCGTTATTCCATGGAATAACAGCGAATAGAATTTTCCAAAATATTTCACATTTTTCTTCCACCGTTATGAAAAGTAAAAGAAAAGTAGATCACTTAATTTCCACTTCTAATTTTCGGTAGAACGTCAAATAGGTATTTGCTTGCTATAATCCCATCGGAATAACAGCAACAGAAAAGTTTGACATTATTCTAGTGTATCAACAGCAAATGAACTTTTGACCTTATTCCAGTTTCTTTGATGGACAATTAGTATTAGGACCCAAAATTGTATTTGCTGTTATTCCAATTGGAATAACAGCAAACGACGATTTGCCGTTCTCCCAGTGGAATAATAGCAAACGAATGTTTGCTGTAACAAACATTTGCTCTAACAGCAAAAGTTAGTTTGTTGTTGTACTACTGGAATAACGTCAAATATTCGTTTGCTGCTATTTCACTTGGGATAACAGCAAATACAAATTTTGATATAAATTGCCCAATATCAAAACTGGAATGATGTCAAACGTTCATTTGCTATTATTCCGCTGGAAAAACAGCAAATCGTTGTTTGCAGTTATTCCAATTGGAATAAGAGCAAAAACAAATATCGACTTTTTAAAACTGGAATAATGGCAAAATTTAGTTTGCTGTAGTTCCACTGGAATAACGTCAAATCTTCTCTTGCTCTCTTGTTCAATTGGAATAACAGCAAATACAATTTTGGGTTTTGATACAAATTGTTAATCAAAGAAACTGGAATAACGGCGAAAGTTCATTTGCTGTTGTTCCACTGTAATAATGGCAAACTTGTTTTGCTGTTATTCCGATTGGAATAATAGCGAATACCTATTTGACGTTCTTCCAAAAATTCAAAGTAGAAATTAGGTGAGCTACTTTTCTTTCACTTTTTATAACAAATGAATGAATGTTAGGGTTTCAAGGTGCGTCGACAGCGAGGTCATTTTGCGCCTGGTTATCGTATTTGTGGATGTTCTGAGATCCTTCTTTGAGAATACTTTGATGTAATAAATAAATATCACAATATGGTTGAAATATGTGTAAGCTGTAAAAGGTCTAACACATATGAAGCAGCATCAATATTGAGACTACATAGCTATAGTAAAACGTCATTCGGCAGACCAGGGTTCGATTCCTGCCATGGTCGACCATACTGACAGGGGTTTTTCGTGGTTTCCCTCTGTCGTTCAGGTTGATACTGGGATGGTTCCTTAACAACAGGCCACGACCGACTCCTTCCCCCCATCCAAAATACCTAATGAAATACCCTTTCATCTTATCATCCCATCATCTCATTCATCATCCACCGACGCCAATGGATGGTAGCCATCAGTATAGTGCGTCGTTAAAACCCAATAAAAAAAAATTAAAGCTAGTAAAATATACTCTAGCGTTGAACATATCTAATAAACTCATTGCTTTTATCACGGAGCAAATATATGTATGATGTAGAAGGCCATAATAAACAACACAAAATGCAGGACGGCACATGATAAATAACAAAGAACACGATGTTGAAATGTGTTCAGTAACTTAGCTCGGCTAAGAAATTTAAAAGCCCTATCAATTTGTCTACTATCGATCTCCAGGATTTTCGAGAGGGAGTCGTTCCTTGAAAACTGTTGCCGTATATTTATCACATTCGATTAAAATGTGTTTGATGGTCAAAATTTCTCCACAGTTATCACACCTGGGAGCTATCTTCTCTTGTGTGAAGAGGTAGGCATGTGTGAGCAATGAATGGCCAATACGTAAACGTGATAAACGGTAAAAGAAAAATGTGAAATATTTTGGAATATTATATTTGCTGTATATTTGCTGCTAATTTATTCAATGGCAGGATGTGAGAGGAGGGGTTTGAGTGTGAATACACACCAACATTAAACATACCGGTAACATGGCCACTTTGACACACGACTGATAGCCCACAATATTGAGTTCACTTTCGATTACAAAATAATCAAAATTCGAATAAATTTGATCGAAATTAAATGGCAGCCCTAATATTTCACATTATGTCCACATTTGAGGTGCGAGGATTGATCGTTGAATGACAGCTAGGTTATTTGGAAGTGGGAATGAGCAGAAGATAGTTAAATGATGTTTACAAATCGCAATGCTCGAACTCATTCCCGACTTTACTCTGCAGTTTCCGAGGCAATGCCTTGACTGATTGAACCTGCTGATAGGAGGTGTTGAATGAGTTCAGAAATATTTGCATCTTCACTCTTTAGTAACAAAGGCCAAAAATGTATTACCTTCTTCCTCTTCCTCCTCTTCTTCTTCCTCCTCCTCCTCTTCCATTTCATTTTCGGAGCTGGCTGCTGGAACGGGAGTTGTTTCTTCTCTCAAAACCTATGGATAGATATGTATATGGTACATTAACCTATACAAATACGTCTAAAGAGTACAAAGAGTACAAAGAGGTACATTAACATAGAGAATCCTAGTAGGCCTACTAGATATGATTTAAGTACTCATAAATACTGTACAAGACATGCTGCTGACTTTGCTGTACATCACCAAGATGCATTGAGGGTTGCTTTGAATGAATGAATATTAGGGTTTCAAGGCGCATCGACAGCGAGGTCATTTAGCGCAGGGTAGCATTGGTTTGCCGGTTGGAGTTGGTGACTTCACTTCCTATCCCTTCCATGTTAAAAATATGTTCCAATTCACGGGCCACATTTTAAGAACTATTGATCATGCGCAGATGAGTAGTGATAAAAGGAACGACTTTTACATTCACTTCGGCTCAGTAAATAACAGCTGTCATTAGGTTTGTCAGCCGGTCAGCCGTTTCTACAAACAACACTAGCAGCAATCTAATCTAATCTAATCAATGGTTCTCAGAAAAAACTCAGGAAATGGAACGTGTTTTCAAATGAATGAAGTCACCATCTCCAACTGGCAAACCAACACAAATCTCAATGCATCTTGACCATCACATAGACCAAAATTCTTCAACCATTTACCTCACACAACGTCGTCTATTGGTAAATATAGTGATTTTAGATATCGTGTTGGAACAATATCAACAAATGAAGTTATTTATGACGTCAGACTATTTCGAAATCAATTTTGCTCAACTTTTCTCTTACTTTCTTTATATTCACTTTATTCAAGTTGTTCTTCGTTGTATAATGAATTAAATACATTCGAATTAATGATCTTTTTAAAAGCAATACGTAATGAAGTCAATCTATATCCAATTTTTTTTTCTTTTCAAGTTAAATCTAAATCCAAACATATTTTTCAATGTTATTAATGACGTTGATTTGAAATAAATGACCAACCTGTATCAAGTACAGTGTATTATGGTTTGTAGATAAACCAATACAAATACAGTAAACCCTCGAAATGCGAAATGCAAGAGACCCAAGAAAAATGACATTGATACATAAAAATTCCGATGACCCAAAAAACTAAATTTCCACGAAAATCACCACAATTCCCAGATAGAATCGAAGCAATTTCGTGTGGCGCGCGAGAGAAAACTATGCCACATGTGAGAGAAACCGCTTCACTAATCCGACAACGCATGATCGTTATACAGCCCCCTCCTATTGGCGCTTGACCCTCCCGAGTGTTACTGACGAACAAGTGTTCCAAGCTTACCATAAATCTCGTACTCACAAGATTTTCAAGCTTGATTCTTATCAAGTGCATTTGGATGACACACTCAAAGCAGTGAACAGCTGAGCTGGCTTCCGACTTATTGTTACGCGTCAAATAAAAAGAATAGAAATTGGGAAAATAATGATCAATTCAAGAAATCCACTCGAACTATTTCGAATTGTCTAATCCGAAAACAGTGCTAAAGCAATTGAAGGGTCGAAAAATTACTTCGAGATACAGATTAGCTGGAATTCGGATGAACCATATTAATCAACATTGCAATGCCTATACCTTCAGCCGGGGATGAACTTCGAGTTCGAAATATGTCAAGTTTCGGATTAACTGAGTTTCGATTAATGAGGGTTTACTGTAGAACATTGGTCTACTAATACAGAGAAACCTCTACGCATCGTTCGAGGATCTATCGTTTTCCTGCTTGTATAATCCATTTCTTCTCACCACTTTTCCATTTAATCAATGTTAAATTTTCCTGGATGGATCGTTTTCCTGCATGGATGGTTTTAGTTTCTGGTCCCTTGAAAAACGATGGATAGAGGTTTCACTGTAGGCATACTGTTAATACTGGTAGTATGCTGCATGCTATATCTTCTACATTCATAATATCATGCTATCAGTGGCGGCTTGTGTATAAGTACTGCAACTGAAAAATGGCAGAACTCCCTATAATTTTCCGAATCTACGCTATATTTTTCAATCAGTTTATCTTGAATGGTAAATAATTTGTTTCATTTCATACATTTTTTTCAAGCAATCATTACTAAGCAAAATACACCTTTATAAAAAATTAATATCAAAAAAGAATGTTGTTTCATCCTTAAACACCCGCAGCTTCAAATGCATTATAAAACCTACACGCTGCTGAACGCCTGCAAGAGCTGTGCCTGCAAGAGCCTGCACAGTAATACACGTAATCGTTCTGCATATCTCGCCGTTAGCAGTAAATCAAAGGGTGTAGGCAAAGAGAGCGTGCGACGGAGGGGATAGTGCTCTTGTTTTACTTCCCATATGTGCTGCACGACCTGTTGTTCAGGCAAGCTGGAACTTGTACAAACACTGCCGAATTTAAACTACTTGAGACACTACGCACTCGTTGCTCCCGGCTCTCTCGGCATTCCCTAATCTCCTACTACCAACGGCTGGGTGTTTCGTACCACCTTAGTTCTTGACACGCTTATTAATAATAAGCGATACTATACTTATCCATACTAATAGTATCCATACTAAACTTTCGGCAAATGTTATTAGGTACGTAGTAGATAAGGTTTCACTTAGGTAGGTATTAGGTTATTAGATAGGTTTCATGCTGGAAAATTATGGCAGAATTATATAAAGGCCTACTAACCATGCAAATCAATTGAAAACTCTTACTTTTTATAAAAACCCAATCTTTAAATAATGATTTTTAAATAAATTGAAATATTTACGTTACGGCACCATTAAATTGTGGATAGTATTCATTATTGAGTCTACGCAGACAAGGTAAACACTAAACAGATGGTAGTTTAGATATAAATAGAAAACAATGTCGAGATCTAAATGTGGATGTAAAACAAGGCAATTGCATCACCTATTGTTCTGTGGCTTGGTAGCTCTATACAGTTCAAAAAAAAAAAATTCTTTATTAATATTTAAATATAATTGTAATTTACTACAAACTATGCCCCATAGCCAATTGGCTAGTCTGAGGCAATACACTAGAAAAATAATACATAATTAGTTCATGGAATACAATAAAGAATAACACATTTACAAATTACATCTTGCAATTGAAATTGAAATGACAATTATTGAATCAATATTGAATCTTAAAGCCTTAGAATCTTACCAGTACAAAATTTGTTTCATTCAACTATAGCACCCTCCATTGTTCAGGTCACCAGCCACTTCTGATGCTATCAAGTAACAATTATCAATACAACTTCGTTAATATGTTTATTTGGTTAACGACCCCATCAACAGCAAGGTTATTTTAAATCCCCAAATTAATTGCATTGGGCCCAAGTTGCAGTTAGTACTTAATTTTTAATACACAACCAAACAATACTGAAACCCTACTTCAGAATTCAAAAAGAGATTATATGTAGACCTACAGACAGAATGTTTTCAATATCATATTTCTGAAGAAGGCATTCCACAAATGTTTTGCGTTACATTGCCTGGCCGCCTTGGATGAAATTCACAGACAACAAAAAACGGAAATTTAATAGATAAAAACCATGATATCGTTCAAGCAATACAGCGTCAAATATTCGTGGAAAATGACATCATACCGATATCATAGATGGTCATGAATGTTTAGGAATTATAATTTTTAGTTCTGCCACCATAATTAAATGTACGTACAAGGACAATTGAAGGGATAATTACTATTAGTTTTATTTATGTGCAAGTGCACATAAAACTGAGAGTCTGTGTTCAAGCTAACATTGTATCATTATGTGGGTATTCCATTACTCATTTTCTACATATTAATTTGATCACTATTATTTATCATTGTATTAATCATCTTATATCTATGTAATATGTATTTGTGTTATAACTATGTATATGTAACCTTTGACTAGGCCTATCAATAACACTAGTTGTCTAGTTGGTAGCCATAGGCTTACTCATGTATTAATTACAAATGGAATAAAATAAATGAGAAAAAAAAAAAAGAAAAAAAAGAAAAAAAAAAAAAAAAAAATTACCTATTCTCCAGCTCACGTAATGCCAACCAAACCTTCGAGGTCGATATGTTAAATAAAATAATAAACTACAGCAGTATGATGTGCGGTGGGGCTTTTAAATTTGAGTGGTTTGTTCAACTTGATGTTAGTTGATGCACTGTTAGTCGTCAAGACAATTCCCACATATACTATTTCATCTTACGGTCGCGATCTCCTCAAGTTTATGCTTCTCGTCCAACGCCTTCTGGCGCCGGTGTTCGTCTTCTGCTGCTATGGCTCCGTCAATACTGATCAGCGAAAGAGTCATCTTGCCGCTAAGTATGACAGGAGGGTCAGTGTCGGTTCCCTCGGAATCACCGGGAATAGCTTGAGTTTCTGATTCAGTCACCAGTAGCTGAGATTGAGCTGGTAATGCCCCTTCTAAGAATATGGATTGTGGTTCAGGAGTGGGTGGGGGTAAAGGAGTAGAGCTGCGGCTGTTCGAAGAGATCAAGACAGGAGTACCTGGACGGCTCCACCTTTGACCACCTTCACAACTGGCCGTCATCTCCATCCCAATGATTTTCACCTGAGCACCGCCTGCCTTATCGCTATCCACAGATTCGTCACGATTGGAAGTGGTGTCTACCTGAGTTAATGTGCGATGGCTTGGCTCGATATTCTCGACTACTGCCGCTTCGAATACTTTCTCAATTTCATCCACAGCCTGAAAAAGAAGAAAAAATTATTAGCCACTCAAGCCATTATACATTTTACAATAGTTGAGTCCAAGTAACTACACTTGACTTCAAGATTACTAACCAATGAGTATGTATGACCATGTAGTAATATTTTTCCAATTAAAATTGATCAATCATCCCAAAATTCAAAAACCCACCAAAGAATGTTTATAATATTGCTCGAGCAAATTCTTGTATTGTAACTTCGAGGCCTATATTACTATGGTGAAATAGATTAATATAATCATGAGTGGTGAACATACCACGCATATTAAACTTCGTGGTTATTTAGGAAATATTCACTGACAAGTGATAGAATATAAAATGCCAATCAATGATATTAAATTACTTATGATTCATCAATGTTTCAGACTGGGCACTTAACAATGAATATTAAACTATGCACACACACAAAACTCAGAAAACAAAATAAATATTAATTTACATTATATAAAGATTAAATTCATAGGGCCTATATTAAATGTACACATGAACATTCAGGCAGGTAACAAAGAAGCAGATGTGACCAGATATTTTTCAACTGTTGGTTAAATAATTAGGCATATTCTGTCAATTTTATAGGTCTGAATTAACATATCGTCAACCTTGGATTACAGCTATAAAGAGTATCGGTATGATAGCTATAATCCAAGATTCAATCAACTTCCAAATCATAATGGGCCCAGTCTTATGGGATAGCAAAACGACCTTGTTGCTATGAAATAGAAAAACTGATTATATAATATTTCTCTGGCCACCACTGAAACTTTGAAAATAATATATAGGAAGGTAAAAAACCAAAGATAATGTACAAAATTGTAGCCACCAGTACTAGATAAAATTTGCATAGTAAAATAGATATTTCACTATAATTTGAAGCAAAAAAATCAGAAAGAACAAAGAATAACAAGAAAAAACAACAACAATTGTTTATATAGTAGGTACCTACTACCTACAAGAGAGTTCTTAAACAATCAACAACATTCATCTACAAAAAAAAACATGGCTATAACAGAATGTATAAAATATAAATGCATACATGTTGGGCATACTGTAATTCATGGCATTAGTTGGTTGAATCGAATAAGCACCAACATTTTGCTAATCACAGCCAACTAACGTGAAATGCAGTATACAGTACGGAATTATTAGGATGAAGTGAGACAAGGATAGAACAGCCATTTTTTTAGGGTACCGGTATACCATTTTCATTTCATATCTATATTATATTTACTATATACATGTATGACCTAATGGTATCAATAGAATAATTTTGGTAGTATATTCTTACTTCTTAGTGGATCTATATAAAGACTGCACAACCAATTTGTAATAATATATTAATCACCATGATCATCTATCAACATGTTAATAATTATAACAAACAATTTTCCTATATTGAGTGATGACAACAGTATTTGGATCTAGATTTACCAAAAATTTAAGCAAGAAATGTGATTTATGAGTCTAGTCCTGGCAGTTAGTTTTGGACTAGAGCATTATTACAGTACTCATCATCGAAGCAAGTGCAATTATGCAATTATTCAGTACGTACGTTGCAGCTCACTTAGCTGTACCTTTTCGTACTTGGTGAATCTAGAAACTGACAAACCCATTAGGTGCAATTGAGGCTGTTTCACCAAATGAAAAATGAGAAGAATTACTTCTGACAAATGACTGTATTATGAATTGACTACTGTAGCACCATTAAGTGACTTGATAATAAACTAAAGAAAAATTAAATCAAAATATTTTGTCCCGTTTTTTTGGAGTACCAGCAAAATAATTAGAAACGCTTGTGGCAAGATGGAATTCCACAGAAATATTTTCAAACACTTGTAGCTTTCCATAGTTAGTGTTCATACTATTGGCCAGGTCATCAGGTTAGTCTTGCCAATTGATTCATAATAATGAATTTGTTGGCAACAAATTGTTATAAAATTCTATGGGATGTTGAATGAATCTGTAGCAATAAAACAACAAGAATCATAAAAATTCCAATTACCTGATACCTGCCCAGTAATTTGAACATCAATCCTATGCAACTTACAAGTGTTTAAAATGATTTTGTGAAATTCCTTCTCGCCACAAGCGTTTCTAATTATTTAGCCAGTACACGGAAAAAACAGATGAAATATTTTGATTTTTCTTCCAATTTTTTCATTGATCCACTTCTATGTGCTGCATTACTTCATTCATAATAAAGTTATGTGTGAGAAGTAATTTTTCTCATTCATCATAATATGATGAAGTGGCTTCAATCCAATTATGTTAAAATGTTAGGCTTGTATCTTAAGAACTGCATTTTTTTCCAATGTAAATAGGATAAGTAATACACAACAAACCACCAATAAACATGTACAGGTTCAAATAAATAGTATAACAGTGGATGCACATTAAATTAAAAGTAGGAACAGGAAAAATTATGTTCAACAGTGTGGTGTTCCTAGTACTGTAGCAGTTTCTGTCAAAGGCTCATACTAAGGTCAAGGGAAATCGAATCAATTTTAAAATTTGGAAGCAAGAGCAGGCTCAGACTTGAGATTTCAGCGCCCCTAGGCTGAGCCTAGTTTAGCGCCCCTTGACTTATTTTCAAAATGTGTGTAAGACTAGTGTAAAAAATAAAAAAAAAATGTAGAAAATATTTCGATCAATTTGAAAACCACGTGGCACATCAACGTATTTCCGCTCGTTACTCGACATTACGAATGATGACGTACTAAGTAACGGAATATTTTTACGACTGGGTGTGACTCACCCGAGGTGAAGTCCCAGAAAGAAATACCAGGGCATATTTTGGCCATATTTCAGTTAATCCAATAGCCCTGCAGGGAATTTCTTGAAATATTATATTTTCAGATTATATTCTGTAAGTTGTAGATATTGGCCAATGTTGTTGTAGTATTAATGATAATGTGAATGGGAATAATAATGAAAATAAGTTAGTGATACTTTCGGATCATTTTTAACTACATGATAGAACTTTGTGTTGCATTTTTTGATACCATTCATTTCATTCAAAAATATGGAAGCCCTGAAGAGCCCAAGTGCCCCCTGGACCCCTATTCACTAACTTTTTAAAAAGTGAGATGAGACAGTCTCACTGTGAGATGAGATGAAATCTCATATGGCGATTCACCAACTTTTTTCTCGCGTGAAATGTCAGTCTCATCTCATTTCACAGTGAGTTCGTCTCACTGCCGACCAAACTCGTGAGATCGACGTGAGACGAATTGTAGCTAAAGAATATTGGTGGTAAATTGGAAACGTAATAAGCGATTGATGTGCACTAGAGAGTCTTGGGTGAACCGTATATGTTATATAATAATTAATAGATAAATGGATATTTAATATACATATATGATATTAAATGACATGATTTATAATCCCAAATTGTACATAGATTAGTATTATATAAACACATTTTTGTACCATTGCTATGAGAAATTCAGGCTCAATATAAGTTGACTCTTCACTCAATGTGTAACCAAGTTTCTTTTGCCCTAATTGCCACTAATTATCACCCTATGATATGATTGATACTGATGACCGACTTGACTAGAGCCAGCATAGATAGTTGAGGCCTATGCTGTAATGTCAATCAAGTGATCTGTCGAACCCCCAGGCCTAGGTATAGGCTATAAACTCAATAGCCTATACCACTTATCTATTTCGATGCCTCATCCTAGATGACAATAACTTGGTTTATATGTAGCTGGTTATGCTGTAGACCTAATCTAGGAGTGTGATGTAGGGCTATGGAAGTCTTGAGCTCATGATAATATGAATCTTGAAATTCTACGGCTTTTGCTGGTGCAAAGTTTTGAACTTAAATTATTATGAATCACAATCATATTAGATTGGTGACACAGTATAGTGACAACATGAACTACCAATTTTCTGTGAGTCTTGAATAATGCAATGAACCTACTTCAGTTCTAAAAATTATTGCGTTTCAACTTATTTTGTGGTAAACTATCCTGAATCCAATCCTACATAGAGTGAAGTAATAGAAAAGAAATGGAATAGAAGAATAGAAATGCATACTATGAAGGATTGGATTCTGCGGCACTAAACAAGTTGAAACAGATTATGAAACTGGAGTAGGCCTATATTGAATTATTGATGACTTACAGATATGGTAATTCATATGTTGTCAAGTGCTGATGTGTTGTGAGTCTTGAAATTCTGCGGCTTTTGGGGATGAGATCATTTTTGTCGTACATTTTTACTAAAATGTTAACCTAGGTATGACTGCCTGTCAAAAAAACACGTTTTTAACCTCTAATTTCCCACCGCCAGAGTTGTTCACAGCCTTGTAGAAATGAATTTAGCGTTCCGATTTGTTCAATTTTTACCGAATACCCGTTTTCCCTTGACAACAACACGTTTCCGGTGACTGTTGATTTCACTTCGCGTTAGTGAATCTCGATGTAATCGAATTGTCATCTCACGTGAGATGAGTACCGTCTCACAGTGAGATGAGACGGTCTCATCTCACTGTTTCAAAAGTTAGTGAATAGGGGTCCTGGGCTCTTGTGCCCCTAGGCTTCAGCCTTGCCAGGCTGTGCGTGGCACAGTCTCTGTACTGTATTGTTCATTGAAAGTTGATGATAAGTTGTGCAGTTGTGGATGTGACAACTGTGTTTAAATATTAAAATATTTACATTTTCAAGTGATTACTAATTACAAAATTGTTGCTGTGCATCATTTGGATCAATGAAGCTGCAAAGCTTAGCAGGCCTTACATGAATATTTTTGATGCCATATCGCTACCGCATGAGGGAATGATATTGAAGGTTGAGAGCTATTTTGAATAATTAGCCAATCAGCAGCAACTGCGGGATGGTGTGGGGTTTAGTCGCACAAGTTCAGCTATGGTCTACATTTTCGTCGCACCGCCGCAGATCACGTAGCCGGAAGCAGTTCGAATTCAAGTGAAATCCGCTTGAGGGCGCCATGATACTGCTTCCTCCAGAACAGCTGTGTTGATTTTAGCATGAATTGTTACAATATAATAATTCATAATTGATCAATGTGCCCTGGTGCAAATGACTTGTTTTATATGATTTTGTTTTCATGTAGTCATTTTTATTATTGAGAAGACACCAGCGATTTTTAAAAAGTTACAACCGACTGTCAACAAACTTGAGTCTCGTCACAGAAAGCGCGAGACACTTTGTACACTCCCTCCTCTTTGTCTACCTTACTTGAAATGCTACTAGGCAGCAGTAGTTTTGTTTAATCGCATCGCACCGTCCCACTCCCGCATGCGGCAGCAATTTTGCATCAAAAATGTTCATGTGAGGCTAGCTTTGGACATTTTTAATTCTATACCAGTACAGAATGTATTTTTAATATCAAAATCTCAAGATATTTTTTAAAATATTAATGAGTGACCTTCCACTGCTTTTACTATTACTTATAGGATAATAGGCCTATACAATATAGCGTCAAAAAAAAACCTTAAAAAGAATAATAATAATGTAACTAAGGTCTTGACATGCAAGGACCTGACAAAATATGTATATACGGTATTATACTATTACAGTTGGGAATATGAAAAAGTAAAAACCAAATACTAGTATTGATATCTGATAAGAAGTAAGAACTCTATTGGAAGTTTCCTTTAAATAACATGCATTGGATATCCACTCTTGATTCATGGCAGTGTTTATTGTTAGAAACTTGCGTACTTCTTAGCTTATCCACATGAAAAAAAATCTTTTGTGCTTATTTGCCATGCACAACACTGACGTTTGAGTGTGTCTGTACACGGTACCTTCATCTCAGACTCGACAGTACCATATAGCTCCTCTGCCCGCTTTGCTATTTCCTCTCTTTGCAGATCCACCTCCGCTAACAAGCCTGAGATTGCTGTCACAACTAGGAAACAAATGAGGAGAAACACGAGGGTGAGGGTTCGAATTGTATCATGCGGAAAGCTTTATACACACGCCACCTAACCTTGGCATCGTCATTGCCCGAAGAAGAAAGTAACTTCTGAGGGACAGTGCCCATCTGAGCTACTATCCTCTCCATGGCTGCCTCGGTCTCCACTAGTCGGCGACGGAGATGATCAATCTCTATATCCCCTGGAAGACAATACGTTTCACCAACGTCACTCTCATCTTGACAGTTTATCTGATTGAATTGACTACGACTGCTAAGAAAAGTATCAAACTAATAATAATGCATGCATATGACTAACCAAAAATCAGATCATTTCATATACACCAAGATGAAATATAAAAAAAAATATATAGGTCTATATATGATGATTAAATGCATTTTGCATGAATTTAGAATATTTTATAAGCCCCCAATTATTTCTAGTGGAGCTACTAGTACGTATGTCAAGTGTATACCTTTTCCTTATTCATTTGGGTTTCCCAATCTTGACAAGAAGAGTCAACAACCGTATTCCAAAGAATTACCTAGCAAAATGACGTCATAAATAGCCCACAGTTTGAAGGTTGATAAACGTGATATCTTACAGTATCAACCAATAGGAATACTGATTCATGAATCAAGATTTATCAATTCTCTTTCACTCATTCAATTCCATAACAATCTGGGCCTGGATTCACAGAGTCTTATCCTTGGGACGTCTCACGTTGAGACCATTCTACTGAGTTAAGACCAATGTTGGTCCCAGTGGCGTGCAGAGGGTCAAATTAGAGAGGAGCAGACACCCCCGGACAGGGGGTGGTACACCCTATCTCCGTGGTGCGTCGCCCTCGAAGTGGCAAATTGAAGAGTGTGACAACTCAAACAAGCCATATATATAAAATCAAAATCTGGGTCATAGAGAAAGACGTAGAGAAGTAAGCGGGTGCAAAGCCGGTGACCCGCGGGGGTTTTGGGGGGGAAGGCCTCCCAACAGCCCCGCAGGGAAATTTTTATGTTTTTTCTATGTGTTTTATAATTTTGATTGCTTTGGAACTGGAATCAGGCCTACTGGAAGAGAATAAAAACGACAAAACGTGTTCATTGTACAACTAGCTGTCCCTTGAGTGGGAAAGGAAAAGAGGTGGGGTAAGATAAGCTGGGGAAATTGAATGCGTGCACTTGCTGCGCGCAAAATTGAAAATGCGATCTGTGTTCCCTCTCAACCTGTGGAGTGTCCTAAAAACTAGACTAACCATCAAACAGAGAGACATGATTTGGAGTGTTTTCCTAATGGTCTGAAAGTCAATTCGCTCACCTGGACTCATTACATAACTTGGTGCAGAAATTACTAATGAGTAAGTTGAACTGGGTGCTCAACCAGCTACCACCCATGGTTACCAATTGATCAATTATATTTTGATTTCAACTGATTCTCATATCATGGCTTTTATTGATCTTGGTAATGCCAGACCTTAGATATAATAATTGGAATTGAATGGCAAGCCTTTATTCTCGATGTTTCCTCATATAAAACAAGCGCTCCACCTGAGGTAGGTTTGGGTACTGACTTATTTGATCTTCCACATTCGTAAAATGATAGGCCTATACTTACCTCCCTGGTACCCCCATGCTCTTCCACATAACTGTCTACATTGATTCATTCGTACACAATCACATAGATGATTGTGTATCATGAATCTACGTACAATTATCAGGTCTTTTCTTCCGAAGCTTTTGAATTTGTACACCCACCCACCTTTGAGGTGGAGCGCCGTGCTCCACCTTATATATAGCCTGCACGCCACTGGTTGGTCTTAACTCAGTAAAATCTTCATAACCCAAGACCAATATTGGTCTCAACTCAGTAAACGAGTCCTAACTCAAGACGTTCTAAAGATGGATCCGAGCCCTGGAGTAACTGGTAGTTCTATTAAACTAGAAAAATGCACTATATGCATTGCCAGATGAGCAATATACGCCTATTTTTAAATTAAAAAGTAATTAGTAACTGTAACTGCATTAACTGCAATTAGTAACCCAACAGTAAAATTATTGAAATACTGTAATCTGGATGCAGGCCTATAATTGATCACCAAGCTAAAATGAAGTATCATACTTAAAAATACAGCAAGACTACATACATTATATATGAAAATTAAATATTATGTCCAACAAATAATATTATGTAGGCCTAAATACTAGAATACAATATACGATGAATATTACAGGACTAATGGCCAGTTCACACGAGGCATTGCAATGCCATCTTTGGAATGTTAGCCTTCCAATGCTTGCGTGTGAATCAACAAAACATTCACATTGGTAGGCTAAAAACTTTTAGAGCTTGGTTCTAAAACCTAGCATTGGACTGCCAAGCTTTGGAATGTTGACCAATAGGAAATCAGTACTTCAGAGTCGATCGATTACGAAAATAGATTATCGATAACATCGTCAGCATCGTCACTGTCGCTTTCACTCATCTTTTAGGCCTAGGAGGCTTATATAACTGATAACTATAATGATAATAATACTAATAAGTAATAATCAATCCAATAATAACTTATAATAACTAATAATCAATATATTAATAGCTGATAATCTCTTCAAGCTACCCAGAACAAACAGAACCTGACAGTGAAAGACGATATTATAGGTTATGTCAGAATCAAGTATCAACATATTTGTCGCAAAACTAACAGACTCCAAAAGGCTTCTGGCACGTAACAAACGACAAACAATCGTTACAATAGCAATACAGCAAACTGGTGGACATTGTTGTCCAATAGAAGCCCATTGGTTTGCAATTCCACAGCCTGCGAAGTATTCATTCATTACTCAAAACGTACAGAATACAAGCTGTGGCTTAAACTCCAATGCAGCATTGCAAGACTTGTGTGTGAATAACAATAGCATTGGCATTGGAACCCTAGCTTTCCAACTCTAGCATTGCAATGCTTCGTGTGAACTAGCTATAATAAAGTTCTTACATCGTATCGTACTCGACAATTATTTCCCTAATGAAGAATTTGTACGCATTTATTGCAATTGAGTGAAAGGATAATAGGCACTAATATGACTCATTCTCAAAATCACACCAATGTACTTACTTGTATCCCTCGCCTTCCATCCTTGAGAGCACAAACAAATGACATATTATGTAAATATGTAGATATCATTTAAAATATACAATCAGTTACAAACATAAAAATAGCATACACCCAAATTTCTTTGGACAATATGAACGAATATTATTTATTTCAGTTCTGTTGAATCGTATTCCATATAACTTACCCAGTTTTGTTCCATTATCGTCGGTGACCTTAACAGGAGGGCTGGTCTCTCGTTTGGCTCGATGTACTACACTTTCTTCACATGGCTGCACCGGTGTTGTAACCTCCGGCTCGTCTGCGAACACCATTCGTCGGAACACTGGGTCAGGACTGAACTCGTCGTACGTGCTGGCTTGCTGCACACCAGGCTTCTTGAACACCATCTTCATCATCGTGTACATGAAGAACACGACGATACCGATTGTGTAGATTGGCATGATGATTCCCATTGTGCCACCTCCCCCGCCACCCCCTTTTGGTGGCGGAACTACATGGCCAGCACCACCCATCGGAGGCCGCATACCAGGGATTGGACCTGGCGGCTAAAAAAATGTATTTATAGGTGGAGTAAAGAGGTATAATCAACATCTAACTTTGGCATGAGGTCTATGTAACTTGCAATGAGTTTTCCTCAAAACCAAAAAATTCTTTTACATATAACATAAGCGTTGAGCAAAATTAGGTGGTGATAATAAGGGGTGATTTGAAGAGAGTTGTAGCAGTACAGTAATGAAGTACTGTGAATCAAGATGAATAAAATATGGAGCTGCAAAATTAGGATAAAGATGGGAGAAGAGGATAAGAAGTTCAAAACAGAACATGACGATTAAGATCATACTTTTCCGGGTACCGGTATGTGGAAAGAATAGCTATGGGCAGAATGCCAATAAAGTCGCATGGGACCGAAAAGAACATTGGGACGACCAAAAGATGGGTGGTATAATGAATTGAGTGAACACAAAATGGTGATACTGTAAGCGAGGATTGTGAAATGGTATTGAAATAGAAGGAACGATGAGAGGATATAGATAATGGAGAGAGAAAACTGAGCCGAGCAGAAGTGACGACATCTTAAAGTACCGGTAATGAAGATGTAGCATGGCAAGCCAGTGGTGATTCAGTCTCGAGACCACGTTTAATCAATACGACCTTGGAGTAAGTTCAAGAAAAGAGAATGATTTATTAAATGTTACTTGCAGTGTCAAATACTGAAGCAAACTTGTACCTATTTATGTTATAACTCATCATCCTAGACCAAACTCTAAACCCTGTATCTACGATAGAAGTAGGCAAGAGCTAACCAGGCAATAGTAGTATAGAATATGGAGGACAGTTGTTTGGAACTTTGTAGCATTCAAGGTACTCCGATATGTCACTCCGTGTTTTTTTGTTGTTATTTACTGTAGCCTGTAGGTTAATTTTGGTTTTCTTATCATTTTTATAAAATTGTACAATTGGTATGTATTTTTCTATGTTTAATTTCAATGATATTTGGCCAATGTAGTATGTTTAAAAGATGTAATCTTTAAATACGAAGTTTGTATTTCGAAATGATTCTTTGTTTTGAAAATTAGCATGATTATACAGTGAGCTGCATACATTGCACGGTAACATAGTCTGAACAAAAAGTTGAAGCTTCTGGAACATTCGATGTGTTGTGACATATTTTCAAATATCGAATTAATCAACGTCAGTTGGTCAATGTGACCACAGAAGCATTGCCACCAAGAATGGACAGCGAATTGGTGTTCCGATCGACATAGTACAGTAGTAAGCAACAACTGTGGTCCTTGCACTTGACCCGGGTGCACATATACTGAAACAGGCGAAGGGCAGGATGCAGAGTGTAGGAAGGTTTGAAGGGCAAGTGATAACCAATGACGCCAAAAATCCAATCGACAAAGAAGAAAGTTCAGGATTGGCTAGGAAAATTGAGATGTAAATAGAGGAGTGAGTAGGTGTGGAGAACAAAAGAAACTGGATACTTGTTGACTAGTTTTTATGCGAGAAGCACGCAAGTTCGTCGCGGGTGGTGGAGTTCAAGATAGTGCACGAGCATGGGTTGGACCGATGGAACATAATAACAAATAATCATGTTGATTCTATAACTGTAATATTCTTTACTGATTCTGCAAATCCAGTCACTAGATTCGTTTCGAAGTTATACTTTTAGAAGAATACAATTCCTTTGTTTGACAACCAGTTTGAAGAAAGAAGCAAACCTCTGTAACCTAGGGGGTGCATTACTGTACAAGATAAACTCAGCCTTAACATAATAGAGTGAGGTCCAAGATAGTTATATTATAGTATAGGCCTATACTAGCTGTTGGTAGAGAATAATACTGCTTTTCCATTTTTTTTTTCATTTTATTTATATCACTAAAACCGGATTGAATCGTACAGGAATAGGTCGGGGTGCCCCAGGGGATCACTTATTAATCCGAATAGTAATTCAATCAAATCAACGTTCGACGACTGATTATTGGGGTATGTTGTAATCACGTAGAAGGAAGAGATTGCAGTCCACGGAATTACAGTTGAGGGTAAGACGTCACCTCCCAACGTAATATCGAGACTGCTCGGCTGAACGCTAGCTAGCTATGTATTGTCCCGAGCATTTAAGGTATTTAAGTACAGTTGCATCCAGAAGGAACATTCACGGCTGTCACGTCAAGATCATCTATGATAACTGAACCGGTATCGTTGAATACATTTTGTATCTGTATTTTGTTGGTTTTTATATGTCAAGTAGGCCTAATTGCCATTTAATAGTGCACGTCCAATAATCCAAAATTTAAATTCAATTCAAATTTTTTAAACGAATTTCTGTTTGGCAAACAGAAATTCTGTTATTGTAGTATTTTGTTGACATGTGGCTTTATAATATGCTATGAAGTAATTTCATTTTTGATGCACCAAGCTTGAATTTGTCTGTAATGTCAAGTTTTCATCAAACAGTAAATGACACATTTGATTTGGTATTCTTATATCTCTGTCGTAAAGCCTATCCATTGAGTTTATAGTGTTAAGTATAGTGTTATACTGTAAACTCAATGGCCTATCCCATCAAAAACCATGACAGGTAAAAATTTGGAGCCAAGTCCTGAAATATTTTAGCAACTACAAAAACTTCCTGATAAAAAGGTGTGAAATCAAAACTGTATGCCAAGTGCAACTTATTATTCATCATTCATCAATACGGCCTGGAAAATAACAGGAAACACTTGGCTCATTGCCCCCCACGTCCCCTCATATAACACCACCCTGAATTGAAGTGAATTGCATGATGCTAAGAAATGGGTAACTTCACGTTCCTGACACAGGGAAACATAATATGAGTCAAGAAAATGTGTAATTCACGCATGGTCTCATGGAGACTCTATTGCATTATTGGTTATGGAATTATCAAAATATCCACTTTTTTAAATAAATGTTGCATTTGTGGCTCGAAAGAAGGCAAAGACTGACTTTGACCTGTAGATACATTTCCTCATCGGGGTAAAATGAATTATAACTTCAAATAAGAATACAAATACAATATAGAAATAATTTGAAATTAAACTTTGAATTTGGAAGTAATTTGAGTATTTTTATTTGATTCATAAAACCTACATTACAAAATCTAACAAGATATTTGTAAGTTAGGCTCTATGAACTTATAACGTTTGAATTTTTCAAGATAGTCTGCTACCCAATCAAATGTAGGCTCTCAATTCAAGTTCTCTCAATCACTCACTACCCACTAAATATCATCAAGTTAATAGGAACTACATTTTAGAATATAAAGTGGACTGGGGAGGGAAAGTTTCTTGAATCATATTACGTTTTCCTGTGTCAGGAACGTGCAGTTACCCGTGCAGTTAAAAGTAATTTGTGTTGCTTCATAATGCATTTCATGATGCATTTGCTTGTTCACAATAGCATCAGAATATAAATTTTCGTCCGTGTTATCAAATTTTCTTTCGAATAAATACCGTCTCTTAATTGATTTCTTCGCCTATCGTATAACAGCATTCAATGGCCCAAAATGGGCGTCAAGTTGGAATATTCTTCAAACACCATACTTGAAATATACTTTTATATTACAATAAAATTTGCATTATCAGGCAATCAGGTATCAACGTGATAATTTATTTATTTATTTATTAAATATTTGTCCAAATTGGACACACATATCCATGTAGTATAAACAGTGGTTAAAACGTGCATCATATGGACCGTCATGATAATTAAAACAAACACACATAATTAAATAAATATACAACACATTACATAGGCCTACATTAATAGAACTTCATATCGGTATGGATGAAAAACAAATAATATCACATATAAATATATAATATTGTATATACACATAAAGAACAATGATATTGGTCTTGGTCTTACTGATAGAATTTGCACACTTCAAAATAGTCTTCAATCGAGTAGAATGATTGTTCAACTAAAACTGGTTAAGGGATATTTTAAATTTATTTTTGGCATTGATAGATTTTATACACTGTGGTAACGCATTGTAAAGTAATATACCAAAGCACTGAGTATCTTGCTTGAAAAGATTAGTCCTATGAGAAATTCCACGTAATTCATTTTTGTGTCTGGTGTTGTGACAGTGAACATCTGAGTTTGTTTTGAATGATGATACATTAATTTGTATGTTGATAATCAGTTGATATATATATAAACATGGTAATGTCAGGACGCCAAGTAATTTAAAGAGCTTCCGACAGGAATAACCTTTCCATTTTTTAAATATAATTCTGATAACAGTTTTTTGTATTCTGAATATTTTATCACTATTTGTAACACCTCCCCAAAAGATTTATAAATATCAGCTGTTTCATTTGACATTCCTTATCTTTCTGTTGTGTCTGGTGACAATCATTCAGATAGATAGAGCGGAGAAAAAAGTACCCAAAGTTTTTGATGATTCATTGGTGGCCGTGATTTAATCGTCGATACGATAGTACTCTTCATTTCTGAAAGTTATTATTCCAATCTCTTCCGGTTGAAAATGATTAATCAACAAATCTTGCACACACAATCGATCTGGGATATTCATACAAACATATTTTCGAAATGTCATTGAAATATGTCGTGAAATGATTTTTAAAAATAATAAAAACTTGGAAAATGAGTGTAAAAAGACATTACTTCCGGTTTTCAAAAGCAACTTCCGGTTCAAAGATTTACAAGTCACAATTTTGTATGAGTTCACATAATCCCTGAGAAAATCAGACAAATCGGACGATACAGTATTCTTCATTCAGCTAAAAGTTATTATTCCAATCTCTTCCGGTTAAAAATGATCAATTGACAAATCTCGCACACACAATCGATCTGGTATATTCATACAAACATATTTTCAAAATGATATTGAAATATGTCGTGAAATGATTTTTAAAAATAATAAAAACCTGAAATATAAGTGTAAAATGACTCTACTTCCGGTTTTCAAGAGCAACTTCCGGTTAAAAGATTCAAAAGTCACAATTTCATATGAGTTCACATAATCCCTGAAAAAATCAGACAAATCGGACGATTAGTCGATACGACAGTATTCCTCATTTCTGGAAGTTATTATTCGATCCAATCTCTTCCGGTTAAGAATTATTAACTGACAAATCTCGCACACACAATTGATCTGGTATATTCATACAAACATATTTATGGAATATCATTGAAATATGTAGGCCTGGAATGATTTTTAAAAAATATTAAAAACTTGAAAAATAAAATGAGTGTAAAATGACCTACTTCCGGTTTTCAAAAGTAACTTCCAGTTAAAAGATACAAAAGACACAATTTCATATAAGTTCACATAATCTCTGAAAAAAATCAGAAAAATCGTACGATTTGTTTGGCCTGTAGCCGAGTTCTTAGGTGACGACGGAAGGAGGAGGAGAAGAAAACGGAAAAGGTAGTCTTTTCATAGTGCTATAACTTCCAAACGTTTATTTCGATGTATCTTTGATTTGATGTGTCGTGTATGGCTACCGCTCGACTAGATTATACAGTGAATAATTCCAATCCATATTAATTCCTACAGTTGTTATGATGGTATCGATAGGTGGAATAGCCCAATTCCTCTAATCCAAATATCCATCGGATTTGGAGACTTTTGGCAATTGCATAGGCCTACATTTTTTCTTCAAGGTGAATACGCGTTTTGCTTCTAGTTATTTCAAGGATAAATTGAAATCTCTAAAAATACAATACTCTCAAAGTAAGCCCCTTGCAAACATTTACCAGACAATTACATGATTGTACATGACGCGTGTAGGCCTACACCCAGTTGTAATTCATACTGCCTTGGCAATAAGACTACTGGATAATAAGTTAATAACTACAGTAATTGGATAATGTCATTTAAAGTTCACCTCTCCAAAAATGTAAATAACTATTTCTCTGTACCTATAATTGTCTATAACATTGTACAGAGGCTAATAACTGTTTCTGGAAACTAGAGACGTATCAGATGAGTGTAGCGAAGATTTTCATTCTATATATATATATATATATCTTTCCCAGATAACCAATTAAATTGGGCCAGGGGGTGTTTCCACCGATTCATCTAGGGCAGGATTCATCTCTCCATCGGTTCCTGCCAGTTCCGACCTCTTCCTCTTCTTCTTCACCACTACTTTCCTCTGCTTCTTCTTCTCTTCCTACGAGTTCCTTCCACCGTTCCCTATCCTCCCACCATCTCTCATCTATCACTACCTCCCATTTTTCTCCTCGATTGACTAGACCGCATTCTACTCCCTCCTGCCACCTTTCTCTCGGCCTTCCAACTCTTCTCTTAGCTCCATCTTTTTCCGCTAACTCGAACATAACTCTCGGAATTCTTCCCTCATCCATTCGCCGCATATGTCCATACCACCTGAGTCTCTCTCTCTCCATTTTGAATGCTAACCTTTCCACTTCCACTTCTTTCCTTATCATTCTGCTTCTCTTCTTCTCCAACTTTGACACTCCTGCTATGCTCCTCACAAACTTCATTTCTGCTGCCTCCATTTTTTTCTCATCTCTCCAATTCAATGTCCATGTAACTGCTCCATATGTTAAAATTGGCAAGTAGTATACATTATAAATAAGTGTCTTCCCACTCATCGGAAAGTCTTGGTTCCAAATCAGCTTCCTTACTTTTTGGAATAGTCCGTCCGCCTTTGCTATTCTCTTATTCACCTCAAGCTCCACTTTTGCCGTATTACTTACTACACTTCCCAAGTATGCGAACTCTTCTACTTCCTCCAGTTCCTGACCTTGCAGTTTTATTTTCTCTCGACTTTTTCTCTTCTCTCTGCTCATCACCATAGCTTTGCTCTTTTCCGCACTAATCTTCATCCCAAACTCCTCGGTAATTTTTTCCCATCTCTCAACTTTGTCTTGCACCTCTTCCCTACTGTCTCCCCACACCAGGATATCATCAGCGTATATCATTGTCTTTGCATCTGCCCCTTCCTTCACTAGTTCCACTTTTCTCACCATCTCATCCATCACCAACACAAACAACATAGGTGATAGGACACTGCCCTGCCTAACTCCACTCTTGACATTGAACCACTCCGTCCTGCCTCCATTTGTTTGCACTGAAGCCTTGCATTCTCGATATAAACTTTTCACACGGTCTATCATCCTCACATGTAAGCCCTTTGCCCTGAGACTCTCCCACACCCTTTCTGGGAAGATGGTCGTATGCTTTCTCCAAATCTAGAAAAGCCATGTACACTCTTCTTCCCTCCTCCCACCTTGTTTCTACCAGTTGCCTGACAGCAAATATCAAATCTACTGTTGATTGGCCTGTTCTGAACCCATAGTGCTCTTCCCTTAACATGGGTTCCACTAGCACTCGCATCCTTCTTTCAATAATTCGTTCATACAGCTTGGCTGCCTGGCTCATCAGCGTCACTCCTCTGTAATTCTTACTTCTTTTTCTGTCTCCTTTCTTGAATATTACTGTTATTACTCCTTTCACCCAATCTTCCGGCACTCTCTTCTGCTGCCATGCTGCCTCCATCACACGATACACCCAATCCACCCCCCACTGTCCTGCTGCCTTCATCATCTCTACCACTATCTCATCTGCTCCTGCTGATTTACCATTTTTCATCCTTTTTATTGCCTGTGCTACCTCCTCTCTTGACACCCTCTCCACACAGTCCTCTCCTCCCTTCGCCGCTTCCTCCACTTCTTCTGCCCGTGTATCTTTTGCATTCAATAGCTCTTCAAAATGTTCTTTCCACATTCTCTTCAGTTCACTAGGTTCTCGAATCAGTTTATTATTCTTATCATACATGATCTTCTGCTCCTCCTTGTCTCTCCGCTTTTCTTTCATAATTCCATACAACATTTTCTTATTTCCCTGGCTATCTTTCTCCAACTTCTCGGCAAGCTCTACCATTGTCCTCTTCTTCTCCTTCTCAATTATGCTCCTAACCTCTCTCTTCCTCTCTAAGTAATCCAATATATTTCTTGCCGATCTATCTTTCTCCTTCCTGATCCAAGCTTCCTGTTTCTGCTTAACTACCCTCCTCACCTCCTCGCTCCACCATGCCGTCTCCTTTGCCTTCCTCTTCCCACTTGACCTTCCACACACTTCGTTTGTTATCTGTATCATTACTTCTTTAAACTCTCTCCATTCTTCTTCTACGTCCCTTATTTCACCTTCTGGTACTCTCCCCTTGATCAACTTTTGAAATTCCCTTTTAACACTCGCTTCTTGCAGTCTCCATATCTTCAATTTTGCTTGTTTTCTCCCTATTTTTCTTGTGGCGTGCTTGTTCCACTCCTGTCCACCCCTTATTGTGGCCACTATGAGTCTGTGATCTCCATCCAATGCCACTGTTGGATTCACAGCTGTATCACTAACCCATCTTCTTACCTCCCTACTCGCTATAATGTAGTCGATCACCGTTTTCTTTTCTCCATCCCAACTGACGCGTGTTACCTTTTTATCCGCTCCCTTTTCGAACAGTGTGTTACATATGATCAATTCTTTTCTTACACACATCTCTATCAAATTACTTCCATCTTGATCTCTACTCCCGTATCCAAATTTACCCAACACTCCTTCATAGCCTTTCCACTCCTTTCCCACTTTTGCATTCAGGTCCCCTATGATTAGCACCCTTTCTGCCGTAATGACGTTTTCTAGTTCCTTCAGAAAATGTTCCTTCTCTACCATCGGTCTTCCCGTTTGAGGTGCATATACTTGGATAATCTCCGTTGTCTTTTTTTCCATCTGCACTGTCATCTTCATTATCCTATCGATCGTGTTTTCCACGCTAATAACTTCCTCTTTCATCTTCTCATTCACTATAAATCCTACTCCGTTTCTTCCTTCCGTTCCTCCTGACCACCACAATTTATATCCTTCTCTCAGCTCCTTCGTCCCTTTCCCCTTCCACTTAGTCTCACTTAGACCTAAAACCTCCAGCTTCTGATCCTTCATAACGTCAATGAGTTCCTCTATTTTTCCATTAAGCGTCATAATATTGAGTGTACCCACTCTAGTCTTCATCTCTCCTAGTGTCTTTCTCTTTTGTCTTCTATATTCTATACCTTCCTCAATTTTGCCTGTAATTGTGACTGTTACTAGTGGCCACCCTTACTTCCTCACTGCCCTTATCCTGACTAGATGGCCTAGATTGTCTCTTTGCCGCCATGTTCTTGCTTCCTTGTGTTGCTAATTCCCCTTTGTCTTCATTCTGCTTTGGCTCTTCTTGCGTTGGCTTAAGAGTTATATACCGAAAAAAATTGGACCATGTTTTTATGTTCTCATTTGTAATTTTGTGCGTGGCATACACGTCAGGAAAAAAGAACAATCAACTCGAAACTTTTTCTAAATGAATTGGTGTTACACTAGAAAAGGCTGGGATTGTTTTTCAGAAAAATCTGTCAAACGATTTATTCTGGAAAAAAATCGGAAAGTTTGACAAATCCCCATCAGAATAACTCGGCCAGGGAAAATACTTGAAAAACCAAAATTCCTCAGCTGTAAAATTTTCACTGAATATGTCACATGACAATCCAAGGTCTGCACACCTAGATGTGGACTGACTGACATAGTATTTTTCATTCTAATTTTCCATACTTCTAAGCTCATCTCACAATGCATAAATACTGCGTTTTCTTAGTTTGAAAATCATTTGCTTGGTACATTTCTATTTATTTATTTATTATCATTTATTTATTATTGTTTTTATACAGTGTTATATACTGTATACAGGTAATGAGAATAGAGCAGGAGCCGTGTAATATTATCTACAGTCTGTGTTTATACACACTCCTTGGCATGTTACGTTGGAATGCTGCCAGACCACTCTCGACTATCTGGCCTACAGTACAATCTAAAAATACCACGTATTAAGCCAACATCCCATTGATCCACACACACACATTTAAATGTGACATCTTGTCTAGCCCTCTTTCACACACCATCTACTCTATAAAAAAAAGTTATACATTCTTAGCACCTTTGCAATAAGTCATTGGACAGTAAGATATATCATGTGGAAATCACTATATACCTGAAGTAGGCCCTACATATTATTCCTTTTCATCTTTTATCGATATTATTTGTTGCTATTTCTCTATCTAGGCCTATATTTCCACTGATAGGTCTACAGTAACTGAACATACTATAAAAACAAGAAATGAGGTCTGGCCTAATTATTTACCATTTATGGTTTGCTCTTTAATGCAAAAGCGTAACCAATTTAATGAATTCTCATCACAAAACTTCAAAATACTTACTCGTCCTTCTTTCTCGATTACTTTGGACACAGTTTGAGATTGTGGAATTGCTCGACCACGTTCTTGCAAGGCAGGGTGATTATTGAGCAAATCGGGGCGCAAATGTGGTGGACGTTCTTGTCTGTGGTGCCCTGTTAAAAAATCAACATATTTACAACTAGGCCTGTCGCTTACATTTAAATTTATAGGTATCATGTTTAGCTGTAGGCCTCCTGTAATCAAAATTTAGGGCTGCTGGAAATGATTCTCTTTTGAATGCTTAAAGAAGGGTTTCCACTACGAATATTTTCTTGTCTTCTAACACAATTTCAGAGTGAAATTCCCTTTTGTCCAATCACAATCTAGAATACGGCCGAAATGGGATGGCGTCTTTCGGTCCAAATCCTTTATTCGTTGATTGGTTCGACTTCAAAAAAAAACGGACGAAATTTGGCTGAAACAATTTCTGGCAACTGACTTCTGGCCAAGGCCTTATGGTTATTCCAGGCTCCTGATTTGACATAGGGCCTACAATCATAGCATCATCACTGCATCCAAAAGCTCATTTTGACAACTCAATTGACCAATGTAGATGGGCGTGACTCATACGAAGTAGGGGAAATTTTAGATACCTTGATTGGTTATTTCCCTATTTTGCCCTGCTTCACTGTCCACTTGATTGGTTTTTATATTTTGTGACATCACGAGGGCGGACGATCTACATCGGTCAATTACTTGGATTCAAAGGAGCTTTGGGTATGAAAACGTTTGCTCGCGTTCAAACAAACATGTAGGCTAGTGATAAAAATGGTAGTAGAAACCAGTGTCTGAATTTCGGTCCCAAATCGTGATGGACACGGAAAATTTCGGAGTGGGAACTACCGTATGCTCCAACAGTTATATGTAGCCTGACAATTTCTAAAAGAAACATTCTACCCCTATGTGGGTCTCAGTAAGCATAAATGCATAATACATGTTAAGCTGGCCTTACATGAACATTTTTGATGCGATATCGCTCCCGCATGCGGGTGCGGGACGGTGCAACGCGATTAAACAAAAGTGCTGCTGCCTAATAGCAATTCAAGCAATTCAGCAATTTAAAGAGATGGGCGTGTCTATAGTGTCCCGCGCTTTTCGTGGTATGACTCAAGTATGTTGACTGTTTGTTGTAATTTTGTTGACATCGTTGGTGTCTTCTCAATCATAATAATAACTATATAAAAACAAAATCTCATGAAAGAAGTCGTATGCACGTGGGCAAATTTATCAATTATGGAATTATTTTAAAACAATTCATGCTAAAATCAACACAGCTGTTCTGGGGGAAGCAGTATGACGGCGACCTCAAGCGGATTTTACCTGAACCCAAGCTACATCCGGCCATTCCATATTCAATTTACTGCATCGCTAGCCAAAAGTTGAGTAGAGCTGAGCTTGTGCGACAAAACCACGCACCATCCCGCAGTCTTCGCTGATTGGTCAATAATTCAAAATGGCTGATATCGCTCCTGCATACGGTTGCGATATTGTATTGAAAATGTTCATGTAAGGTCAGCTTTAATATTAGTGTTCAACTATCAACCAAAAACAAACAAACATATAGAATAGGGCCTACATTTATGTTTAAATGGTTAAATAAGTTAGTTCCACTTAGTTAATTACATTTTGATGAATTGGAAGGATTATGAAATGTTGAAATTAACCATGAATACAATATAAATCTGAAACTTATATGATGGTATACGACACTATCTAGACAAACGTTAAGAAATACGTATAGAAACGTATAGAAACGTTAAGAAAAGGCCACTGAGTAGCCTACCACTATCAGTAGTCCTACATAATCTGTGATGGCTAACTACATAATAATATCAATTAATGCTATGAAATTTAAAAAATCTAAATAATTCCAGACTGTTAATTAAATGTTGAAAATAATTGGATTATGCATTATTTGATATAGGCTATTTCACAAAAGCAGGATTTTGATTTTTTTACCATTCATATTAGATTTAACGGCATCAGATGAATGTTTAATGAGATGAAGGTTTCTTAGATAATGAGATGGACAGTGGGTAAGAAGCGGTCGTGGCAAATATTGTAGGAACCATTCCGGCATTCACCTAGGGTACAGAGGAAAACCACAAAAAAAAACCTGTAAAGATGGATGGCGGCAAGGATCAAACTGGGTCCGATTCACTTCACCTCCCGGGTCGAAGCAAGTGCTTTAGCACTGAGCTAATTATGCTGGCAATAAATCTTATTAGTCCAATAGATGGTAGGGACACTAAATTATCTTCTAAAAATTAGACCTAGATAGTTCATACCATTAATTATAATAATAAAAGTTGAAGCACGACTATTTGCTGACACAACAGTTCACACATGTAAAATAACTCCGTGCATTTTTTACCCTTACTTGGCATGTAGACAGGTCCCAGTTTCATTCTGTGTGGTGCACCTAATTTCGCTGGGTCAACTCCAAAGTTTCGTTTTAGACATACAGAACTATTAAATGATCGTATTTCATCTAAAATTTGTCTGTAAGTTTTTCCTAAGCGAACTCTTTCATTCAAGAAAGCAGTGATGTCAATCCCGCATGTATCTAATACTTCTTTCCGGCATGTATAAACTACTTCCTTAGACAGTTTACCCTGCTGAAATGCTTGAGACAGCTTTGGATCAAAATCGTCATAACGATGTAAAATATTGCCACACATTTCAGTCATTATTTTTATGGCATTAACATCATTTTCGAAGATGACATCACAACAGCCTAGAAGAAAAATCCAATAGTCCTTTTTATGATAATAAAATAACTAAGCATCAACTTGAAACACTTCATAATAGTTGTTATGCGGCTCAGTCGAGGACTAAACTATCAGAACAATAGGCCTATAGGCCTGGCTATGTATTACCGGTAATTAATTTGATAAGAAACTTGTGAAAGCCAACAAAACAGTTAAACTGTAGGCCTCTCGAGGTCTACCTACAATTGATTGGATGATTGAACCAAATTTCATTTTGACCTAAAAGCTTATTGGGCCTATTCCAATTGACATAAGATGACAGTATTAATTTTCATCTAGGTGTATCACATATTAAATATAGGACTAGCTAGGATATAAACTATGAAGTGTCTATTCCCACAATCCGACCCATTAACGTACTATTCCCACAAACCGTCGTTCGCGTTGGTTTGGGTATTGGCAACAACTGACCCGCGTTGTCGTCTATTCCTCAAACGACCTCACTAAACGGGTCGTGGACAGAGCCAACTCGCTCAGGTCAGCTATTCTCAGGAACGGGCTCACAAAATAGGCCTACACTTCCCAGTAGCACGTTGTTCATTTTATCGCCAAGAGAGGGCACTGGGCTTGGGAATGCGATATTCGTAGGCCTAGTGAATAAGATTATTTGAAAGCTAGATGCCCCCCCTCCCCCATTAGGACCCGCGTTGTCGTCTCTTCCTCAAACGACCTCACTAAACGGGTCGTGGACAGAGCCAACTCGCTCAGGTCAGCTATTCTCAGGAACGGGCTCACAAAATAGGCCTACACTTCCCAGTAGCACGTTGTTCATTTTATCGCCAAGAGAGGGCACTGGGCTTGGGAATGCGATATTCGTAGGCCTAGTGAATAAGATTATTGTTATGTATGTAGTATGTAACTCATGATGGTACGTGTGTGCATAGGCGGTGGCTATGCACACCATACCAGTATTAGTATGTTGGTATGATTGAGTGTCTGTGCGGGTAGGGCCAGGTTGGACGGTAAAGGGTGTCTTTTTAACTGGCTGTCAACCTGTACGGACGTGTGTAACCTGAATTAATAAATGTGAGTTTCTTCGATTAACCTTTTCTTATTTATTGAAATAAGAACACAACAGTTTGGCGACGAGGGTTTTAGAACCAAAGTAGAAACTTTCAACGAAAAATTTACTAGGATTGTGCAAATATTGCCGAATTCAATTCGTGACCCGCGTGGTCGCGACAAGTGGGCGTAATGACGGCTGACGAACATTCTAGTGTAGGTAAAGGAAATATGTCTTCCTATTTCGGGAAAGTTGAAACATTTGATCCATCAGTAGAGGAATTTGACATTTATGTTGAGCGGTTAGAGTTATTTTTTGAATCTAATACTGTTCAAGAAGATAAGAAGAAGTTTATATTCCTACAACAGATGGGGGCGAAGGTTTACAGGACAATTAGATCACTGGTTAGTCCGGCTCGACCTAGTTCTAAAACGTATGAAGAACTCAAGGCCATTTTACAAGCGCACTTCACACCAGTAAAGTCTGTGATGGTGGAAGGGTTTAAATTTAATAATCGAAACCAAAGAGAGGGGGAATCGATTATAGAATACGCTGAGCAATTGCAGTCATTAGCCAGTACGTGTGAATTTGGTGCTTTCTTGGACAGAGCGCTTAGAGACAGATTTGTATGTGGGGTAAAAAACGAAGATATCCGCAAGCAGTTATTAAATTGCGAAGATAACATTACATTTACCAAAGCTTGCAAAGTAGCAAGAGGCCTCGAGTCAGCCGGAGATAACGCACGCGTTGTATCAGTATTAAGCGATGTAAAAAAAGTGGTTCAAAGGCAGTCACGTCAAGGTCAACAGTCCAAGCCTTCCAGCTCACAGTCTCATGGGTCAGATGGCGGTCGGCTACCAGTCAAGTCTAAATCGAGTCAAGCACACAGCATGGATCCCAAGTGTCGCAGATGTGGTCGACAACATGAGGAGTCAACATGCCCAGCTCGTCAGTGGACCTGTTTCACCTGTCAGCGAAAAGGTCACACGTCTAAAATGTGCCAAAGTCGGAGCAAGGTGAAGAAAGTGGAACAGGAATCCAGTGAAGGAGAGGACAGCGAGTCAGATCAAGACGTCAATTTTGATATGGGTGAAATAAAAAATATCAAAGTAATTGGTAAAGTTGATAAGCCTTTGATAGTTAAGATGAAGCTTAACAGTAAAGTGATAGACATGGAGGTAGATTCCGGTGCTGCCTGTTCCATTATTTCAGAAAAATGTTATCTCAAACATTTTAGGAATGTTCCACTGAGTAAAACTCAGATTACACTCAAATCAGTTTTTGGTGGTCTGGGAAGTGTAGTAGGCAAGATCACTGTGTCAGTGATTGGTATCAATGCAGTTCATAATCTAGACCTGATAGTGGTGGCTATGGGAAGTAGTAAACATAGTGATACTATACCATTGTTAGGGCGTCCATGGTTGAACGTGCTAACTCCAAATTGGAGAGATGATTTGTCAAAATTCCATCTTGCTGTCAAGTCCTTGAATGTAACCGAGTCATGTAGTAACAAGGTACAAGATTTACGAGAAAAATTTCCAAGAGTTTTTAACAAAGATACCTCCGGTAGCATTATAGGTTTTGTGGCCGATGTAGTGTTGAAAGAGGATGCAACCCCTATCTTCCACAAAGCATATGGGGTACCATATGCTGTAAAACCATTAGTGGAAAAAGAGTTGAAACAGTTGGAACAAAATGGTGTGTTGAAGAAAGTGTCACGCAGTCAGTGGGCTTCACCATTAGTAGTAGTTCCGAAAAAGGAAACTGGCGTTGTCAGACTATGTGTAGATTTTAAGGTAACCGTGAATCGGTATGTCGACACTGAGCACTATCCGTTACCACGGGTGGATGATATTTTTGCCTCACTGGGTAATGCAAAGGTATTTACAGTATTAGATTTAAGTAATGCATATCAACAGCTGAAAATATCAGAAAAAGCCCAGGAAATATTAACTGTCAACACTCATTTAGGCCTGTATCAATTTACTCGATTACCTTATGGAATTACATCCGCACCAGCTATTTTCCAAAGTGTAATGGATCAAGTTTTGTGTGGTATTCCAAATGTAAAGTGTTACTTAGATGATGTACTCATTGTAAGTGAAACACCGGAAGGTAATGAGAAAACCTTGGAAATGGTGTTAGAACGGTTGGAAAGGCATAATATCAGAATTAATTTAGGAAAATGCAAGTTTTTCAAATCAGAAGTTGAGTACCTTGGTCATGTGTTAGACTCATCAGGGATTCACCCGCATCCAAACAAGGTGGAGGCCGTTGTTAAGGCCCCAGCACCATCAGATGTAGCTCAGCTACAGTCGTATTTGGGTTTGTTAAACTTTTATAATAGATTTCTTCCAAACCTAGCAAGTTCAATCAAACCCCTACATAAACTGCTTGAGAAGGGAAGTAAATGGGCCTGGACAGCAGAATGTCAAAAGGCGTTTGAAGTGAGTAAGGAATTACTCGTGAGTAGTCAGTGTTTAGTACCATATGATCCAACTCGGGAGATGGTTGTATCATGTGATGCGTCACATTATGGTGTAGGCGCAGTGTTATCGCATGTGGTTGACGGGGTAGAGAAACCGGTGATGTTCGTTTCGTCAACCTTAAGCAAAACTGAACAAGGCTATGCGCAGGTAGAGAAAGAGGCCTTGGCAATCGTATTCGGGGTGAAACGATTTCATAAATTTATTTTTGGGCATAAATTTCGTTTGATCACCGATCACTCTCCGTTAAGGGCCATACTAGGTAGTAAGAAGGGTATTCCGACATTAGCTGCAGCACGGTTGCAACGTTGGGCCATAATTTTATCTGCGTATATGTACCATATTGAATACCGTAAAGGAAAAGAGTTAGCTAATGCCGATGCGATGTCGCGGTTACCGATGCCTAGTAAGTCAGTAGAGGAGCAACGTTGTCAGTTTTCCGCAGTCAAGTGGGTTTGTAGTGAGTGGAAGTCGTCATTTTCGGATTTCCCATGTACAGCCAAGGAAATAGCGCATTATAGTGCAAAAGATGTTGTCCTGTCAAGGGTAATGCTATCAACACAACAGGGTTGGCCTAGCAGTGAAGTGATAGATCCTGGGTTAAAACCTTATTTCAGTCGCAAAAGCGAGTTATCAATCGACGAGAATTGTCTTACTTGGGGAAATCGGGTCATAATTCCAGAACAATTACGTAATCATGTTTTGTCCTTACTACATGATCAACACCCAGGAGTGGTGAGAATGAAAGCGTTAGCTAGAAGCCATATCTGGTGGCCGGGGATCGATGGTGATATAGAAATCATGGTTCTCAGTTGCGAGGCATGTCAGTTGTCGCGCCCGTCAGACAAGCAAGGTCCTTTGCATAATTGGCCTACACCCTATCGGCATTGGCAAAGAGTGCATTTAGATTTTGCTAAACTGGAAGGCACTATGCTGTTAGTGCTAGTCGATAGTTACTCGAAGTGGCTTGAGGTGTGGCCAATGCAACAGACAAGTGCCAAACACGTAATTGAAAAGCTAAGAAATGTAATTGCTACTTTCGGTTTTCCAGAGCTTTTGGTCTCGGACAATGGTCCACCGTTCAATTCTGAAGAGCTAAAAACATTCTGTGTGTCTAATGGTATACGGTTAGCACATAGTCCACCCTATCACCCTGCGTCGAATGGTCTAGCCGAAAGAAATGTCAGGACAGTCAAGGAAGTTCTATCCAAGTATCATATTACTACGGATAAGCTTAATAAACAATCTAATCTAACCTTACAGCATAGAATAGATAACTTTTTGTTTCATTTTCGGAATACTCCGACAACCATAACTAATTCGTCTCCGGCTGAAATGATGTTTAGATATAAACCACGCACCAAGTTAAGTATGTTGAGTCCAAATGTAGGAGTAACTTTACAAAAAGCCAGCGCGGAAGTAATGTTCAAACGCAACCAACATTTTGCCAAAGGACCGAAAGAGTTTATGGTAGGAGAACAGGTTTTAGTCAAGGTAACTGGTCCTCAACGAACACCAGGTGTACGATGGAAAAAAGGGGAAGTTAAGGAAAAGATAAGCCCTGTAACTTATCTAGTTAGTGTAGACGGTCGAATTAGGCTATGTCACTGTAATCAGTTGAAATATTCAGTGCTTACTAGTGATAATAGTAGGCCTACAAAGGTCACTAACATGTATGATGAAGATTATGTTGATTGTAATAAGAATAAACACAATGATGTTGGAGAACCGGCAAGGCAACGTTCTCCATTCAAAGTTAAGACTCCTGAAGTACCATGTGAACCAGGGACCATAGGCAGAAAAAGTAAATCTCCAGAAGTTATAATGGAATCAGAAGTTAGAACCAGGTCCTCGCCTCTCAGGGCCCCAGATAGCATGGGAACTGAGGAAATTTGTACACCTATTATACGACGGTCTGAAAGGGCCAGGAAAATGCCTGTTAAACTGGATTTATAAGTATAAATGGAGTTATTATAATTATTATGATTATTGATTTATAAAATGTTTAATTTTAGGATCACTGTAATCCCTTTGAAAAAATAAATAAATAAAAAGGGAAGGAGTGTTATGTATGTAGTATGTAACTCATGATGGTACGTGTGTGCATAGGCGGTGGCTATGCACACCATACCAGTATTAGTATGTTGGTATGATTGAGTGTCTGTGCGGGTAGGGCCAGGTTGGACGGTAAAGGGTGTCTTTTTAACTGGCTGTCAACCTGTACGGACGTGTGTAACCTGAATTAATAAATGTGAGTTTCTTCGATTAACCTTTTCTTATTTATTGAAATAAGAACACAACAATTATTTGAAAGCTAGATGCCCCCCCTCCCCCATTAGTAGGCCTGATGCTAGTTTAAATATGAAATACTTCATTATTGATTATTAATAGGGCAGCAAAGTAGGCTGTGGCGCGGAAGGATAGGGTTCTAATGTAGGTTCATTCTTATGGGTAATAGCACGTACATGATTTTAAAACTGTCATAACTTCTAAACTATTAATACTACGGCTAAACCAGTTAGCCTACAATGTTCAGTAAACTGTTATCTTTACGATGATACACATACATTGTATCAAAACGCCTGGTTAATTTAAACAATTGGATGATAAAAAACATGCTGTAATTGCGATGTCGCCAAGCGAATGAAAGAGAGAGATAGTTGCATCGGATTTCTCACAGTGGCCGTGTTCTCAAGAAACTTGCTAGCTGCTTGCTAGGTATCGCTTGGCATCATCGCAAAACAGATGTTGCAACATTAAGCTTTGACCGTCATGCGGGTGCACTCCTACACGCACGGCTATCGTTAGTTTTCGACGTTGCAATTACGACATGTTTTTTATCATCCAATTGTTTAAATTAACCAGGCGTTTGATACAATGTATGTATCTCATCGTAAAGATAACAGTTTACTGAACATTGTAGGCTAACTGGTTTAGCCGTAGTATTAATAGTTTAGAAGTTATGACAGTTTTAAAATCATGTGCATGCTATTACCCATAAGAATGAACCTACATTAGAACCCTATCCTTCCGCGCCACAGCCTACTTTGCTGCCCTATTATTGTATTTGTATTTGTATTTGTATTTATTGCCGTTTCTTATTAAAGAACAATATTGAAATTGTAGGCCTATAAACATTGTCAGAGATATTAGAAAATAAAATTATAATAATAATACATAAATATAAATAATAGGATAGAATGTAATAGCATATGTGTCAATGATTTAAACCTGATTAAGAATTAAAATAGTCTTCTATACAATAAAACTTGTTTGTATGTAAGAATTTAATGGTCTCATTTTTGAACTGCTTTCTACTTCTTGAGTCCTTGATGTGGGACGGAAGTCTATTATAAATTCTTCTTCCGGACTGCACTGGTCCCCTGACTGTAGAGTCGAGACGGCAATATTCATGGGCAATCAAGTTAGACCCTCTGTGTTTAATTGCCAGTATAAATCTGATTTTAATTTCTATTAGACGTATAAAACAATTGATACAAGATTAATGCCATAAAATAATATTGTCTTACAGATGAAATATCTATAGGCTTAGACAAATTGCTACAGCTAGCCTAGTTATTTTTGGCCTTGCCGGCACCAACGGTTCGTGGGAATAGTAGTTTTGGTAGCTACTAAAACACAAACTTAGCACGAATGTTCATGCCAAGTTAACAGAGTTCTGTAGGCCTAGTCTTAGAGTCCTGATCTAACCAGTCAAAATCCAAGATGTGGCCTAAATATGCCTAGATGAGCTTCAAGATGCTCAAGTTTAGTTTGAAGTGTAGGGATAATGTTAAGCCCACCATTAGGCCTACAACAGCAACTCTCGAGACAGCTGAGATAGTGAGGACTGCAATTCAATTTGCAGTTGCTTTCACACAATGTGGCCATGGGTGCAGTCAATACAAATGACAACCCGAATTTCGCTTTTCTTATAAGATACGCTAGGCCTAGGATGCCTCGGCTTAATAACAATAATACATTACCTGCGGAGTTGGATTTATCATCGGGGACTTTCAAATTCACAGCTGTTGATAACATTGGATAAATCAACTTGGGCCACAAAACTGCAAAGCATCCTGCCACTATCGCCAAAACTAAAACAGTTTTACCGGTTCCAAATTCTCCAGCCATTTTCGTAATATTTGTTAGTTCGATTTCGTACGAATATTGGTCTGACACTATAAATGATTTAAATGCAGCTCAGATGTTGAAATTTTTAAAAAATAATGAAGAAAATCGACGCCATCTTTCCCACCCGGGTCAAACCAATGATCTTCTAACTCCAACAAAAGATAGTACAATCAACATAACAAAAAAAATAGGACTGTGCTGAGTTCTTTGGTGGCTGTGTGATGATTTTCTAACGGTGCGTTAGACACGTGCTGTCAACAAAGAAGATAGGTTAATAAAGTGCTAGGCCTATAATAATAATAATAAGTATATGATTATATATATATATATATATATATAATATATAATAGGGTTTCAGTAAGTCCTAGGACCAAAGACCAGGTTGGACGTAGAAGGACTATCATATGACAATTATTTCTCATTTTTGCAATGAAACCAAAGATGTAAGTTTTAACATGGTTTTAGTCATTCAATGTTTTCGCCAGTTGGTGGTTATTCCTCAAATAAAGGAAATACAGTAGGCTCTAGATCTAGTTCCAACCCCTCACACTAACCGCTCGGTTAATTCGAGCCATCAACTACGGCAACTCACAAGAAGATTGTATGATTAGTAGTAGACCAGTGTTGGGTGATGAACTTTTAAAATGAACGTGTTCATATTTTCTGAACTTTTCAATGAACGCGTTACATTTACAGTCGACGATCTTGAACTTTCTTCACGCTCGATTTTTCGGTGATCTTTAACGGAATAAAACGTTCATTTGGAAGTTCATAATTTTAGATCACTCATAATCCTATTCGACACGATCACACTATCCGCATACTTCCCCGTCCAAATTCCGAATGAGATCGACTATTTTACGGTCTATCCCGAATGTATAATATTCCGTGTTCGGGATTTCATCATGTGATCACTTGTCACCAGGCAAGCCGACAGCCACTTGTGGTCAAGGTTGACTTGTTGTGACGTGTAGTTGTTATCAATTCACTAATTAACTTGAGACATTTACTGTAGAAAATGTGTGTGTAGGCCTACATATATTTTTGAACCCTTTTTTCCCTATAATTTCCAAGGTGAGTTTTTGAACAAACTTATATTCCTTTTAATTTGAACTTGAACTTTTACCGCAAAGCTACGAAAACAAACTTTTAACTTTTTAAAAGACTAATTTATTTGACGTGAACTAAACTTTTTAAAAGTTCCTTTTAAATAAGTGAACTTCCCCAACACTGTAGTAGACCAGGGAAATACTGTAAATATGTCTGGAAATGGTGAGATGATACAGGATGGACGGCAGGGATATCGTAACAGATTAGGACGAGTCAATAGCATGTGAGACAAAGGGTCAAAGACAAAATTTCTATCTGCCATCTGCCATTATACAAATAGGAGATCTTTTCTACGTTGCATTATGCATTCTTAATTAAAGTAATCTGTTCAAAACGAACTTTTAAAAGATCGTGAATTTCATTCCTCGTTACTGATAACAAGTAACGTGATTCCTCTAAAAGTTACTGCTCGATGATAGAGACGCATTCAGATTCAAGTTCTCAAAAAATGACTGTTCTTCTCGCTGTGTGTGTGTACAAAAATGTGAAATGTGTACAAAATGAGCTACAAGTTACAAAGCACTATTTACATACGTTTTCGTTCAGTTTGAATCGTTTTATTCAAAATCTTACTTACTGGCAATAATTGATCAAATTTTGAATCATTTCCAATTTGTTCTCAAATTCGTAGCAATTTATATCCGAATAATCTAAATTATTTGCGTGCTTGGTAAGACATATATTTTAAAATAGGTTGGATGTGGGGGAAAAATCACTGAAAACTGATCAAGAAAATTGAACCAATTTTTAATAAAAAGTTGATTAAAAACAATATGGCTGCTTGGATTCAGGCACATATTTTTTAGTTCAGTTACTATCGGGTCATTTCCATATCAATTCAACTGAGCCATTACCCTCACCATAACTGATTTTGATGAAATTTGTACCAGTTGTACCAACCAGTGAGTCAACCAATCGTACAAACTTTTGGCTCTGCAGCCCTTATAGTTCTCGAGTTACGCCATGTAGAAAATGCCAAATTTGGCGTGCTTTGCGTCGTTCCAAAGTTTGCTACTTCTACACCTTTCAACGTGGAGACATATTTTTTTCTATAGGCCTATCAATCTCTGATTTGTTGCAAATTAATAGCATCAGATTTGGTACTATTCTGTGTAATGGACATCGAGATATCTGTGTTTGCATTTTTTGGTTCCACCCCACATAAAAAAGGTGTGTTTAAAAAAAAGGGAAAAGAACATCAAATTGTATATGTGCACCTATTTTCAACACATGAAAAGTTATGCTAGAAAGTGGTAAAATGATGGTACCGTATCAGGAGATACAACAAGGTCATGCTATGATTGTGCATGAAAACTCAATATGAGTTGCTGAGATTCAAAACTCAAAAGAATGATTATTAGATTAGGACTGTAAGCAAAAGGTCTCTAGATATAGTCAAAATATCAATATTTTCACACAATCATAGCGTGATCCTGTTATATCTCCTAATACCATCATTTTACCACTTTGTAGTATAACTTTTCATGTGCTGAATATACATACAATTTGATGGGGTTTTTCTTTTCTTTTTTTTAAACACACCTTTTTTATGTGGGGTGAAACCAAAAAATGCAAACACAGATATCTCGATGTCCATTACACAGAATAGTATCAAATCTGACGCCATTAATTTGCAACAAATCAGAGCTTGATTATAGAAAAAAAATATGTCTCCACGTTGAATGGTTTATAAGAAGCAAATTTTGGAACGGCGCAGAGCGCGCCAAATTTGGCATTTTCTACATGGCGTAACGGCGAGAACCATAAGGGCTGCGGAGCCAAAAGTTTGTAAGATTGGTTGACTCAGTGGTTTGTACAACTGGTTTAAATTTCATCAAAATCAGAGATGGTGAGGGAAATAATGATGCTCGGTTCAGTTGATTTGATGTGGAATTGACCCTATCAAGTTATAGGCCTATCTCATTAAATTGAAAATTAATTTTCAAACACCTTGATTTAAATAAAAATGGCGACATTATTTCGAGCAAACTTTATGCGAAGTTGTTGTATATATGATGATTTATATCATTTTTTGTTAAACTTGAATTTATATCCTACAAACTTTGCTGACTGAAACTAACTGATCAAATTCTGAATTCTATTTATTCAGTCACAAATTCACTGCAATTTTCATTTGATTGCTCTGATTTTTCTTCATGTTGCATAGAACAATATTTTAATGATTTTAAAATAAATTGTGGTTAGACCTATGAAAATCATCAATAGTGGTCAGTAAAAATTTAATTGGATCTTCATGAAAATACGATTCAAACCAAAATGGGGATCACGATATGAGCAAACTCTTTTTATTGAAATCAGTTCAATATACCGGTACACGGAAAAAAAATGTGCTGCACTTTGTTTGAGGTTACGCCCCTTTTTGGCTTGGATTAACTGTAGTAGAGCCTATATGGTGACTGGGCACGACTTAAGTCACATTGGGCGTGAGTTCGAATCCTGCAGAGGGCATGGTATTTTTAAACGTCCTTTCTGTTATCATTGCTTCATCGTTTCATTATCACCTGCTCATCCGTACGCCCATATAACCATTGAGTTTATAGTGTGTAACACTATAAACTAAATGATATAACCTAGTTGTTGGTGGGGTCATTAAGCAACATTAAAATAGAATAACGTACCAGTCGTGAGTTATCTCTGATTGGATATATGTAGGCCTATATAATAATAAAAATGAGCCCAAAGATTTCAGTTCCAGAAAAAATGACTGTTCTTTCAGATTCCGGTTTGGGTCTGATCGAATTTCTTTCTTTCACATTATAAATACCAGGTATTTGGTTTCTTTTTTTTTAGATTAGTCAGTGGGGATGTTGATGGGAAATTCAAGACGCTCTTTACTAGAGTGAGTAACATAAATGAGAAGAGTGGGCCATTTGAATTCTTGATCTGTGTTGGAAACTTCTTTGGCTCATCTCGTGACAGTTGGGAACCTTATAAAAATGGAACTCTATCAGGTTTGTTTTCATTATGGTACAGTACAAACAAATAATTAAATATCTACCCGTTGCCTGTAGCTGACTTGATTTTTTTTCCAGTTCCTGTTTCAACTTACGTACTCGGTCCTAACAATGCTGAAAATGCAGCCTTTTACCCAGATATTAATGGATGCGAACTTTGTCCTAATGTTAGCTATCTTGGTAAAAGGGGGCAATTCACTGGAAGTTCAGGCTTGAAGTTGGCATATGTTAGTGGTGTGGATAATGATTCAGAGTCACAGAATCATACGTTTACATCAAGTGACGTCACAACCGTTCGAGATGTGTGTCTTCGAGGTCAACCAAGCTTTCGAGGAGTTGATATTCTGCTTACTTCTTTCTGGCCAAAAGATGTAATGAACTTTGACGAGAAAGCAGAAATGGTAGGCCTATTCTTTATAAATTTATGAAGAGTATTATTTTGAGGATACCAGTAGAAGAGAAAAAAGGCCTATTGCATAATAAATTGATGCCGAGATGTAAAGAATTGCGCCTGTTAGTTTGCCTGTCCACATCAGCTTGTAGTGTGAATGTCGCACTTATAATTCATAGCAAAATATCAACACAGGGATATATTGGCAACGGCTCAACCGATCGCTATGGGACAAAAGCCAAATTATTGGGTGTGCGCCAGCAATCACCGTTAGGGATATCTGGCATAGAACAATGAATGTGGCCACCTGTACGCTGCAATTGGGTTGTTATAATCTGTCTCACCAATCTGTAGCATCTGTTGCATATCTCTTCGATCAGTTCAACTGCTAAATAGGTAAAAATAGGTAAATAGGTAATTGCATTACACAATATTCTTTCCCATTATTTTTCAATATATAATCTGCAGTCAAGCTCTTCAGGGCTTTGTGGATATCACATGACTGATCATTTTTTTATATGTATTTTCTATGTTCTTTTGTACAATGAAAAAAATTCAAAATGTAAAATTCAAATTTTACAATTGTAAAATTAAAATTCAATCCTAACTCTACAGTAACAAAAGAAATCTTACTTGCATCTTGAGAACAAGTTTATAACTAGGTAGGCCTAAGAGTTTTTGCGACGTTGCTAAACCGCTTCAGAAATGTATATGATTATTGTTTGATTAACAACCCCATCAACAGCTAGGTTATACGGGGGTACGAATGAGCAGGTGATTATGAAACTATGAAGTGATGATAAGTGAAAGGACGTTTACAAAAATCCATGCCTTATGCGGGACTCAAACCCACGCCCAACAGTGACTTCAGTTTCTGAAACTGTGCCTCAGCTGACCGAGCTACTGAGGGCGTCCAGAAATTTCTAAAATTAATACTCATGCAATCATTTTTGATATTCACATTTTTTTTGAAGACGATAATATGAATAATTGCAAAAGTTGTTTTCATTCTGAATTTTGACGTTTGTAGATTATTTAAACTTTCACCGTTTGCAGATTATTTTAGATTTTAGTCAACATAGGTATAATATAATTTGAAGAAAATGCAACAGTGTATGAGTTCAATGAGGCCTGTAGAGATGATTGACGTGTTTGTATACTACAGTTGTGAACGCATATTAATATTATGTATATTTGCTAGAAGAGATCCCGTAAAATTGAAGGGTTGGCTCTAAATCACAACTGTCTCTCTTACCAAATTTCAATACTTTGTATAGCCTGTCCGTCTCATCAATCTGTAGCAAGTGTCGGAAATCTTTGTCTTTCGCACATCTACTGTCCGGCAAGAAGGTAGGTACCTTCTTGCGTGAGATAATTTGTTCATCCTGATGTCAGATGTTGGAGCTATACATTTCAGTTTGTAATTCTATTGGTGTAACAGATCAACTCACAGAGAAATTAACTTTAGGGTACTGGTACGAAACTTGACGCACGCAACACATGTTTGGCTACAAATGTTATGAATGTTTGTCATTCATACGTAGGCCTATTGAGATGTTTCTTAAATGTTCGTAGCTTATCATTCCAAACGAAATACCGGTAAGTAGTATTGTCAACTTAGTAATTTAATATTGTCAATTGATTTTACTTTCAGAATCAGCGTAGACCAAGTGGGTCCCAGTTACTATCGTGGTTGGATGTTCAAATTAAACCTCGGTATCACTTTTGTGCCCTCGAAGGATTGTTCTACGAGAGACCTCCATATATGTAAGAACAATATTAAAACTAAAGGCCCACATTATTACATACACACATAATATTACTCAACATATAGTACAGTGGAACCCACTGTGTATAATAGGTTGGGTGTTGTATCGGGCTATTTGGCTGGTACCAACAGTGCTGCTTATTCCACCAAAATCTGTGCGGAACGCCACGGTGACAGGAGGCCAGTGGGTCATGCTCTACGCATGCGCGCACCAAATGTACGTCATTGTTGGCGGCAAGACTTCGACTGTCAACATCACGTGACTGGCCCGCCAAAACCGTGGTGTTACGCACGAATTTTGGTGGAAGTAGCAGCACTGTTGGTACCAGCCTTCCAACGCACGAAGATGGCCCGATACAACACCTAATCTATTACACACCATGGTGGAGCCTCATTTGTACGTTTTTCAGGGGACCAGACCTAAAAAATGTAATATGTGAAATTCATAATAATCAACGAAACTATTTTACATGAGAAGCACATGCGTGGGATCAAAAAATTAAGCTTATGAATGCAATGAATATATATAAACGAGAAACTTATAAATGAGGTTCTTCTGTATTTGTATTTGCTTGATGAATTTAAAATGATTAGATAGTGCTCCTTGGTTTGCTGGGATTGCTTAGTAATTGAATTTTTAAAATTTTGCTTTTATGACCCCACCAACAGCGTATGAAGGTGTATGAATGAGCGGGTGGTGGTAAAAAAATGCCTTATAAATGTGGACTCGAACCCATGTCGGACCTGACTTCAGTTTTTTTTCGTGGTGCATTAGTTGATTGAGCCATGGAGCTGGCTCAATTGACTATTTAGACAAAGTTGGGCTGAAGTTTTTATGAAGGTTGATTAATTGAAAGTTTAATTTCAACTTTCGAGTGGAATGATTTATCAAAATTCAGGCTGTAGTTATATATAAACAATTGATCTATTAAACCTTATATATA